>VWZF01000805.1:189192-217888 GCA_013396755.1 Sclerurus mexicanus
AGGCTGCCGCTGGAACTTCAGCCCCGCACGAAAGCGGCCGCGCTCCCAGGGGTGGGGACGGCAAGCGGGGCCCGCGGGTGGGCGGGTGTGTGTGTTTTAAATTACCGCTTTTAAAACGACATCTTTATTTCTATCCCCTCCTGCAGACAGGGCGGGCTTTTCCCCGCCTCGAGATGTTAAGGTGCCCCCTCCCCAGCGCCCCTCCGCCCTTTCCCCCCGCCCCCGGCCGCGGGAGGAGGGGCGGCCGCCTCACCTGCGCCCTCTGCCCGGGCAGGAGCCGCGGAACAGGTGGGTGCGGAGGGGCGCAGCCCGGGGCTCCGCGGGGCCCCCGACCCACCTCGCCGCCCGAGAGCGCTGCGGTCTCCTCCTCTCCTTTCCTCCCCTGTCCTCCCGGGGGCCGGGAGCGCTCGGCGGACACACTTGGTGTCGCGGCGGGGCAGGGACGGCACCGCGCCCCTGGGATGTGGTTACTCACGGCGGAGGAGGAGGAGGAGGAGGAAGCGCGGCTGCAGGTCAGGCACAGCCTGTGCGTGGTGCTGCTCCTCTGCTTTGGCAAGCAGAGGGAAGCGGGTTGTTTTCAAGCGGCGGTGGACGGGAAGAACTTTTTTTTTCCCCTAGTTTCCGCCCGTGCGGTAGATGCGCTGGAATGGGTCACCTGAGAAAGCGCGGCTGAGCGGTTGTAAAAACTACCGCGTATTAAATACTTACGTGCGTATTGGAAGGGGGAATGCCGGAGAAGCGTCGGAAAGAAGCTCTGAAAGGTTTAATAATAATTAACATGGATAAAACTGAGACTGACACCTCGTCATTTGTGCATCAGCCTGTGGGCGCTGGCGGAGAGAGGCAGGGAGCGTGTTGCTGCAGGGCAGCAAGAGGGGGGTTTGTTATTGCTCTTTGGGTGCGCTCGGAGTTTGCAAAAGCGGAGCAGCGGTGGGTTGTGTGACAGCTGCCATCTCCGGGGCGTGCAGGGAGCGTGCGTTTGTGTCGCTCAAGAAGTTCATGAGTTTCAGAATAGGAAGGACACGTTAGACCAAGCGTGGCTTTGTCTTGTTTGGTTCTGAAAGTAGAATATTACGGAGCAAGATTTCTGAAAGATAGAAAAAGAAGTCTGTTTGAAGAGATAAGACTTTTATATATGAGATAAAGGTTGATGATTTTAACACAGGACGGTTTTTGGACAGTCTGAATTTACGGGCTAAAGTCTGCAAGTGCTCCTGCTGATTCAGTGACACGTTGCTGAAATTGCGATAATAGTGATACCTGTTATTGTGCATGCTGCATGAATCAAATCCTTGAACTGCCTCCTGATGCAGTCAGTGTTTCCAGTTTCTCCATCTGTATATCCAGCACAAGTTTCTGTATCTTTAATAACGTGTGTTTGTGTAATCGCTGTTAACGTCCTCAGTTCGCCTGCTTTGTCCTGAGAGACAAGCCACAGGGCAGATGATCACGGGAACGAATACAACTTTATTCCGTGATGGCAGTCGGAGCTGGGACACTTGTTATGTGTGTGTGTGCGTGGGGATGGTTCGTGTTCCCCGTGAACCTGTGACCCAAAACAGTGTGCCGGCTGGAACGCGCAGGCGGTGCAGGCGCTGCTGCCTCCCACGGCTCGTACGGGGCATTGCCCAGAGTGCAGTGGAAAGATTGAGTCTGCTTTGCCGTCAGGGACCAGCTTCCATGTGCGAGGTAACATATGAGAAGCTCGGTGTGGGACCCTTAAAGCGGTTTGTGTAAGTGTGACTTGTTAAATTGATAGAATGCTTTGGCTGTTTTGCTGTAGGTGATGGTGACAAACCCAGGGTTAGACTCGTGACCAGAAAGAATTCTGTAGGAGCTGGTGGTTCTTCTGTCGAAGATACAGGTTAGGGAACTTGGTTTAGCAGCCAGCATGCAACTGCTCTAGATGTTATAGTAACACCGTTACTAAACATTTTAAGCGTTATTTACAACATCCTGTTGAGCCTCCAGCTGGTAAAGGAGCACACAAATTACACCAAGGTGCAGGTACCTGTACCAGCTTTCAATATAAGGAAGAAACTTGCTTAACTTTTCTTTTTTAATCAAGGGTATATATTCTTTGAAGACAGGGCTGTATAAATAGTTTGATCAGCTCTGCATACAGACTTTGGTTGCTTAGGGGGAGATGCAATGCTCAATTCATTAGCTGCAGTGCTCAAGTTATTGCTGGTTTGGATCTAATCCTGAAAGTGATTGGGATGCACTTGAAATTCAGATGCTGTGATTGCACTGCACTGGAAAAAGCAACATATGACTGTATTTATCCAATAATGTAGTATAATAGAAAGCAACTTCCTCTTTTTTTCCCTCTCACTCTATCGGCAGCTCCAAGAGGAAATATAATAGAGATACTGTAACATCTCAGTTTCTGTTACTGCAGTAAGGGAGGTACAGTCAATGCTTGAACTCTATACATAATGGCTACTAAACCTGATTAAACTGAAATTATTTAGATAGTTGCTTTTTAACAGTAAATCAAAACATAGCAGTGTCACATCTCAGTAACCACAAAATAAAAGTCAGCAGTATTTGTTGGATGTCTTAACAGAACATGGCCAGATCCTAAAAGAAGTTCTTTATGCTTACTGAGGTCAGTATTTTGTCCTCTAAAAAGAAGACCTTAAAAGGAAAACTGTGTCTTAGTCATAAAAAATAGAAAAATATTTGCATTTTTTAAGAGATTGATGTTAGGAGCTTCATAGAAGGATAACATGATTTACTGTTTTCTATTTCATCTAAAATAAATGTTAACTGATTTTAAGTACTAAATAATTTAATATTAATATTTAAAATACTTTCGCTCCAAAAATAAGCAAAGCAGTGAAAAGACTGATGTCAAATCTCTTAGTATGTTTGTTAGTCATAACTCATCTATAAGAATGACTTGATTTTTCAGAAGCATCTGCTTTTGTGGAAGCTTTTCTTCTCTGTGCTCAGTGACTGGGGCAAGTTCTGCTCAGTCACCAAAAGCAGGTGAGACCAGACAGGCTCTGTTAGCTCCCTTACCCTTGATTTCCATAAGTTACTGATCCTGGATGTGTGTGAGCATCTGCTGCACTGTTATGTGGATATTCTCTGCAGTTCATTTAAGGTCTAATAAATGAGGTCACAGATGAAAAATTAAAGCTCTGGGAAAATGACACTGGGCTCTACTGTGTCAGAATAAAGATTCCAATCTTCTTCAGACTATATGTAAAATTAGTATTTAAGTAAGCGTAATAATCAAGTATAATAGCCCGTGAAAGTCTTTTATCTGGAAGTCTTTGGTAGTCACATTACACTGAGTTACTGGTGGCTGCTGTGCAGTTTTGAGGTAAACCTTTCTGCAATGCCTTTACCACTGTTCTTATAGCTCTTCCTCAATTAGTGTGTGTTCTTACACAAAGTAGCACTTACACAAAGAGCGAAGTTTTCTGAAAACTGGCTTATAGTAGCAAAACCTTAATGGTACTTCACAGTTGCTTTTTCATCTGTGGTTATTCTGCATCAGGGTTGTCCAGTGGCTTTGTAGTAAGGATGAACAGAGACACAAACAGTGCAAACAGAAAAAATGCCCTTGGGGCTTCCAGACTGAAGTAAAAGACTGTACTTTTAGACAAAATTGTATTTTTTTTTTAATATGCCCACCTTAATCTGATTTCTGAGTATTATCAAGTGAACTCATTCAGTATTACGTATATGACAGCTGTAAAACTGCCTTTGGATTGCTTTGAAACTATGTGAAACAGCTAAAAGATTTTCATAAGGTGCAAAAAGCATGTTTCGTGCCGTGGTAGTTGAGACAACAGCTGAAAGAGATTTCACTACCAGAAATCTCTCTCTCACATAAGATCACACGTGCAGAGCCTGATTCTTTATACTGACCCTGTGTCATCTTTCACCGCTGTTAGTAACAGATATCTAACCCTCTGTGATGTGAGTGGTGTCATTTTGTAGCCAGCCCAAGCAGAAGAGAGCAACATAACAGCTATACCACAGATACAGAATAAGTGATAAAGTGAAAAACAGGAAAACTGGGCCAAAGATCCTTACAAGATTAAGTCAACTAAACACAGGAACAGAAAATTCAGCATGAAAGCACTTGCTCAGTCTTGACCCTGCTCTATCAAGTGTCTAAGGAAACTAAACAGTGTGTCTGCTCTACAGCTTATATGTAATGGCTATGCTATATCCTTCATTTACACTGTTGGCAAGTGCAGTGTCTACCTTGAAAAATGGAAGTGTTGGCTAGAAATTGCAGTGCTTCTACTTGATTCATAAGTGAGGGGTAAAATGAACCAAGTGACTGAATAGGTTTAGAGATAGTTAACCCCTTTGTGTTGGTCTCTTTCATAAGCTATGCACAGCTCTGTAAATGACTGCTGTGCCACTTAACTTTTTCTAGCTACTATATCATGTTGTGCTCTCTTCATTATAAGTAACAAAAAAGGGAGAAAAGACGAGAGCAGAATATGGTAGGGGATCACAAGGGAGGTCTTGGGGTCTTTTGTTTCTCTTATGTATCCTCTTGTTTGAAAGGTAAGATGTTATTACTTTCCTGTCATAGTTTTGTGCAGGGAAAAATGTATATGCACCAGTGCTACTGACTGTATACAAAATAGTCCTGACAGGTTTTGGGCTTTTGTCCAAGTCAGTTACACTTCTTTGTATGTGCTAAAGAAGGAAAGAAATAGCACTATATCTGTTCAAAAACTATAGATCTGCTGTGTTAGTTGAGTAGACACATAAAGAAAATTATGAGTTGCATAAAAGGCAAGCCAGGCTTGCATATCAAGAAAACAGACTGGGTTTTTAGCCACTTATTTTCAGAGGGAATGTTTGCTCCTCTTGGGGGTGCGTGAATTGCTGCAAAAATATCTGTCAAATTCTGCCTGGGATTTGGACAGAAAATTGCTTTGATTGGTCAGTTATGTGAGTGTGAACAGCTTATCACATGTTAGTAATGTTACTTCTGTCGCTGCAGCTTGTATTTCCTGGAGTATTTTCAGAACGAAACCCTAAAGAACTTCTCCCAAAAACAAGGGAAAATTTAGCATTAAAAAAAAAATAATAAGAGATGGATTAGTCCCTAAATTAGTAAATTGGCAGAGGAGGTGGAGACTCTCTCTGTAGTGTACTGTGTGAGTGATGGGTGTGCAGAACGAAAGCTGCCTTTAGCCTTGCAATTACTAAGTAGCACGGAAATTATGCAAAAGCGGATTGTACGAAATATTCTTGGATCAAGTGATCATGAGTTTACGTTGACTGAGCCGTAGGATAAAGGATGCGGTGCCATGTGGGGGCACTTGAGCGTGCCCAGAACAAGCTGTACCAGGAGCTGGAAAGGCCTGGTGTAGCTGCAGAATGAGTGTACTGGGGTGGCTTTGCTCCTTTCCTCTGCTCAGACTGTTTTACCTGGTTGTCTTTTCCAATGCTTCAATCTTTTATCCAGCCTAGGTCTGCATGTCTTCTCTTTTTTGAGCTGTCTACAGCAAATACAGAAAAGAAAGATACTGAATAGTGCCTTGTTTGTATTTTCCATTTTGATGCTAGCTACTTAATTGGAAAGCAGAACTTTCTTCTGTTAAGGCAATTGGTTAAAAAAAAACCATGAGGGGGTTTTTTATTTTTTTTTCCTTGTGGAAATCATTCTGTTAATTAAAATAGCTCTATATTATACAAATTATAGCAAATTAATAACTATAAAGGAATACATCATTAATAATTATGTGAAAACATATAATTTACTTCTTGGCAGAGTCTGCTAAACTTGCAAGTGTTAACCTGAAACATCAAATTGCCCCTACTGAGAGAGCTCAACTGCTGTGGATACTGGAACTCTTGAGGAGTATGATAATAAACAGTTGCCTTCAGAATATGGCAGTGACCTTGAACTTCCCTCAAGGTGCACTTTCTTTAGCTTAGGCCAATGATTAACTTTGCTAATGGCTCTATATCAAATTCACCATTGTTTGTGTATCTGGCAGTGAATCAGGCCATGTCTGTCTTTGTGTGGATGATACGGTATTAATTTCAAGGAAACCCTTTCCATAAGTTGCTTCCTTTGCAAAGTTATGTCTTTGTGCAAGTCCTAATTGCTTCTAATTTACCTCATTTGTCTTTGGACTCTCCAACTTCAGGTTAATACTACCATAGGCACAACATGTTTCTTCTTTGTGTGTTTTGTTCCTTTCTCTTACTCCTTATTTAAAAGAGTATGACGAATTCTCTTATTCTGCTCCCTTACAGCAATCAGTCTTCTCTGACAGATCCCCATGGAGCAGAGGAAGCTACACCCTGAAATAGTCATGTATAGGGATGTGAAGTCATCTGCACAGCTTTGCCTCTGAAGACAAGTTTGTCAAGGCATAGCACTTTAATTTCTGGTCTCAGCACCACAGGGAACCCAGCAGAGTTCTGCCCACAGCACACGTGGAAGCAAGGCGTCTCCAAATTCCTGTAATCTCTCCTGGGTCAGCCCTGGACAGCTTGTTGCAGTGTTATCGGGTTCCTGACAGAATAAGAGTCGTGCTGGGTTTTTTTCAGGCAGAAAGGGGATGCAGCCCTTAACTGCATTAAGCCTGGCGGAAATAGTCCCAGATGAGATGGACTTAGGGTCCTTGGCTTAAATTCAAGACACTGTTACATGCTGTGAGAAAATCCTACAGACCATGTGTAGACAAATGCTGCAAAAGAATGTTTCATCAGGTATTTAATGGAGGAAGAGCCCTCAAGATTTGTACATGTCTGAAAAGGTCAGGTTCTGCCTTTAGTTACAGTGATGTAAGTGCTGGCTGAGAGCAGGAATTTCTCTCAAGTTGTATACAGTTCAGGTACTGCCTATTAGGAGATGGTGAAAGGCTGGAGTTTTCTTAGTCAGCCACAGGAATATACATGTGAAAGTCTTTATATATCTAGTAAGATGCGTATGTATATAAGTATTTGCTTTTCTTCTGTAAAAGAACATTCTAACAGTTTGACACTTCTGCACTGCTCTTAAATGTCTCAAATAGAGCAGAGACTATCAGGTGTTGTGTGAATGGGGTTATCTTTGCAGGGCAGAAAAGAGACAGGATATTCAGGGATATTGATTCTTCCTCCTTCTGTTCTCCACGCATAAAAAGTCATTCACACTCTGAAAAGAAGAAAAAAATGTAGCTTTCAATGCTTAAAAATTAAATGTTTTGATTCTGTTATGAGCCAGTTTAGACTGTAATTATTCCAAACAAGCTTTTTCCAAGTAATTTTCAGTTGTGTGATATGACAGCAGGAAAATTGATCTGTGTAACACACATCTATTGTTCTGTTTTTTCTCTTCTCTGTATCAAGTGTTGTACTGTCTTTAAAAGATCTGTGGAGTGCTCATACCAGTGATTTCAGCTGTTCTTCAGTGATGTTTCACAGGGGCACAGTTAGGCTTATTGTCTATTTTTCAGGTCATGAAAGTTGAGCAAACGCTTATTGATGCTGTTTTTTCACTCATAATTTTTAAATTATTTTAATTTTCCGTTAAAATACCAGGACTTAAAAGCTATAACGCAGAGCAGTACAATTAATAATATGATTATATAAAAGCTGGTTAATGTATAAAAACAGAGTTTGTGGTCTACTAATGTCATGGGTTTCTGTGGCTGGGTTTATGTTTTAGGTTTTACCTTAAGTTTTTAATCAAGAAAATAAGACCAATAGATAAGCTTTCCTGCATACCTTTGAAATATCTACCCCAGTCTTAACTTTGAAGAAAGAAAGTCTGTACATTTCCCCAAAGCTATATTAGCTACCTCAGAGTGTGCAGCTGCAGTGATTGCAAATCCAGTTAATAATGAATCAATTATTTTGCAGTCCTTTCTCCAAATTGATTAAAAGGGTCACATTTTCAGTTTCAACGGTGTTGTTTTGTGCTATACCACCTAAAGACCTAAGGACTGTACCAATTTAAAAAATGCTACTAGTTAAAGGGTTAATTTTGTGTATAAATGCATATTATGTGTATTTAAATAATTGTGATTTTTTTTCCCCTCTGTCTTTTCTCCTTCTAGACAGTGTACTAAATTGAGGGTACAGGTGTTTCATCCTTTCACTTTCCATGATGGGTAAAGGTATTTTAAAATAGTTTTTGCAGGCAGACCTGTGGTGATTCTGATGAGTGTCAGTGTGGCAGGGGACATGTGATCTGCGGTCCAAAAACCACTGTTTCTTAGTGTGGTTCTGTGCTCCCAGCAGGACTTTGTCTCAGTGTGAGCCCAGCGCTGTGGCTGTGGCAGTGACACTTCAGGGGGAGACCTTTGGGAAGTGCTGGGATCAAATCTTATGTAAATCCGATAGCTGGGCAAAGTGAGACCAAATCGACAGAAAAGCTTGGGCAGAGGTTTTGAGTTTCTCACAGGCAAATCCAGCACAAGACTTGAGAGAGCAGTCCATGAAGAAAAAAGATCTGAACCTTCTCTGTCTTATCTGACCCTTCAAAATTAAGGTCTAGATGAAGGCTTTGTTTGGACCTATAGAAATTTGGACCTCGAGTTCTACATTGAGGACTGCACTGTAGTTCTTAAACCCAGCTGATATTCAAGCAAGAACTGTGTGAACATTTAAGGAACAATCTGTGACACCTGAAATTACCAGCTTTCGAATTATCCTTCCGAACAGAATGAAAGAAAACCAATTGTTTTGAGATCTGAGAACAGAGGGAATGTTCATTGACTTGTGAGAAGTAAAGCAACTCAAAAACTGTAACAAGTCCTTGTAAATGTATTTCTGAATTACAATTCTTAAATTTCACAAAGCTAATGCTGAGGAGAAGGAGAAACTCTTTTGCTTGGAACAAGGTAGAATCATCTGCGGTGGCGTGCAAATGGGATCAAACTGAGAGGAGGAGAAATTAGGCTGCATGTCAGGCAATCTGAACTAAAAGAGTTATTTGACTGTGAAAGAGCTTCCCAAGGGAAATTATACAAGCCACATTATTTGGGACACCTAAAATTAGACTTCAGAATGCACTAAAAAAAAAAGTACAACCTTGCTTTGGAAGGGAGGTGGACTAGAAAAGATAGGGTTTGGAATTGTCTTTTTTGCAATAAATTTTCAGTTGTTAGGCCTGATTCTGTTCTATGATGTTTAAGTCAAGCTAAGATTTATATTGCTTCTTGCCTTAGAAAACTGAAGCTAAACACATAAGGGTTCTCTCTTCCACCTAGTCAAGTTTTGAAATGGTATCTTTTTATTTCTGTACCTCAGGGACAGTTCAGACCCCCCTCTTCCAATTATAAATATGTATATTTAGAAGAGTGGAGAAAGAGCACAGGGCATTAAGGACCCTTTGTGGCATTTTCCTCTTGTCTGGCTCTTATCAGACACTAGAACCAATCAATATGATACTCCTTTTCTGGTGTTAATTCAGAATTTGTTTAGCTTATAGTGTGCAAATCCATAACGTAAGCTTGTTCTGAAGTTACTGTGTGAAATTGCTAATGTAATGAGGGGAGAGGCAATTGAAATACAGCCTTTAACCAAGGAAGAGGCCTCCAAGTTACATGTGTTTTTACACTGAAAGTGTTGCAGCCTTCTCTGTTATTTTCTTTCAGTACTAAAACCACTTGAGATAGCTGCAGTAATACAAAAAAGGTTCTCACAGCCAATCCTACATATCAAAAAGTGTAGGTCATGCACTTATGGCTAAATCCTAAGAGCCAGTTGTTTTACATTGTAGGTTAGCTTGAAGATTCCTGCCTTTATTGACATCCAGTGTCTCCTGAGAATGGCAGTGCTCCTTTCAGAGCCCCCTTGAACAAATGGAGCCCTTACGTGGAAAATGGTTCTTCATTGTGTAGGACATTTCCCTGTAACAGTACTGTATAAAACCCATAAATTTGTCTATGTGCACAGAAGCATGCCAAGGTCAGGACACTGAGTCTCTGAATTTGTGGTAAGAGACAAAAGAAGGCACATACACCGAATTTTCTGAAAGATGGTTCATTTGTAGGGGACTTGAAACAGCCTGGGAGGAAATCTATATGGTGTCTCCAGTATGTAATTCAAGGGCTGTGTGTTACAGCCCCTTGAAATGTATTTTTCCCTGCTGTCACTGGACAAGAGGATTCAGGATATGGGAGTGGGATATATTGTGAGCACTTCATCGGCACTTAATTTTGGGTTGTAGATGGTCACACAGTTTCTAGTCCTGGAATTTAGGCTGCATCATTTGGAGGAAGGGGTGCCGGGGCAGGGACTGGTGAAGGGGAAGCTAGAAAAGTCATTTGATGGCATTTCAGATTGTGACTTCTAAATACCAAGAGCCAATTCCCATTTCCTTTCTCCCGCTGCTGCTTGCCTCCAGTGTGTTTTACCTCCTGCTGCCATGCATGTGGTGTGCCACAGAAGCGTGGGTTGTATTTTTTTTTCTAATTTGACTAAGAACATATTTCCCATTCTAAATCCTTAATGAAGACAAAAGGTCTGTATTGCAGGGTGGGAAGATACTAACCCAAAACATACTATTAGCTGGGAAGACTCATTCTCCTTATGTCCATGTTTTTGAATGGCTTAATTGAGGAAAAGAGATCTCTTCTGTTAATGGGTTTTTGAACAGGGCAACAATGAGGGTGGAACGGTAGAGATGCTGTGATGCCAACTTTCTTGTAAAGGTTCATTAAGCAATTATTAAAGTGATTGTAACCAACCCTGTTACAGATCGGGGTGCTTTGATATGCTAGACCCTTGCACAGCAGTCTGTCAAGGGAGAAAGCGAGTGTTTCAGAGGCTGCATGTTTAATTTTTGACTGCTCTCCCATAAAGTATTTTATAAGATGCAGCAGAAGGCAAATACTCGGGTATTATCTGGATATTGCTCACATGCACTAGGTAGAAAGTGAAGAAGGCTGCATGCACATTTTAACTTCACTGCCTCTTCTGAACTAACCCTCTAACAGAACAGCCAAGTATTCCCCTAAAGACTGTAATGTGCCTCATTTCTCTGTTGGCTTCTCTCCTTAACTTTTCCAGATTTACCTTTGATGTCTCCTCCTTACGCAGGCAACTCTGGAATAGCACAGAGTGTGCCTGCTTTTAAAAATGAAGGGAGAAATGAAGGGAATAGGGCCTGGGAATTGTGGTCATTTCAACTTAACATCAATTCCTAGTAAAACATCAAAATGAGAAAAATGGTTTTAAATCCTTGGAGGAGACAGGAAAATTAATTATCATCTACAGAGATATATAAAGAAGAAATATGTCAAATCAATGTAATTTCTTGTTAAGGTAAAGCCTTGCAGAAAGGAAAAATATAGCAGATGTCATATTTTGCATTATTGGAGGGCTTTTGACGTAGTTTCATGTGACATTGTGAAGTCTCAGAAGATAGTCATGACACAAAGCTAGATGTAAAACCACGTTTGAAGCATTTATGCAAGAGTCACTAGCAAAAGAGGTTACCAAGAGTGGCTTTCAGAGGGCTCTCTTTGGCACTGCCCAGTGCTTTCACGTGCAATTTTACTGATGAAATACAGCAGCTGCTTGTTAACTTTACAGATGACTGAGAGAGGGGATGCAGTCCTGCCAAGGGCTGGGTTAGAAATGAGAATCAGTGAGTGATGCACTGTCATTCTGCAGGAGATTTAAAAAAAAAAAAAAGAAGAAAAAAGCATATAGCTTTTTTCTGAAGATATGTGTCTGTTTTGTCAGTGTATTACTAAAGAATTGTTGAAAGTTAAGGTCTAAGGATGGCAAAAAAAACACAGGTGATTCTAATATTTGAAATGTCTGGTCCTTACATCGTTTGGTAATGGAAGCTTAAATTTGTGCAATTATTGCTTTATTTATTATTCAATCATTGGGGCTGGGGAGGGAGGTGTCCCTTTTTTTTTCTTTCTTTAAACATTGAGCAAGTCCACTGAACCTTACAAAGTTCCTTACTCTGTCCTTAGAGCAGAAAACCTCTGGCTTAAAGTCAACAGTTCTTGTCTCAGCAGGACTGCTTACATGTGGTCAACTGTGATTTGTTCTCTCCAGAATGCCATTTCAGGGCCATAGACTAGAGTAAGGCTCGGCATCAGAGCTAAAGCTGGACGGGCTGGCATCTGTGCATTTGGTACTCATGGCACTTGTCCAGATCTACGAGCTTGCTCTTCAGATGAATGTTGTCACCAGATAACTGTAATGAGGCTGTTCCTACTGTAGTTTTGGAAGCAGTGCAGTATAAAAGCCTTCAGTCTGCTGAGAGCTAGATATTTGGCCGATCTTCAGCTTGCAGTGTATAAACACGTTCCTCTTTGTTTTTGATTTTTATTCTTCTCACTTTTCTTTCTCCTCCCTTCCTTCTCCTCAAGGACATAGACTTCGGCTCTGTTTTTCATAACTGAGTGAAGCTAGAAATCTGACCAGATGCCTGTGCCACCGCCGCCACCGCCTCCTCCACCGCCACCTCCACCACCACCTTCTGGAGGGCCCCCTCCACCACCGCCACCACCTTCTGGAGGGCCCCCTCCACCTCCACCACCACCTTCTGGAGGGCCCCCTCCACCTCCACCACCACCTTCTGGAGGGCCCCCTCCACCACCGCCACTGGTAAGACTGACTTTCCATTTCTATTAGGAAAAGCTCAGCTATTGCAGCCAGCTCCGAGCCTGCAAGATTTTGGTGTGGGTGTTCAAAGCAAATGTCTGGGGCAGGTGCTTGTCTTGCTGGTGTTTGTTGGTCTGTTCATTACAGCAGTGGTCTCCAGAGGGATGTATGTGAAATGATCAGTTGGTGTGCGGGAAGAAAACATCAGAACTTCAGTCATACACGTGTGTAATTTACACATAAATAAACATATCTATATTGGGGTGCATGCTCAAAATTCTTTTTTACTACTGGGGTGCAGGATCAAAAAGTTTGGAAACGATTGCATCAGAGTGCATATGGTGAGGATTTAGCATTTGTGGATACTTCTCCAGCCACAGGGAACTCATTTTTGTATTGATAATGTGCAGGCGGTAGGTATTAATTTCTCTCTCCTAATTATTACAGCTCCTATTAAGACTCACAGTGTTGAGCTGTAGGTTTTGCTCTTTCTAGCACATGCTGTCTTCCTGGGGACACAGCATAATATGCCTTTGTACGTGTGCAGGAACAATTACCGCTTGTAACAGGTTGTTACTGTGTGTGTCGTGAAGTAGAACCTGTGCCTCACCAGCATGTTTGCAGGGAGAGGAGGATGCTCTGAGCGGACTTTTGGGGTATTATGCTTTCATACCTTCACAATCAATTACTGCACCTATGGTAAAACATGTTTAAGTAATTTCTTTCTTTTTCTGCAAGCAGTTGCTCATAGCCTGTTTCTGCCTTGAAACTCTCAAGACTGTTTTTGAAACAGTAAAACCTGGTATAGTTGTGTTGAAGTCATAAAATCTTTCCTGACTTTTTTTCATGTATTTTTCTGTTACTGCTGTACTGATTTGCAGTGTGTGCTAGTCCCTGTAGCAAAACAATAGGTGGTACTTCAAATGTACTTCAAATTTTTTATCTTTTTTTTTTTCAAATGACTTCATTTTGCCCTTGCATTCCCTGGCATCTCTGCCCGTTTTGTTCCCAGCAAGGTCTGTTGATTTTGTTTGATAATGTTCATAATGCTTTTATGTTGTCTTTTTCTCCAGAAGGAGGTTTCCTTGCATGTTTTTCTCTGCTACTTTATAGGCTGAACCATTTTGCAAAGCTCTCCATGAGTTGCGGGGATGAAGAGGAGGAAGATAAAGACAGCCGATGAAATAAGCAGTGTTTGATTCTTCTTAGCATTCAGTTTTAACTTTGGCACCACGAGCAGTGTTTTCAATTAGCAATTCTTCCGGAGTGGTACACAATCTATAGTTAGATGCTGAAATCAGTGGGCTGTGTGTTGTGAGCAGCTTAATGCTCACAACTGCAATTAAAGTCAACAGAAGCTGCAAATGTTCTTATCCTAATAAACCGAGCTCTATAAAGTACCAAGAGACATTTTTAGACTCCTCTAACATATGCCCATTGTAAATGACTTGAGAACACTAAGAGGATCCCTAAGGACCGCTGTGACCAAGTTTGGGGTTTTTTGTTTCTCCTCCCCTTTTCTGTTGATTACCATGATAGGGTTTTGGTACAAGAAAGCTTACTTTCCTATGTTAGTTAGATCATTCTGTTTCAGATGGGGTGGTCTGTGCATAAGATATACAGAATTTAGAGTCAGTTCTATCTTGGTGACATGAATAGAGACTAAATGTATTTCTAAATAATGTCTGATACTAAAACCTTCCTTTTATTAAGTGTTCATACTAAAAAGAGCACATGAACCAACGTAATTAATTAGTAAAGTAACACTGCAAACATTATTTGTTCTGTAACGGCAAAATAATTTGTCCCTGTCAGATCCCCGAGATCTCTGATCCCTGAGACAGGATCTGAAGTCTGCTGGTGACTCGAGCATAAGCACAGTGTGTCAGCTTTCCAGCTGGTGCCAAGTTACAGAGTAAAATCCTAAAGCTGGGGAGTCCACGAAAACCTGCTACAGACCCTGTTTTCTTTTACTGGAAAGCTCTTTTCTAGAAATTGGCATCTGTCTTTTGCAGTTGCTAAACTGCCCAGCTGTTGTTACAGCTGCTAAATCTACAGCTGGGGCATGAAAGAAGGAAAAATTTTAACAGGCTTGTAGCTTTAAGGAAAACTTTCAAACCGAGTAAGTATTGTTTGGCCAACAGCTGGAAAAGTTCCAAAGTAAACAGCACTGTGATTTTAATTATACCGATATAATTAAACCAGAGTAACATTTACACGTTAGCAATTAAAAGTTAGGTTTGAATTTTGCTATTGATATGTGGACGAGCCACTAGTTTAACTTATTTGATTTATGTTAAAAGAAAAATACCTGTGTGTAGGGTGGAGTTTTAGGGTCCTGTCATTTTGAACAGTGCCATTGTAGGGGTATCACAGACTTGTCTTGCTTTTCTAGTTATGGATAATAACCATGCTTTTTTCTTGCTTTCATTATCAAGACATTTTTAGCAGTAGTAGTTCCCACATTATCTCTTTCTCTGCCCATTTTCTTTGTGAATGTTGTGAGCCATGATCCCAAATAATTTTGCAGTCTTCATGAAATTCTGAGCAGTGTTGGCGTTTTTTTGTCCCGTTAACTCCTTCTTAAGGGAGAAGAGAGTTAGGTTCTTTCCTACTGTTTTCTGAGATTTTTGAACTTGCTGGTGTTCTGTAAGTACTTTTACGGAATTCTGCTCACAAAAGTTGTTGTAAGGCAATACTAAAGTGATTTGGAGATGGTATTTAAGACATGCTAGGAGCCACCTGTGCCCAACAGCTGAAAAGCTACAGGCTGTTAGCGCAAACTTAAAAGAAAATAAAGTGGATTTCTCAGGAGGGAGTGATAGGGTATCTGCCATAGCAGATGTAGGTGGCTGAGTCAAAATGTAAATATAGCTAATTGGATTAATTGAGCATGTCTTCGAATGCCTGCCTTTTGGGGGTCATAGATAAAGATGAGAGAGATGAGTAGGCAGAATAAAACTGTGCCCCAATATGTTTTTTGGCACTGGCTGACAGAATTCAGATCTCTTCTTGTCCAATATTCCCCTGTACCTTAATAAAGGAAACTTGGAAATGAGGCATTAATATGTTTGCTCAAAATGGCCATGTGTGTGTCATGTAAGGTGGTTTGTTTTTTTTTAGATAGGGGTTTTGTTGTTGTTTTGGGGGAAGAGGGTGGTGGGTTTAGAGTTTTTAAAGGTTTCTGCCCATGAAAAACTTTTTATTCCCCCTCTGTTTCTTTTAACACTCTTGTCTTTTAATTTGGCATATGAGACATCCTGATTAGTTTTGGTTTGTCATGCTTTCTGGAATAGATGCCACCACTGAAACTGGTGAAAATTTCCTGTGCTTAATTTCCTAAGAAAAGGCTCAAGAGAGAATTTTGCTTTGATAAACCATGCTCACTTTTTATGTGCAGTGAAGGCTGCTCATTGCTGTGCATGAATTCCTGATGCCATGATCAGTCATCACCTATTAAAATGTTAATGTTGAAGGAAGCGTGGAAGTGTAGCAGCCCTGCTGAGCTGTGCCTTATTCAGAGATGTTTGTTCAATGATTCATAGGTTTGTGGAGTTTAAGAAAATAGTTCTGTTCTCTTTAGAATTGTTATTACTAAAGTCTTAGCCTAGAAATTAACCCCAAAAAGTCACAACGGATCAGATGATTAAAGACAATAAAGTATCACCAAGTGTTTATTTGCTGCCTTATGACACTGAAAACCAGGATAGGAGGAGAAGAAAGAAATATGCTTATTTTGGTGATAGAAGTGTGAAACTTGAAATAATGATAAATGCTAGACTGGCACGTAGATGGATCTTAATGATTACCTCACTCTTATTTAGTTAAAATTTGAAAAAAAAAATAAAATTACTGTTGTAGGTAAACATTTGTTAGTGTTTACCAGGTTTGCTATTCTGGTGTTATTTTCTACTCTTGTAATACAAAAGTCAGAAAAGCAATTCCTCATTATATAACGCTGTGATAAATGCATAATTTACACAGAGGAAGGATCTCCAAGCCTCAGCAAAACATCACCTGATATTTTTCTTTGGGGAGGGAGGTGTTTTTTTTTTCTCTTCATGCAGTTGTTAGAGTGCAAACCTTGCTGAGCTGTTTCCTTCAACCTTCCCAAGAAATTCAGAGAGCTACAGTGTTTATCTGAAGTTGTGTGGGAGTTGGTTCTGCTCCTATGACATTTAGCACTACTGTTCTTTGGAAGGAGAACAAACAACATATGCAAAACATCCTGGCTGAAGATAAAGATGATTTATGGTATTCTGATTTGGTCTTACCAAATACAGTAGGAGAGAATGTGTGTGCATATGCATGAATGTTTGGGCATACTTGCTTATTATTTATTGTAAAAATTAAGGTAGTTTCTCAAGTTTTCCTTCACATCCCTAGACATGTAACACCAAAATAACAGAGTCGTGCATGGTGCCAATTACAAAATATGGAGGAATGTATTTATTAAAATTTTACATGAACTATGAGTAAGATGATATTCAGTACTTTGTCCTGAAGTCCTAGGCCAGGAGATACTAAATCACAATGTTTACTGCTGATAGATAAAACATACTGAAGTGAGAGAGAGTGCAGGCTTGGTAATCTTGTTGTTGACTGACCATCATACAGACTGTGCTAAGAGCTGGGCAAAGCACAGATGAAATTTCTGAGAGTGCTTTGTTCTAGCCAAAACAAAGAAAACTGATTTATAGTGTTTTAATAATATATCTCACACCAGTCTGCTTTCATAAAAAGCGAGAGGCAATTATGTAGAGGAAAAAAAAATGCTGTGTCTTTGTGTACTTTATTTGACATAATTTTCAGCTATCGAAAAATGTGGGTTTGCACAGCTGTGGCATCTCGGTGTTGCTGCTGTAGCCTTCTACTCTTGTAGTCAACAAATACAAGAAGGGCAAGTGGGAGTTGTGAAAGGTGGGAAAGATGTAAATAAAACATAAATACTAGGTTGGCATTGCTCTGTTTCATCTGGACAGGTACAGGGGCATGTACTGCATAAATTCATAGGTGCTAATCTTGAATGCTTCACATGAGATCCCTTAGGTCACCACTTTTAATGTATGTAGGTGGTGAGTTCTGTTTTGCAGGTTTCTTCACAATGTCATGTGTTCTACATGTCTGAATGGAATGGAAAGTATTCAAAGAGCATTCTTTCTCTTTTGTTTTTAATCTGTGTAATTTTCCACACACAAGTATGGAAATTGCAGTGTGTTGTAGGGTTGCCAACTGTAAATTATTGAGCCCAGGTACTAGAAGCAGCCTAGCTGCAGAGAGCTAATAGGTTAATTTACCACTCTAATCACAAGGTGCCCTGAAAAATCAGTACCCCATCTGTAGTGTATGCAGTGGCGGCATATTAAATTACATCTGTCAATTAATATTATACGTGCAGCTTTTTAATTAAAAGACAACTCAGAATTATAGCAATTCTTGAGTAGGGCTTCTCTGCCTGGCTGAAAGGTGACAATGCAAGAAATGCAAGTTTCTTGTTGTTCTCCTCTCTGGGGCTGACCATAATTTTGTCTGGATGCTAAAAGGCATTTCAGAATGATCAGTAGCTTCTGCACAGTTAGTTGGGTAGGACAAATGGCCTACTGGTCTTAGAACAGAGGGAGATTAAATTGTGATGTGCGTAGGTTGCCCCATGTTGAATTTCTTGTTGTCGCTGCTCACGGTATCCCTCGTCATCCTGGGGACCCTCCTATGGCAGACAGAGAGAATAAACAGCAATAGTGACTCCAGTTTCCACGGTGGTGTTTTCAGCCCTGTGCTGTTTGACACTTTCATTGCAATGCCAGGGCCTCAGGAGTTCTTGTTTATGTAAGAGTTTTCACTTCTCTTTTCATTGATGCAGAGACAGTCATGAGAATTTGAATCCCAAAAATTTAGAAATCGAAAGGTGAAGTTTCTGCAGCCAGTCTTAGGGTATTTCTGGTGTTTGACTTTCGATCTTTCTGGGCTGCTGGGAAACACTTTTAGAGTACTTTATATTTAAAATGTTGGTGTCAGAAAGTTAAATTCGGACTGTTCTTTCATTAAAGAAAATATGCAGTAAGAGAAGCCACTAGAATGGGGGCAGTATAGAATTTAAACACCCATGGAAAAGCTCAATGGCTCATCAGGTATAAATTAGCATACTCATTCTGTTGCGTTTTCATATTTAGGTGCAGAAATTTAGCAACCCACATTGGAAAACTTTTAAGTATGCCCTTGTTAATAAGCCCACTGCTCCATTTGAGGCAGGAGCAATAGAACCTTTCAGTATAGAAGATTTTACATTGTCTGATAAAGCGGTGCTAACATAAAATGCACAGGGTCTTATTGGGTGCAGTGGTGTTGATTACTGGTGGTGTTTGAAATGGGCACTGGGGATGTGGATGTAGAAGAAGGTAACTCCTGCCGTGCTGGTTTTTCATGTGCTGTTCCCTGCCATTGTGTGTGCTGGCAGCTTCAAGCAGGTGAATGCTACTGCAGAGCAGGCACCAGGCCCTGCCGACACTGAAACGCCTCTTTATTTGGGACGAGTGCCAGGACTAGGCGGTGGCTGCAACGCTGGAACGAGATCTTTAACAGCTTTTGCACAGTACTTCCCTTGCTAGGAGTTGAGCAACGAGGTCCCTTGCTAGGAGTTGAGCAACAAGGTCTGTGTAGACACAGCCTATCTAAGTACACACATTGCTCGATGACCTTTTCAACCCGGCGGGTTCAGATTGCAGAACTTGAAGCGATGGAGACCGAGATCATAGTTAATCAGTATTGAGCTGGGTGTAGACGGCATTGCCAAATGCTAGTCCTGTCATTCTCTTGAAACAATGATTTCATTACCTCCCAGGAAGCTATTTGGCAGGTCCCCTTGTGTGGATTCCCTCAGAAAAGTTGACTGGAGAATGACCCCTTGCTTGGGAAGCATTTGAAACTCAGCTTGCTAGGAGACTGAGACATTGCCATGTTTAACCAGGTAGACCAAGTGCCAAGAATTAATTAGTTTCATCCTATGCTATGCATCAGAAATACAAGAAGTGTCTCTGAGCTTGAGATTGACGGTGCAGGAGGAGTCTTGCACCATGGCGAGGTTTCTCATAATTAAAGATCTTTAAATCAAAGGTTGGGATCTATTGTGAATAGAGCCAAAACTCACACGTACCAGATCTCACAAGCTTCTTTAGAAACAAACAGTTTAAAATATTTAAAATAAAAGAAGTCATCTGCTTTGTTGTTGAGTCTTGTTGGATTTTTCCTTAAGCTGGAAGGGGGGGATTGTTTTGATTATTTTATTTTGCCTTTGACAGTGCATGAATGAAACCACACCTGATACATATGTACCATAAATGCAAGAAGGATGGCAATGCTTTTCTCTATGGCATTCCTGTTTGCGATGTGCTGAGAACTGGGTTTATTTTAATATTTTAATGAGCTCCTTCTTTTTATTGCTATTGCTTTTCTTGGCACGTTCCTGGTGGAGGCTTTAGCTGCTGGTTTGAGAATTCTTTGTAAAAGCAATGCTCTTGCCTGCTGGGCAAACTGCTTCTGCTGCAAATGTAAAATCATGAATTCTTGGCATAGTCCTAAACTAGTAATAGTGGATTGATGGTGGAAAATCAAGTTCCTCTGGGGTTTCAGATTTCATGTTGAGCTACAAATGCAGAGATGACTTTTATAATCCTGTTGTATGTCAAGGAAGACATGCTGGTCAGCTTCCACGTTTTACTTTGTTCCAAAACAGCATCATTCTTTTGATAAAAAGCTACGACATTGTAGTTTGTTAGAATGTTCTAGAACCTTGCTGTCAGTATTATTTTGTTTCTGTCAGTTCTGGTTTTGAGAAGGATGAAGTCTCATAAAAGCTGAATTCATTTAAATACATTAGTCCTGATGGATACAGGGATCTCCTTATGGAACACTTGTGTTCAGCAGCTTGTGGTTAAGTGGAAGGAAGTTACGTAGTAAGTTGATCAAAAGCAGGTCTCCCCTGTTCTTGGTCCACTCTTTTTCACCATCAGTGTTCCCAGAAGAGTATTTTAGCAGATCGTTGCCCCTTGAGGCCCCTTACTCAAGGGTCTGTGCCCTTCAAGACTGTTGTGAGCACCAACCCTATGCCTGGCTTTCCTTCAAAGGAGCAGGAGCTTTATGGCTGGATGGGGATCCAGTCATCATCTCTCCCTTCGTACTTACCTACTTGGAGAGGCTTGTGGTGCCATATGGGCAGTGAGAACACTCAGCATCTTTCCTCAGATGATTTACCCACTCCAAACAAGCTGTGCTTTCCTTTCAGTGTTCTCATCCCTCTTTGACATGATGTGCATAGCATTACACAGCTAGCTTCACCTCTTTTGTCCTCTTTCCTGAAAAATCTGTATTTGTCTACACCAGAATTCCAGTTATTATTAATACAGAAATAATATTTGGGGGATTTTAGTATATTTCTAGTGGTCTAAGCTCTTCCTTGATGCTTTGTAGGTCCCTGATTTAAGGTTTAGATGTTTTAATTGTCTCTTACTATTGATGCAGTTTCTTTGGCCAGCCTTGGCACTATCACATTACTGCACTGTCTGTGCAGCTAGTGCTGGTTTTGCCCTACCTGCTGTTTTACATGCTGGTTTTGGTTGTCTGTTGCCGTGTTTGTAGACTTTTTCTTTTGCATTTCTTAGTTTAAGTTGGATCTCTGAATTATGTCAGACTGGATGCCAGTGAAGGCCAGAATTGGCCCAGGAACTCTTGCTTTCATGAATATGTGTTTCTGTGATCAAGTATTCCTTATCCCAGAGCTTCCTGCTTGTTCTTTCTCTTGCTGCACTGTCTTTCCCTTCCCTAAAAGCCAAACCTGAGGTGTTGCATGATTTATTGGTGAGATCACTTGGCTCATCCCATGTCTGTGCAGGGTTGGCTGAGGATGGCAGGGGAAAACAAAGAAAGCAAGGGTTTGTTAAGGGGTGTCTTCAAACTCTTACTAAAATACGTGCTGCTTATGCCTTCTAGTAGTATCTGTGCTTGATCTCTGCATTGAATCCTTTTTGTTGTTGTTGTCTAGGGGAGAAAAATTGGTAACATAAGGGAGGAAGGGTGATTGCCACCAGATTCATAAAATAACTGTCAGCAAAAGAGAGAGCTTTCTGCCCATAATAAAATACTGATGTCAAATTGATAATTTTTTTTTTTATTTTATCCTTGTACATCTCACCAAATAGATAGTTAGGGATACATATATTTTGACTTTTTTTTTTCTCATCTAGTACAGATAAATAAGTTTTCTTCATAGATGTTTCCAGTGTTTTCTATAAAATGTGACCAGGAAAGGAAGAGTACTGTGATGATACAATTCAAGACATGTTAGCAGTATAAATACTTAGTACTATTAAGTTCTCTGAATAAAAGACTATAAGCGTATGTAGTGCCTTTGGATGGAATTATGCTTTATTTTGTCTTATTGGAGGCTCCTCCTATGTTAGAGCTGGAGTACTGGGTCCTCTTCTTCCATCAGCTTATGGGTTTATTGTGAAACAGAGGCCCATGCTTGCTTGGCTAGTGAATTGTTCAGAAGGCTAGAGATACATTTTTGCTGCAGCTGTCATGTTTATGAAGTTCTGCACTGCCCCAAAGTATTTCACAAATACATTAAAGGGAACATTTAAAAATTGGAGTAAATATAACCCATTTATGGGACAGTGTACGTATCTGTTGGGTGCTGAACTGTCTGCCCAGAGTCCAGAGGATTTCCTCTTGTGTATGTGCAGCGGTACTCCTTAAAATCTGAAGATAATAATTAGTACTACTATAAACTTTTTCAAATGGCTGGTGCCTCCTGCATTTACAGCATTTTAATATCTGAGCACGTACGCCTCTTAAATATTTTAAGTACCGTAGGAGACCGGAGGGTAGGTCAATGTTCCCATCTGTCTTGCAAGATGTAAAGTTCCATTCCGAAGGTGATGCAAGTACCACAGCAGAGCGAACCCAGAAATGGAGCTCACTGCTATGGCTTTCAGTCAGGTCTCCTTAAAAAAGTCTCTCAGTTCTTAACTTGTCTAATACAACCCAATTTAGGGTGTTAAGACTGTGATTATTCAGTGCCAAACAAGCATTTCTGCCAGAGACCCTTGATCTGGAAACCAGGAGATCGATATTCTGCTGCCACCTGCAGCTTGTCTCGTTGCAGCTCACATCAGTTCACCAAATACCTGTCTCTGCTGCCTCACTACCATTTCCCTGTACAGTTTGTGTTGTGCAGGGAGGGCACCGCTCAGACAGACTCAGGGGCTGGCAAGGTCGAGCTGCTAAAATCTGAGCTGCTGAGGTTGTTGAATATCACTTTAACTCTTTCTTGTGCATCTCCAGGCTTTCACAATGTAGTTTTAAAGATCTGGAGGCCAGGACTGAACTTGTAATTCCATTTTTGCTCGCATTGCTTTTTCTGACAGGATGAGCTATATTGGAGGAGCGTACTGTCCCTTCTTGCCATGCTTGTTCATGCAGGCTTGTTGCTGGAGTCCCCTGCCAGACTTGGGGCACTCAGTGTGCAGGCTTTCATTTCCGAGATATAGGTAAAACTTGTCATCCAGTCATTTTCAGTTTTGCATTTGACATTTTTATATTGTGTTATTGTACATCTTCTTTTATGATTTCTTTCTTACCCACCCACCCTGTCTCAGCAGTGAGGGAGCATGTTTTGGTTTGTTTTTCTTTCAAGATGCAGTGATTTGGATCTCTCTGTATAATCATGCTGTCCTTATTCATATTTCTGCCAGTCTAAGTTATCAGCTCCAAATTTTGAAATGTTTGTTTCCATCATTGAAATGACGGAAAAATCATTAGTATTTATGCTCCGAAGCATCACCCTAAGAATTGTGATTTGATGGTATTTTCCTGTTTGCAGGTACTTTGGAGACCTGACAGCCCAAGCATTGACTCTCTACTGACTGGCATAGCTGGGCATGTAATTTAGGACACTGAAGACAAAACGTAGTGGAGTGGGTGAGATGAAAAGGAAGTAGTTCTCTTATGTTCAGGCTATTTGCATGTGTGGTTTGTTCCATTCCGTTTCTAAGTACGTATCGAATGTGACATTCTTTATGTCTGAAATAGCAGCAGAATAACCCGGTGGTTGCTAAGGTAATGAGAACCCACCGTTCCCTTACCAATTCCTGTAAATAAAGTATGGAATTTAATTTCACTCTGTGTTACCTGAGGCAGCTCTGGCATCTGATAAAACAAATGATCTTCACATTCTTCTCCACTTCCCTTCTGATTTTCATTGAAATACTGAGATGTTTCTCTTTGTATAAATAAATGAGGCTGCCCTGCAGATGGTGAAGTAGAAAGTAGCCTTAGAATTACATCTTTTGTCTTGCAGCTGCTTTTCCTCTGTGACTCAAAATATATTTGTCTTCCTGCTGAAACACTTCTATTGCATATGATCGGGACTGAAGATTTGACAGCCATAAGAGTTGTTCTTTCTGTTTTTCTCTTGATGCAGAACTTACACATTTATTTTATCTGTTCTTGTGCTGTGGATTGCAAGCACAGCATGAGTGTGAATCCCTGATTAATTTCTTCATCAAAGGAAGGAAGAGTCCTTTCTGATTGTGTATCAAAGAGCATAGTGGTAAAACAAGATTTTTTTTTAAAAAAACACAGGGCACCAGTAGGAAAATGGGGTGAGATACTTACCTAGTGAAATGATTCTTGACAGGGCTGGTCACTGGCCTTGGGAGTGCAGGCAGCAAACAGGAAATCCAAAGGAGCTCTGATGGCAGTGCAACCAGGCAACGCTACACCCCAGGCCATCTTGACTTTGTAATGGAAAAAGAGAATCCGTATTGAGCTACTCAGCAGCTAATCAATCACCCGAGTCCACCAGGCTGGGCATGAAAGATTCTATCTCTTACGTACATGGAGAGGAAAAAGAAACAGCTGGGGCATGGCATGGAGTTATCCTTGGAGTAAGGGGATCTATTGTAAGAGAAAAGCAGCTTGTTATGCTGCATTACAGACCAACAGAAGAGTATTCCTGCTTTTTTTAATGCTACAAATTAATGTTTTAGCCATGTTAAATTGATACCACGTGATGGGTCACTTGCAAATATAAGTTGCCACAAGCGGGCTGTTTTAGCCTAGTAACAGTTTGGGTATATCAAGACTATATTCCAATAGCCTGTCTGCTCAGAGAAGTGGATCAGGGAGGTGAAGTGGACAGCTGGCATAATATATGGACACTTGAACCTGGAAACGAAAAGACAGCTGCTGGATCTAATTTTAAACATAGGTCTTGATCAGATCCCTCTAGATCCTGCCTGTCCTGCTACAGCAGAGTCATTAGTGGGAGTAGAGAGGTGTGAGGCTGAAGATACGGATAAAGAGCTTTTGTGAGGAAGGGAATCATCCTTGTTCCAGTTATGGTATTTCCATTTTTCACAGTGAGTATTGCCAGCTTCCCGAGAATGGGGGTGGAAGTGGTTTCTGGCTGTTACGTGGTCTAATGCTGCTGACACGGGCGGCTCTTTTGGGATGTCTTAATGGGCAGTAGGACCTGCTGTCCCGAAAGCACAAGGGCAGGCGGCGTTGTTTCTAACGAGGAGACTACGTAACAGAGTTGGGGTTTTCCTAATATTTTAAAACAGCAGATGGCTGCGTGTCAGCCGGGTTGTAATTCCGAGTTTTTACATCACGGCTCGGGAATGCGGCGGGCTGGAGCTCCATCTAGAGGGGCACGGCTATTCCCGTTTGCTTGGGTTTGGGGGTGGTTTTAGGAGGTGCACAACCAACCACGCATAACACCGTACCAACAGAATACTTCATTTGGGATTAGCAAGTTAGACACTTCATTAGTGCAGCAGCTGTGTTTTCCAATTTCTGCGTTGCTTTCAGAATGCCATTACAGAGCCGGCGCTTTTTTTGTTGTTTGTTTGTTTGAAAGTGTGACAGTATTTTTCTGCTTTATTACGACTATGATGCTAAAATTAAGGGCTACGGAAACATTTCTGGTGTTCGTTCTCTTTAGGAAGTTAGCCAAGCTGTGGGAATTTTGAAAGCAAGCAGCACATCGCTTGTCAGAGGTGAAGATTCCCCTCTGCTAGACCACTCTGCCCACCACAATAGGTTTAGAAATAAGTTTTGATGGTTAATATCTGCTTCAAGAAGGTGAAACGTTCAAATTTTTTAAATATCTGATATTGTACTGGTAACGAGATGAAATAAGAATAAATAAATTTGTGGGTTTATTACAAAACTTTAAACTGCAATTTGACTTTATGTTTGTGCAGCTTGGTTAGGGCAGAAAGGTTGCAACTATAGTTCTAAAGACAATCTACTTAAGCTGTTGTGAATCTCCAATACAGAGAGATAGTCTAAGTTAATTAATGATCATATTCAAATATAAATGAAGTATGCATTTCTCTCTTTTTTTCCTAGGGCGAAGTGGATAAAACATATTCTAATGTGGTATATAAAATCTCTGTTGTAAAGCATTGTAAATAGGATGAAGAGGGCTTAGAGATGTAGACAGAGCTGGAGTTGTGCAACAGAGGCCAAAAATGGCCAAGTAAGAGGTCACATTTCATTTAAGCATGTCCCCTAATTTTAACAGTATTAGACCAGCTAGTATTAGGTTTGTTATATTTAAACTTTCGGCTGTCCTGTCTCCTGCACAACTGAATGCTGCTCTTGTTGATTCAGCCCGAAGGCTTTGAAGTGACAGTTGCCAAGGATGGTTTATTTCAAATCTTCTATTCCACGTTTGCCTCCGTATCCTTTCTAAGCATCTACAAATTTTTATCTAATGTTCTAATGTATCTAATGTATCTAATTTCCATCTAATGTTCTTCCTGTCAACAGGCAAGTTCAGAAATACCAAAATTACGAAAGGAAGACCAGAAAGCACGGAACGCGCTGCTGGCTGATATCCAGCAGGGAACTCGCTTGAGAAAGGTGACTCAGATCAATGACCGCAGTGCACCACAGATTGAAAGTAAGTATGTGCTCTCAGTAAGGCCTGGGTGAGCGTCACGGAAGCCCCAGATGTGGGGGGAGGTCAGCTGGGCAGTTTCAAACTGGAGGGCAGGCTTGAAACTCAGCAAAGGTCTGCATCTTCATATGGCTTTAGGGTGCAGAGAGGGGACACTTTATAAGATTGCATCCTGCTCTAAGATCAGTAACTATGAACATTTCATGGTAAGTCTATAACTGGATATCACCTTAACAGGCATTCCTTGTCCAAAAAAAAAAAAAATTTTGAGAGTTTCTCAATAAAATAATTGAGATTGTTGGCTTTAGCAGAAAAATTGTTCTTTACTATATTAAAAGAATAAAAAGTGCCAAAAAATTCTGGAAACATAAATTTAATGTTAGGGCCAACATAACTTCTTTTTCTTGGTGTCATGATTAATGTGAGATTGAAGAGCACCAGAGGGTGCTGTGCTCCAAGGTACAGGTCAGAGAGCGAGGCAGTTACTGTAGTAACAGTGGAGGGAAAAGTCTGGCCTTGCCTCTTTGCTGGTGCCAAACCTTAGCAGTCTCAGGGCATGGATGAAATGATTTTCTGATATACCCTGTGTTTTGGTTCTTTTTAACAGAACCCAAAGGAGCTAACAGAGACGGAGTTAATTCAGCTGCTAATAAAGGCAGCTCTCAGCAGCCTCTGGGAGGTTTATTTGCTGGTGGCTTTCCTGTTCTCAGACCAGCAGGCCAGAGGGACATGACAGGTAAGGGCAAAAACATATGAAAACATAGATGAGGGGAGCAGTGATTTGTGATAAAAGCACTTTGGGGTTAGCTTTAGTGATTGATTTTTATGGAGTTTTTTTTTTTTCTGGATCTTTAGTTCATCATGTGACCATGGAGGGCTCAATAGTATGGTGTTTGAAGCCATCTTTCTAGATCTCAGGTGTCTTATTTGTTAAAATGTAAATAAAAAGCTATCTCCACACTGAGCTTTTAATATTATTTTAATGAAAACTTTTAATTATGCTTTGAATAGAGTATTGAAATCTGAGCTTATCAGTTTGGTACAAATGGCGAAGTCATATTTCCTTCCTTCCATCAACGCATTTTTCTATAGTATTACAGTCTTGGGTGTTACTTTAAAGATTTGTATACAAGATTTTTGCCCTCTGGATTTTATAAAGCACAGCTTTGATCCAGCAAGGTAATTTACTGACCTGAAAAAGGTTTTTGTTGCTTCACAGTGACAGTAGGAAGGCACCTGTGGGAGCATAGCCACCGCTGGAAAAGTGCCAGCATCAGCTGGGGTGTCTTTCAGAGTCACAGCGATGACCCCTGGCACTGCTGAGCAGCTGGTGCCTGCTCAGGCAGCACGGAGCAAAGTAGGCTTTTGCAGGGAAAGACAGACCTTGGTTCTGCCTGCGGGGTTTTCTCTCCGGGAAGGCAAGCCCGGGATGCACAGCACTGCATGTGACAGGCCTTCCTCACACAGCTTCAGCTGTACCTGCTGCCTGGAGTTGTTCTTAAAACTGTGGCCATGCCTATCAGACTGTGTGCGTACAGAACGAGATGCCTGTTTTGACATCTTGCTTTGGGATAAATCCTTGACGTTTACTCAGGAAAATACATTTTGTAGAGTCAACAGGGCATTTGCTGTTGAAAAGGAAATATTTGAACTTGTGCCTTCTGGAAAGCCTTTGAGGCATTGTTTTTAGGAACTTGGCTTTTATCCATGGGGTTGAGATTTATGTAAAGTTTGTGTGAATTCTTTAATCCTAAGCAAGTACTTAACTTAAAGGATGTTATTAGATGTGTGTCAAGCTGTCTTTTCACCAGGACTCTTGATGCTCAGCCAGCTGTACTAGGCAGGTGAGGTGTGTGTGAGGGACTCCAGATCTCTGCAGAGAAGCAGCTCCTCCTTAAACTGTTTCATTTTGTAGACACTGAGGAACTGGGAAGGGAGAAGGGTCTCTCAGCAGTTCGTCATATAACTAAGCAGAATCCTTGGTGCCCACTGGAGTACATCACCTCCTAAGCCGCACTGCACCACGAGCAGCCTGTTGGAGATGAGTTGTTTGGGGAGCATTAGTTTAACCCCTTAGGGTACCCGCTGGGGAGGGGAAGGTGAAGAGCTTGCCCTTTGCGCTGTTGTGTCCGATGAGCGAGAATGCAGCCCTGGAGCGTAACCTGTGACATCTGCTTT
>VWZF01000805.1:217939-260598 GCA_013396755.1 Sclerurus mexicanus
CCCACTTGCTGTCGCAGCTCCACAAGCCGAGCAGCATCCAGGCGCTGCCGCTCCCACCCACTCCCGGCCACGCTCAGCCCGCGGCCGAGACCAGGAGGAAGAGACCCGGCCGAGGTGCAGGTGAGAGCAGAATGTCGGAAGGAGAGAGGCTTTTTGCTCCCTTGGGCAAAACGGGGAGAAATCTTAGAATCGTAGAACGGTTTGCATTGGAAAGGGGACCTCGAAGACAATCTAGGTCTTCAAGGTCCCCTTCCAGCCCAGATCGTTCTATTGCACTGGTGACTGGAGGGCTCGGAGAGGTGGGAGGGAAGAACACCTGCGTGGAAGGGATACCTGTACTTGTACGGCATGTGATGAACACCCAGAATATCGGGCTTTTCGAGGTGTCGGGCTGTTCTCAGCACCGGGCACGCATGCCTTATAGTCTAATCTGTGACTCTTGGAAGCAACATACTGGTTGGTGGACGCAAAGTTTTAGGGTCACTGAGCTGCTTGTCACTTCTGTGTTGGCATTGGCGTGTCTCCAGCAGCACAGTGAGTGGTATCCTGACAGGCCCAGGTAGGGCACAGGGTACACACCACGGGGACACACACCTGGACAGGGGCTGCTCACGTGCCAGCTTATCCCTCACAGCTGTACCGGTGCAGGAGCAACATCGGATGGCTGGGAAGCATTGCAGGAGATAATGAAAGAAACACGGGGCAGCGACATCCATAGATGAGCCAAAGCTAATCTGGATGCAGCCCCTCTGCCGTTCAGCAAAGAGGAGCAGCCAGTGCCTCCCACGAACAAGGTGGAAGGGCCAAGGGTTTCTCTGGCTACTTGGGAAGTGGGGTGTTAGCCAGCGTTTCCTTGAGTGGATGGTAGAAGGAACTTTTACCGGATTTTTCTGATGTAACGAAGATGATAACAAAGATGAGCCTAGATCTGCGTGGGTTTGAGAAATGGAGATAGCTACTTAATAAGGAACACCTGAAGAGAATGTTCTGTACCGTGTGTTTTAGAAGCCACATGTCAGGAGAAAGATTACTGGTTCCATTGAGAGCCATGGGAAAGGCCATGTAAGTGCAGCAGATCAGGTGCTTCAGGATGGTGATTAATGCTGCTTAGAACTGTCTGATGAACTGTAACGTTATCAAGACACATGTTTCTCATGCTGGTTCAACTCTTGCAGTTTCCATAAAATTATCCTGCCTTTCTATTCCCTATCAAGAAGGAGAAACAGTTTTGAGAGGCTTCTAATTTGGAGGCCTTGTGGTCCCTCCCTCTTAAACACTTCTTGTGGGAGGTCTGCCTTGATGTAAACTTTGAGGGCCCTTGTAACTCCTCAGTGAAATGCACAAGGCTAATGGTGATCCCACTGCAGAGCTGCCAAAGCGTCAGGAAATTATTTTCTTTCAGAGATGCCATCTAGTTTGGTTGTTTTGTTGATTTGCTTTTCTTAATGAAACTTCTTGTTCTTATGAAAGTGCAAGGATAGTCTTCCCTTCCAGACTGGGACAGACCCAGACTTCAGAATGTCACGCTTTCCCTATGACTAGAAATGGAAAGCTTGAGCCAACTCCAATATTGACTTAAATTTAATACTGTTTGTCAGGCTTGACAAACAGCAGCTATGAAGATGGGTACGTTTGCCCCAAATATTGCATTCCTTCTACACTCCCTCAACTTTTGTGCCAAGTTTACTGTTGGGTTTAAGTCATGATGATGTTTGTGTGCTGGTCTCCTGCTTCTTTTTAAGGAACTGGTGCTGGGAAGCTGGTCACACCTCCACAGCCACCAGCAAGGTCCCCAACAACTGAACTTACGAGCAAGTCTGGAGTCTCAGCCTGGGCTACAGCTCATGATGCCTACCCACCACTCAAAAATGGAAATATGCACATCATGGGTAATATCACCTAAGTTAGATCTCTTAGCCTAAGTTAATAATTTTAGTAAAAAAGTGTGTGTGTCTCAGACCTCAAAAGCTCACCCGAGACTTTCCCATAGCAATAACAGGATCTTATAAAAGAAACATTTTTGTACAACCTTATACAATGAATAGAAAATGGAGGCTTTTTCACAAAGGATTTGAGTCAGTCAGTAGAAAAGAAAAGCATGCACTACCTGCAAAATTATTTAAGAATATGAAATGTTCCTGTAGTGTGTTTATATTACTCTTCTTAAAGCCAGATCATGGATGTTTATTAGCTTCAATCCTACAGATCAAAGACCACTAAGAATTATTTTGCTGGTCTGATGAATTGGCCATTCATTCTTATTTATAGTTAAATAGCTTGAAAACCACTGAGGAATACCTCTATTACCACAATACCATCAATGCAGAAAACCGGAATGGCAGCCAGAAGCTTAACTTCAGTTTTAGTAGCAGGCAGGGATTGCAATTAAGGCAGAAAACTTGGATGGCTCACAGAAGTGCTCATCAGGATGGTTTACATGGAATGAGCCACTATCAATTCCAGGGAAAAACAAGTCAGCATTTTTAATTGAAATTACATCTGGCAACATTGTTGGGTTTTGGGTTGTTGTTTTGGGGTTTTTTTTAAGTTTCTCTCTAACAGCAACTAATGTTTATTTCCCTAAAACTTCCCAGACGACTTTGAATCTAAATTTACTTTCCATTCTGTGGAAGATTTCCCCCCACCTGATGAATTTAAGCCATTTCAGAAAATATATCCCAGCAAGATAGCTAGAGGTAAGTGTGTAAACATGAAAAGATCTGACAATTATCAAGAGGATTAAAAAAAGTGACAGAAAATAAAGAACAGAACTAACATTAACATAACTGGGCTGCTAGCACAGGTGCAGAGAGGAAGGGGATTTGTCACAGTGGCAACAGGGGCCAAAGATATAATGAAAAGCACTTAATTACTTTAAAGACTTAGTAGCTAAAAATAAAATTATGTGGCTGGACACACAGCCTGTGTCTTTTAGATTGCTGAATTTGCAAAGCCCTTGATGTTAAAAGCAGTGATGTTGTAAAACAGACTTGGCCAGTTACCGAGTTGCGGGTTTTTTCATTGCCTCGTGAAATCACAAAAAGAAAGTGACTCAATCCATGTCTCTGATCACGTGTTTTGATTTAAATCCTATGCGTGGTGTTTTACACACCTGGGTAACAAAGGGACTTAGTACATGAACCTTGTCAGGAAGTGATAAATGGCTGAACCTTGCTTTTTTCTTCTCCCCTGTAACTTAGCAACATGGCACCAGGTCACTGTTGTAAGAGCAGTTCACCTGTCCAGCTCTGAAAATGGGTAGCTGAAGGTGCCAAAAGATCTCATGCCCATGTTCTGCTTTTTATAAAACCCAGTCTTCTTTATTATTAGATCAGCTATTTATCTCCAACTTGAATTAACCTTCTTGTTTGTTTGTTTCCATGCTAAGGTACTTTGCATGACTTAGCAGCCTCATTCAGTCTAAATTCTAAAGTCTAAATTCTCTGCTGTGTCATCTGATCAAAGACTTTTTACTGAAGGGCTACAAAGCATGAGCAATATTTTTGTGTCTGTATATACATGTATCTCACATCAGGGGTAGAAGATAAGTGCAGTATCCTGATGTATAACTGTATCTAAAATACCTATCCAAAAAAAATTGTATCTTATCTGATCTGATTAAATCTCTCCTATCTATTTACAGATCCCTCTAAAAATCCTCCATTAAGAACACATGTGAGATGAGTCTACTGATACTCTCTGGATTAGTATTAAAAAAAGGACATCAAGATATATATAAAACAGAAGAGGTCCCTGTTGCAGTGACAGAGATTGTATTTGAGTCGCAAGTACTGCAATGTAAACATTTCTATAAACTGGAAAAATTGTGTAAACGATACCTTTTGAACTGGCCTACATACTACAGGAATGTTAGTACAGGCTTTTAAATTATTGTATATAGGTGGATATTTTTTAAGTGAAGTGTAAAATTTAAATTCTTTGTAGTGTTGAAACAATTCTCATTCTTACCATGCTGACAATATTACCTCAGAATGTTTTGCATTACATGCCTGTAGTTCTTTTTTTTCCCCTTCCATCATAATCTTTAAGTATTTTGGAAGTTCTCTGGTTATTATTCAGACACTTTTTCAGTGAACTGTCAAACTAATGTATTATCTTTAGTCTATTTTTTTGTTTCTTCACTTCTATTCTGCCTATCCTCAGATTGCAGCAGGATGCCACTTTCACGAAGAGACGGGCCTACAATCCTTCTCTCATCAGGCATGAAGAGGAGATGACAAGGAGCTGTGGCTGCTGTTTAGCCTATCTCCTACTGAGTACAGATCCTTATAGGATAGTGTCTGAAGAAGCCCAGCTGGGTAGGGTGGTCATGGACTTGACAGAGATGACAGAACTTCTCCAAAATAGAGAAAAAGAAAGTTGCTATATTGTAAAGAAAAAAAAAAGGGGGTGTGTGAATGCACCTGCCATGATGGGTGTATGTATGTATGGCCATGTGTCCTGTCTCTTCCTGCTGGCAAAGTGGACATTTACCATTTTTGTGACAGATTGCCTTTACTCAGCAATTATGAGGCTTTTGGATGAAGGGTCCAAAACCTACATTTTAAACAGGCAATTAGATCTACTGTTGTTCACCAGCAGTGAGGATTCATTGTCTGAAACACACCATATGGAACAAGCAGTCCTCAAAGTGGCTGTCCTGAACAGAGTTGGTTGGGAAAAGTAACAGCCTAGTAGTAGACAAGACCTGAACTTCTGCTTTTAATATTCAGCCTGGGGTAAAGTCTTTGGACCACAGATGTTCAGATCTGGTCCTAAGATGTCTATTTCTCACAAGAATTACCCTTGTTCTTGTATATTCCATTGCATTAGGAGAAGTGGTGCCAGGTCAAGGGAGGTGATCCTTTCCCTTTGCTCAGCACTGGTGAGGCCACACCTGGAGTGCTGTGTCCAACTTCTGGGTTCCCCAGTACAAGGGAGACGTGGCCATGCTGCAGAGAGTCCTACAGAGAGCCACAAAGGTGATGCAGGGACTGGAACATCTCTCCTGTGAGGAGAGGGTGAGAAAGCTGGGGCTGTTCAACCTAGAAGAGAGAAGGCTCAGAGGGGATCTCTTCAATGGGTATAGATATCCGAAGGGAGGGTATAAAGATGGAGTCAGACTCTTTTCAGTGAAGTCCGGAGGGAATGGGCACTGACTGCAATAGAGGAGGTTTTGTCTGAACATGAGGAAACACATTTTGACTGGGGATGGTGACTGAGCACTGGTACAGGTAGCCCAGTGACGTTGTAGTCTCATTCCTTAAAGATACTCAAAAGCCATCTCGACTTGGTCCTGGGCAACTGGCAGTAGGTGACCCTGCTAGAGCAAGGGGGTTGGACCAGATGACCTCCAACAATGCTTTCTAACCTCAACCACTCTGATTGCCCTTTTTACAGCTTTTCTGGGTTCTTACACCTGGGTCACAACAAGCCCATGCAGCACTACAGAATTGGGTCAGCGTGGCTGGAAAGCTGCCTGACACAAAAGGACCGGTGAGTGCTGGTTGACAGCTTGCTGAGCATGAGCCAGCATTGTGCCCAGGTGGCCAAGAAGGCCAATGGCATCCTGGGTTGAGGAGGCTGAGGGAAGACCTTATTGCTCTTTATAACCTGAAAGGAGGCTGTAGTGATGTGGGGGGTCAGTCAGATCTCCCAAGTCACAAGCCACAGTCAAGCTGTGTCAGGGGAGGTTTAGGCTGGGTATCAGAAAACTTCACAGAAAGGGTGGTCAGGCATTGGAACAGGCTGCCCAGGGGAAGTGGTGGAGTCACCACTTAAATACCTGGAGGTATTTAACAGGCCATGGTTCAGTGGTGGACTTGGCAGTGCTGGGTTAATAGTTGGACTTGATGATCTCAAAGTTCTTTTCCAACCTTCATGATTCCATGATTCATCAACTTGAGAAAGGACACTACTGTTCCAAAGTGAGTCTATTGCTAACAGCCAGGCTACTTACAGTTATGGCAATAATTTATTTAATTGCCATCAATTACCCTCAGTTACAGCTCTGATAATGCTATACATCACAGATGATCTTTCCCCATGGTGTTGCCTTTGAACAAAACTATTTGGAAAAGACAGGTAACTGCATCTTTATATATCTCTGCTTTTCTCTTAGTTCTTATAGCAGCTCAGTTGTGCTGTAACTCTATTTCCACACACATGCAAGTTCATGGTGTGAGATGGTGTAAGCCTAAGAAGCTCTTCACCTCTGAACAGGACTCTAAGAAAGCAGCATTAGTCTTTTTCTAGTCTATTATACCTTGCTGTACATCATGTGAAAAGAAAAAAAAAATTGGTGATTCTTTGACCAATACTGTCACTGTCATTATTGTATTTACTTGATAAATATGCATGAATACAATAACAAGAAGGGGTCTGCATATACATTGCTTCTCAAACAACTGGAAAAGTTTAATACTGCTTTAAAAACTATTTTGTTATAGTACTATTAAAGGTGACATACTGTTGGTCTCATTTGTTCTGACACTTGTGTACTGCTCCATAATAAGTAACTTCATAAGGATTTTAAAACTCTTTAATGCTAAACTATCTGCCAGAAGATACTTAAAGGAGAAAAAAAATTTTACTCCATTTTTATTATGCTTCAGGTGTTTTAGAAGCAAACAACATCTTTCAGGGTTTAAATTAGAAATAATTTTGCATATTTGCAAGCGTTAGTGAAATGTTATTTCCATATATGTGTCATTTAAGATCCATTGAAGCTTCTGGAGTTGCTATTACTTGGAGATACAGAGAATCACACTGGCTGTCACCCCTCAGCAGTTGGTCCCACAGGTCCCACTGGGCCACAGCTGTGTTCAAGACCACTGGAAATTGTGGCACCATGGGGTTGTCCTGGTTTCTAGTGATAGCAGCCAACCCCCTTGCTGTAGGAGAGTATTTTGGTTTCTTTTTAAATGCACTACACAACTGGAAAAAAACCCCACATAGTATTATTAGAAAATTACTACGTGGATCTCTGTGCTCAAAACAATTTATCAGTTCTGTCATAGAAGCATTCCAAATAAGGATATAAACTCCCACGACATATTTGTAAATGTTGGGTTTTTCCCTTTCTTTAAAAACAGGGAAATAAGATATGTTTTTAGCAGGAACACCTTTCATCTTGCCTCTCTCCCAACTCTCAAAGGTTAAAAATCCAAGTTGTGCAAAATAGCTGTGTGACTTGGTGTATCCTACTTTTGACCCTCTGACTGGGGCAATCATTTTATCCCTGTTGTCCTCTTGTTCACAAATATCCAGCAACAGCTCATAGAAGTAGAAGCAGCTTTAAAAATCACCATAGTGTATATGAACTCTGGTTAGGAGTCTTTTCATTCAAAGTACCCTTTAATTCTGAAAGCGATTCCATGGGAAATCCATTTACTTCAGTTATGGGCAGTTAGCAAAAGCACACTTCTCTTTCACAGGGCTTCGTCCAGCACAATAAAACCCTGACATGAAGTGTGCTCCTTGCCCTCACGCCCTAGCCTGGAGCTGGTAGAGAGCAGTGAAGTTTCAGTGTTTACTTGTGATTTTCCCCTTCCCTTGTCTCCACTTTCGGAATACCTGGGCACAGGAGCTGGCCCTGTAACAGATGATGGGAGGAGTGCATTGGGAATGGGAGATTGCTAGGTAGGACTTAAAAGATCTTCATGCTTGTTTTCTTTAAGTGGAAAGGCCCAATGTTTTCTTGTCCAACTGCCAGGTGTTAGATAAGGTAATACTAAAGGAGTGAGTCTGAAATGACAATGTCATTTAAAAAATCCTGAGAATGTAGGGTGCCACTGTGCCAATTACTGTTTCCCTGATGCACAACTCTTACAGTTTCAGGTTGAGGTGTTGCTGTCTTCTGAGGAGCTTTTGCTTCCTCAGTACAGAAGTCAGTGAGTCTACACCATCCACTTTTCCTGAACAGTGAAGTGTTTTAACTCCATATGCTAACTTCCACTTATTAAAGACATGAACTTCTCGTCTGTACCTTCTGTTTAAACAAAACCCCAAACATCTCCCTAAGACACGGTGTTTACTGGTTTAATTCTCAAAGTGTTTGCCCTATCTCACTTCCACAAGAAGCAAACACATGAAAAGCAGGTCTGCCTGTAGGACTGTCAAGGAAAGGAAGCACGAGACAGCCATTTCTAAGCCTAACCAGTTGGATTGCCACATCCACCAGTAACTCACTGGTATTTAGCAAATTCATCAGCCATGTATCTCACCACAGAGATTACCAGGAACTGTTAAGGCAAAATTTAACCTGGGGGACTTAATTCTTTGTACAGGCATCGTATCAGGTGCTGAATTACTGTAATCAGAGATGCCCATTTGAGGCCAGCACAAGGTCAAGAACCAGGACTTACCCTCCTTCCCGCCCGCAAAACTGGGATTTCAACTCCACCGTTCTCTGTATGAATTAGTAAGAAGAAAAAAAAATGCAAGTCAGCTTTGCTGCAAGCCTAGTCCTGAGCAACAGGGGGAAAACCAGATTGCTTACAAAAATGATATGGAAGTTAGCCTGATGAAGTTAATCTTTGCTTTAATTGGTTGCCCAACATACATGTTTAAACATTCTGTACTAAATTAGCCAGCATGCACACAGTAATTGGACCAGTCAGTGACCTTCTCCTTTCACTATATACATACACAAACAGGAACACCACAAGATTGAACAAAGGAAAGCAATTTGTTAACCAGATACAGCTAGCAAGTAACAGTTTTTCCTCTAGAAATGTTTTTTCCTGCAAATTCACAAGTGTGAAGACTTTCTTTCAAGGCTTGCAGAACATTGCAGTCTTCCAGTGAAAAGGCTAACAATAGACACCGTAGCTGAAATGAGATAAAATTTGTTGAAAATCCATTCCAAGCAAGAGTGAAACTCAAAAAACAGTTGGCTGCAGTGCAGCATAGGGAAAAGGGACTTTGGAGAATTTGAGCAGGCAGAAAGGTGGCTTTGGACCCAATTCTGAACACCCTTAGCTTAATGTAAAAGAGAAGGAGGAGATTCAGAATTGGATCCAACATTTCACTGGTACCAAAAAGTCAGTATCTAAAGAATTAAAGTGTTTGCTTACTTTATTTGAAGAACTTTAGTTCTGTGTCAACACAGTCATAGAAAAGATCCACTACTTCAGCAGGATCCAGAATCTCTGTACGAGAAAGGATATCTTCCATTGCTTCTAAGCCTTGTTTTTCAAGGTCTAACATAATCCTCATCAGTTTCTGACCTTTATCCTAAAGGCATGAAACAACCAAACTCAATTAACCAGCAAACAGGCTCATTAAAGCATTTTATTGTTCTCTTCTGTTACAGAGATATTTTCAAATATTTATAAAAATTAGAAAGCCTTTTTAAGTACAAACTATTTCTGTTACTAGTTTTCTGGACAGCCAAAGTCTAAAAGGAACAGTGCTGGACACTTTATGCATTAAGAAAAATACCAAGGAAGGAGTTGCTAAGTTTAAAGCAAAGGAGGAGGATGGTGAAAAATGGATAGAGGAAAAAGGTATAAGGCTTGTGCATATAATAAAGAGGTGAAGCATGTTCTTAAATCTGTAAACTCACCAACAGAACTATATGAGAAGACTAGAAGCCCTAAGAATTGTACAGATGGAGGTATTTGCACGTGTATCACTCAAATTAACACCTGCAAGATGATGAATAGATCTGAAATGATGTGTCACGTAACAGTATTAAGACTCCAGATCCCAGGAAAGGCTTTATATGCCGTTCTGACTTACTGCTCTTTGTGTTTCTAAAAAATGCATGTTTCAAGAAAATTCACTCCTGGAAAAGGCATCATTTAACCCAGATGTTATTTAAACTCTACTTTTCTTTTTTTTTTTTCCTTAATGGAAAAGTGCTGTTTGTTTTGCTTACAGCTTTCAAAATTGAATTTAAAAAAAAGTAATTCAGAATGAGTGATGGTTCTGAGCTTTCCAGGATTTATTACCAGCACTTTGTCCAGAAAGAGTAGAGCCTCAGCTAAGGTTTAGGCTCTCAGGTGGGCAGCTTTTATAGCATGAAAACTAGAAACTACGTTTCCTTTTCTACCACAACTATTGGTGTCATACTGTGGGGACTTTAATAGGGAAGAGTTCACAAGATGCTAAAATACCTCTTTTAGATCTTCCCTAAATCAGTATCTTGCATAATGATATGAATGAGCTGCACATTGTGTCGATGTGACACCACAGAGGTCACATATTTTAAATTACACCATTCCAAGGGATTAAAAACCACATCTAGCCAAAACTGCATTTAAATAAAGTTTGTACTAGCAAAGGTTATCATAGTTCCCTTAATCAATTATGGATAAGTAAGACTGCTCTTACGATCTTAGTAAAACTGGCCCGTGCAAATATACACAGGAAAATTGCAGAAAAGCAAGTCCTCTGTAGAAGTTCAGCACACCTATGTGAGGGTCTTCCACAAATTGCCTGAAATACCAATAAAAGCATGATGGGCATGTCCTGGTGATCTTATAACCATTTACCCAGTTTACTGCTGTCGTCGTAATTGCAAATGTCAAAGAAGTTCTTGAATGACCTGCCCAATGACACCAAAAGTTGTGTCTCAAGCAATTGGAAAAGCTATATAGAATAATCCCCTTCCTGCCTTTATTTATTCCAAAATCTGTTTCTGTAAGAGATCTTCAGCACTTCACGTTTTTACAACAGAACGTTTTCAGCCCACAGGCCCTTAATGCTTGGCATTGAGAAGTGTTGTTTCTTCTCACGTGGCCTTTTCAGTTAATTCTTAAAAATTAACAGAAATGCAATAGATTGCAAAACTGCAAGACTTGCAAAACTGCCATATACAAATTATTCCTTCAAGAAAAAAACCTTTCCAAGCTATATAGTTCTTAATCCAGCATACAGTTTAACTTACTACACTCCTGCCACCATCCCATCATATAATTTTGATGCCATGTTGCACTAGAATCCAGTGCTCTAATCACTAAAAAGACTACATGCACAGTGGGGATTGAACCAAGTAATCAGCTTGTCAGTTTGACTTTCCATTTGGTAGAAGTATTGGAGCTGAACAACACTCTCAGGATAACAAAAAACCACTGTGCAGAATAGTTTGTACTTCAGAGGGCATCATTATTCAAGTTAAACTCACAAGGATTCTAAGAATATTCAGAGAATGTTTTTCAGCAAACGGCCCTGAAGTAAATCATGGAGTTAAGAATCTACATTTACTTAAATTCTTTAATTCCAGGTCCAACAGCTCTTACCTGGTCATTCTCCAGGAGAGATCGGGCCCATTCATGTGCCTTGTACAATTCATGCCTACGATCAGGTTTCTCCTGGAATCGAGGTATCTTTTTAGCAGGATCATCGTTGCCAAAAGAAGGAGACTGTACTTTTGGTACTAATTTTACATCATCAACAAAAATAAAGGGTTTAAATATGGACCTGAAAGAAATGAGAATTACTGCTTGCAGTAATAACAGAGATTTCACATATGTTATTGAAATACTCACCGAGCTATTTTAAAGCAACACATACAGAACAGCACAGATAATTAATCTATACTAGCCATGGATGAGGTTAGAGATTTGCTACTGGTCACAAGCAAAATAAATCTGTGTGCTTTAAAAGAATTGGGTTTGCCAATTATTGTAAAACCTTATTATCCTTTTTTACCTGTAGGCTTCTCTGGTGTCCTTCACGCCGGTTCTGCCACTCCTTTAGAAGAGCAGCACTGATTTTCCTCTCCAATATTTTTTTTAAAATCTCAGTATTCAGCCTCACATCAGCTTTTCTTCTCTGTTCACATTGCAATCTCTCCTTCTCATTCCAGATTTAATTTTTATTAAAATCACAAACACACACTTGTATGGAGCATGGAAGATTACGTGTCTTGCTCAGTATCAGAGGATTTGGCATATAACCAGCAGCACTTTGGAATTTTATTTCAAGAGTGGAGGGGAGACATGGCTACCAATATTGTGACACTTCTCAAAAAACTCCAGCACTGAGTTTGGATCTAAACTCCACAGAGAGGGACAGACAAGAAAGCCCCACCCATACAGGGTCTTAATTCCTGAGCAGCTGAGAGTAGATATTGGCAACTGCATGGGGAAACTGCCTTCCTTCCCTTTAGATACAGAACAAAAAAGTACCCTGCATTCTGCAGTGAAGAACCTGCCAGAAGTGCAAGACTTCTGCAACACGATTCGCTGCCTGCACACAGTCAGCAGGTTCACTGCTGCTACCCTTCCATCACTGCCACAAAGCCTTGCCAGCTAAGAGTTTCCATGAGTCACTGGCTGCATTGAAAATAATGCTTTTTCAATGCAGGTAGAGTGTAAAAAAAAAGTGAGAAGGGAGTCTAAACAAGGCTTTTAAGCTACCCTTTCTACATTTAAAAAGAGAGAAATCCCACAATAACAACTTGAAGCCCTGCTCTTTTATACTGCAAAGGATTTGCATCAAGTCAAAGAAAAGTTTTGGTAAGCAAGCTCAAACCTCACACTTCACCCTGAATGTTGGAGTTGCATAATGCAAGGTGGGTAGAAAGTCCCTTTGGCATGAATGACTTGCACAGACATCAGCAGAGTCTAATGCTTGCTGCCACTCCTCTCACAGGAATGGCTGTCAGCTGTTCAAGGGCACCATTGTCTTCTCTCCATACCTTCTTCATCTCAGTGCAAGTGGCAGATCTCCTGAATAACTGCAAGTGGTTTATTCTAATTACTGTGAATCCCAGGTGGATTCTGTTTAAAACACAAGATAATTAACTAGTTCTTTGATGATCCTGCCCATGAGTTCCCTTATCTCCTCTGCTGCTTTCAGCTACAGAGGACACTAAGTAAACCAAATGGAAGTTGTTCCTCCAATAAAAGACATGGTTGGGATACCAGGAACTTGCAGATGTTTTGCTCTGTTAACATTCTGATGTCATATGAGGCTACCTAGAAAACATAACCCCTCTTTCCTAGTTAAGACACTTTATTTGTTTCATTTTGCACCTACCTGTTCAAGAGAAGTGACTAAAACCGTCCACAATCTTTCCACATCTTTCCTACTGGAAAGCAACTACACTGGAGTTGCAAGTAATTCCTGGGTGCTCCCTGAACTGCATTTTCCCTAGAAGCTCTGAATCCAGGCAAAGTTCTAGATCGAGTCTTTCAACCCAGTGGGGTCCGTTTAGAATTGCAGCAAGATGCAGTTCAGTAACACAGGACTGTCAGCACACCAATAACTACTGACTGCACTTCTGGTTAGAACATGCTCTTGAAACATGTTCCAATCGAGGTAGCAGGGTTTGTCTGTCATCTTTCAACCCATCATCTGCTCTGCACCCCAGGGACTCAAATGCTGTGGCTTACCTTGAAGGGTCTGGTGTGCCAGTGAAGTAATGAATACAGGGAAAACTAGGGTCCTGAGGCAGAACAGACACTATGCTAGCTGTAGTAAGGAAAGATTCAGAGTCCACACAGACACCACTATCCTTGTCACGCAGCACATCAATCATAGCTTGTGCAGAAACGTCACCTATATGAGGGGGGGAAAAAATTCCTGAGTGTTCAATGGCTTGGACCCCAGGCAAGGATTTTAACCTGAATGAGCTTTGGCCTCCTACAGCCACTGACACTTGACACGAGCACGTCACAAATCCCAGTTAATAGCTTCTACTTAAACAACATACATGCAGAATGAACTTGCCCAGCTAGTAAAAGACAACAGCAAGAAGAATTCATTAGGCATTAAAATTGCTAGGTAGGGAGAAATGTCATTAAAAAGGTACTTTTTTCAGGAAGAAGACCATCATACAGAAATACTGCTTTAGGAATAACTATGAACAGACTACTTATATAAAAGACCCATTTTCCTCTACCCAAGCAGAATGGGAGCGCCCTGATCTCCCACTTCTCATCTGTTTCCATCATCTCTCAGTCAAAATTTTGAAACATCACAGAATGTTACAGCAGCAGACCTAGACACTGAGATTTGTCTCCAAATCACTACCTACCAGAATCCCCTGTTCTCATTCTATTTCCTGCCCAGGTCTTATCACAGCTTTCCCCTCGTGGCAGCTCCATGTTTCCTCACGTTACCCTTTTGGGAGGCAGGGCTTCTCACCCGGTAACTTCTCACACCTTGGGCTGACTCACACTTCAATGCACAGGTGCCTCAGTGCACCAGGAGATGTGGAATGAGTCAGCAGCCTGCAAGATTTGCAGCCACAGCCATCTGTGCATAGGAGCCCTAAGGGTTTTTAATGCTACAGTCCAGGTTTATTAACGCCGTAATCCAGGTTTATTAACATCTTTTACCTACAGTCCTTCAGAGTTACTGTGTCTGCCTTGGACACAAAACATGCCACCTGGGATTCTACAGCCTTAGCAGGAATTCAGCATTGCAATAAATATCTCACCTCTGCGCTCCTCTTGATGTTTGCCAACATGTGAAAATGCCAACAAGCTGGTAAATTCACATCTGTACTAAAGGGCTTTTTAGAAAAACACAACTTGTGCTATTTTTCACACATGGAAAAGCAGATATATGTCAGCCATGCACTGCTGCAGGCTGGTCATTTCAGAGGTATTTTAGCCAGTTGCAGTGAACTGAAGTCAGTAATAAATTTGGGTCTGGAAATAAAGCCTTCCTTTGATTGCAGGGAATTGGCACATTGTCAGTTCTGATAACTTTGTTCTGCTTAACAGTGAAAAAGGGACTTCAGTTTGACACTGACCAGCATTGTTCTTCCTTAAACTGTGATCTTAATTCTTTCCCCAGAAGCCTAAACTAACCTCCCGTCATGTAGATTCTGTTGAGCTCAGCCTTTGATATGTGAAGCCCTTTTTTTTTTAATACTATAATTTTAGTATTAGGTAGGCCACTATAATTAGAGCAAAGCACAAAAGCAGCAGCACTTCAGGACAACAGTAAAGAAAGTTATTTTATACTTGCAATCCTGTTTTGAAACCTTAAAGGGAACATTAAGTGCTTCATCCTAAATTGTGGCAGGTTTAGGGACAGCCTTCAGTTCTTATTTTCTTTTCTACGTGGTTTACATATAGAGGTATTCTCAGTCACTTGGAGGTCTGGACAGAATGCCTGAAAAAGAGGCAGCAGTGACTGAAAATCCCACTGCCTACACAGAAAGACGGTTCAGTACTTACCACCTTGCTTTTCTAGGTTTTCCCTGCCAGAGCAACAGGCTATATGGTCATCAGCAAGAGAGAACACTTCAGAAAAATTGAAGTCTGAGTCTCCGTTCCACCAGCCTTGACTTTTCACATAATTCCTGAGTTCAGGATGCTCAGCATCAATTTTTGTAGTTAAGGAAAGCTGATTGCAAATGCATTTCACTCCCTCTGTAGAAAGAGCCACATATTAAAAGAGAGCATTAATACAGTTTTTTCTGGGAGAAGCTGGAAGGGAAATGTCTTTTCCATTAGGAAACAAATTAAACCATTGATTAGGATGTGTGTTTGGCATGACTGCGACTGCACACACACAGTGGGATGTAGACAGAATGCCAGTCCACACCTCACACGTTCTGACCATGAAGTAATGATAGTATCTAAATGCCAAAGGCACCTGCCTAACCTTTTTTCCAATGGTGTATTCTACACCCACAACAAGGCTTGTGGTCTGACTTGATTTAAAATACATTTCAGCAGAGCTGCATTCAATGAACTTGCCTTGCCCTTCAAAACTGAGAATTTGGAAAATGTTTTTTAAAAGCTTACCAGCTGCTTTAAGCTTCCCAGTAGAAAAATTAGTTTTATTGTAAGACACAAGATAAGTTTCAATTAAAATTTTTATATTGGATTCTAAACCAGCATGAAGTAAAAAGAAAGCATAAGTGGCCTTTGAAGAGTATTAAAGGGCTTTTTAACTTCCTTTTCCCAAAAACACTGCAGTGCTTATATCCATATATCCACAGTGTGACTAACAGTGGTTGCTGCAGATATTCCTCAGAGACAATAAAGAAAATGCCTTAGAAGTCAGAGAAAGAGCTGATAAAGTAAATCTGTAAACTAAAGTAAAAATAATTCTGGAATTTGGCACAATCAGACAGAAGTAAAACCCGTCGTTGTGAAGGTTTTTTAATACTGCCTTCCATAAAAGTAAGCTTGCTTTTTTAATGCCTCCTGCATGCAGTTTAAATAATGGGTAATAACTTCTGCAAGTTCTGTGCATCCATCTGCAAAAGGCCCCTGTCACTCAGTCCTGACTTAGACTACAGTCCCTGACAGCTTGCTCTGATGCACACTTCCAAACAGCAAACTTCTCAGGAACTTTCTGGACTTGGGTGATAAGAATATTTGTGTTTGTATCCAGCCAGGCAAGCCACTCTTTAAGAGCTCTTTAAAGATTACATTTAATAACTCCTGTAAAATAGTATTTCGTGGGTTTGATCCCCCTCAAAAAAAACATTATCAAATACTTTTCTTCACTCAGACTAAAGAACAGTGATAGAAAGTATATTAAAGTGTTTATCCTTAAATTGCTGTCAAAGAGTTGCTTAATAAATACTCACTGTAAGCTTACGGTGCTGCAGCAGTAACATCAGAAACAGAACAACTCTGAGGACAGTCAGGAAAAAAATGCCTTTGCACTAGGGAATAACACATTTTCCCCATTTTAGCAGCATTTGTGCATTCATTTGAAAGCTTGGGAAGCATGTTTATGGTTGCAAAAAAGAAGCCCCTGAACAAAGTACGAAACACAGAATTCTTGCCTAGCCAGCAGCCTTTCCTCCTGGCAGCCTCGGCAGGCTGCAGGGAATGGGAACGACTTATCTGTGGCTCACAGGGACCTCCTGAAGAGAAATGTGCTCGGAAAAATCACAACAGAGGCTGCAGTATCATTTCAAAAAGCTGCAAGCAGCGGATGGAGGCAACAGTTTATACGCTGGGAAGAAGGACGCAAAGGTTATGTATTGCTGATGCAGCTAAAGCTGCTAAACAAAAACCATTGCTCTTCAAATATTGGTCAGGTAGGCCAACAGGAGAAGGCAGGCTGTCCCTGCATAATCCCAGGAACCTCAGGAGCCAGCTGTTCTCCAGAACTGGGATTTTATCAGGACAGTGTTATCAGCCTTCCCTCCTCTGTGGTTGGTATCGTTCCTGCCAGAAGACCTCCTCCACCTTGGGAGTATCCCTAAAAAGCAAGCTTTGCTTGGGAAATCACTCTCTGCTAAGGTGAGCTGATTGATATTTGATGACATGAACTGACAACAGGCCATCACATCACGTCACATCACCTGGTGTCACTTCTTGGCTCCTCTCTACATCTGCTACCTCCCACCGTCAGTGAAGGGAATGAGAGAATTGAACGAGTCTGTCACAGCTCAAAGCATAGATAATAGGAGTCCTCTTAAATTATCTGAATTCCTAATTCATTCAAATGTGAGTAAATTTTAAAAAGGTCTATTCTTGTGAAGATAAAAATCCCATCAAAACTAAAACCAGCAACTGAGAATACAGTAAGTATAGACCTTAGACAGTCATGTTACATTAAGGCAGCTCATATTTGCTGGAAAAGCATTAAACAGGTTCAACCACTGAAATCTAGAAGTCAGTTTGGCAGCCCTGGCTTCACACATACAAAGAAAGAAGCCATTTACAAGTTTAAAGAGCAGCAAAGTATTGTTTTGCACCATCAGTTAAGAAACAGGGATATGAGGGAACTGTATCTACTGCAGTAAAACAACCTGCAGCAGCGATTTACCACCTAACACAAGCCCTCTTCTTGAAAACAATTAATGTTTATCCTTCCCTCATAATATTATAGATTTGTAAGTAATCATTTGGGCATTAACTACTCAAAAAGATACTCAACAGGTTCCAAACAGTAAACAAATCTGGGAAAATACACCTATCAAACAAAAAAATTTAAGCATGATGATTATTACATAGCTTACGGATAAAGGCAACAATCTCCAGCTTCACAGAAAATGCTAAATTACATCAGCCAATGCAAATCCACATGTAAAAAAATCACAGTAGTACAAACGTAGAAGATTCAAATTGGCAATTTAATCAAACACTTGCATTCATTAGTCACTTATTTAAACTTAGTGACTTTAAGACCAATCCCTCCCAGACATCTCTTTACAGCTGTTTATAATGAGAGGTTTGCTGTGAGTGATAAACTGACCTGTGATTTTTTCTGCTGCCCAGTACTTTCCAGAAGTTTCCAGAATCCAGGCTTCATTTCTGTCCACAATCAAAAATGCACTTTGGAAAGTATGGCATGAATTCCCATCTTCATAATAATTTCCACCTTGTCCATGCTCTTCCAACAGAGCAACTATTGCATCCAATGCTTCTTTAGCTGTTGCACCTCTTTCTAGGCCAAGTCTATAGGAAAAGGGCAAAACAGCTGTTCAGAGAGAATTGTAACAATGAGGTCTCCTTAAGTTATTAATTTTAAACATCAGCACTGATCTTGTTTTAAAATACCAAAGTGTCAAGTCTAGGATAAGAATTCTTGCTTTAATGAGTTACTAGAATTAAAGGAGGAGATAGTTGAATTATTTAATTAATTTCTAGTCTGTATTTTCTACACTGGTTCTTTATTCCCAAGTCTATCACAGCTGGATCTTAGTTCTTTGAAAAAGAGTCCAATTACTAACCAGTGACCTTGACTGCACTGTAAACATGCAATGCTCTATCTCCACCCCGGGCAGAAAAAATTTGAGGGATAATTTCCAAATATCTTTTTAAAGTAACAGCTATATCGAGTTTACTTTTCTGCAGGAGAGCAGAAAATTGTAAATTGCTATTACCAGAGACCGAAAAAGGGAAGGAGTATGCAGTACTACAACCTCTCTTTCCCAGTATTCCAGTATTAAACTGGCCCTGGGAGCTGATGTTCCCTCCCATGCACAGTGCACACTGCAGACAGAAGCGTTTGTGCAGAGTCATTCTCCAGGGCTCCTGCAGAGCCTTCCTCAGAAAACCTTTTAAAAACCATACATGGCTTCTGTCTGAAGTACCAGCAACCGCGTGTCTAAAAGAATGCAATTTTAAAAGGAACTCTGAGGAAAGCAAGGGCGTATTAGGGAAAAGCAAACCAAGGCACGGTCGTAGGTTTTACAAAGCCATAAGGAATGACTGCATCCTGCCTTGGGCAAATGGGATTATATAGTCCCTTGAGATAATTTACAGCCCTAAGTGAATCAGGAATCAAAGCAGTAACGAGAAATGTCCAAATCAGACCTGCAAACCATTCCACTGGTTCCAAAAGGCAATTAATGGTAATGAAGAAATGCAGTATTTCCAACAACAGCGTATCTTTGCCTCTGTCCTTTGGGAGAGTCACCCAGATCAGTCCAGAATTTCTCTCTCTTGGTTATGTTACCTTAATATTTTACTCTGAGTTTGTCTTTCTCTAATAGCTCTAAGGACAAAGTAATTTTGACTGATGGATAATTCCAAGAAATTAACCTTTTTAAATGTAAGTACTGTGTTAGCTCTTTCCATTTCCCTGGAAATCACATGACAAGAAAACACTACTCTGTTTCTTTCCTAAAAACTACAGTACACAAATGAGGTACCGATAACTTGAATATAGATTTATTGACCCAGCACTTTTCAACCTGGTCTCTGCACTGGGTCTGCTGTGTTAAACAGTGACTACCATTAGCCTTGTTTTAGGCTGAATCATTACAAAGTGTTTTCATCTCTCTCAGCAGCATCTATTTATCATTTAGTGACAAAGAAGAGCCAAGAGTCAACTAGAATTTTAACTCACAGTGACCATTTCTCCCCAATCATCATCTTCCTTTGCATTTATAGAATCTCTCCCCCTCGTCTTGTTTCTCATTAGCTGAAACTTGTTTTGTATTGTCGACTCCATTTTTAGTCCTTATGCATTCATGTTATTCCTTCATTCTTTTCATCACTGGTACAGTTGCTTTTTCAGACCAATACAGATATGCCAGTCTTGGCACATACCACAGACATAATTTAAAAGCCAGCCCAAAAGCGTGTCTTATTTATTCCCTAAAAACAATCCCAGGACCTGTCACTGCCGTAGGTAAATGAATGGACAGAACACTACCTTGGTGACAATACAGTCACTAGATTCAGTGATAATACAATCCCTTCTTCCCAGTTAATGACCAAAACCATTAGGTTATAATTAGATCAACCTGCCAAGAGACATAACATCACACTAAAACTTTTAATAAAGTCTCCCTGAAATTTTCCAGTTGATATGGTTGTAGTCTCTGTCAAAACCACAGCAGAGATTCAGGCTGAAGAAGTCTCTCTTAGATGCTATTTTTTTATAATGGCTCCAATGTTACTTTTATTTCTATTTAATGAAGGTCTGAGCTCTGCTTTTGTTTGGCTGCTCTTATCTGTCAGTCACAAGGGAGAGCAAGAAAACCAAGAAAACAAAAAACCCACATCCTACACAACAACCACACAACTCATCTCCTCAAAACTCTGCCAGTTATCTCAGCCTCAGTGTGCTGGGCAACCACAGCACAACCCTCCCACTAACACATTTCAGAGTGCCTTTCAAGGTGAGCTGGAAGAAAAGTTTGAAGTAATTTCACCCCCAGATGAGAGCTTGAAATAGTCCTGAACAAAATTCCAGTGACTTAGTACCAGCCACTGCCTCAGTGCCAGTATGCTATCACATTGTCAAAACAATGTTCTCTTAAGCTTTTCAGCTCCACCTATCAATTACATATGCAGGCTTTCCAAATTAAATAACTAACAAATTAAGTACTAACAACGATGATGACATTCTGCTAAATTCAGTTTTGATGTCTCTAAGGAAAGAAATTGGTAAACAAATTAATACCGTTTTAAAGAGCACTCCTGACTGCCTGCCAAGATTGGCATCTCTGTGTGGCTCTGAAAAAGTTATTGCACCTGTGATGAAAAGAACAAATAAATAATACAAACACATAGGGATTGAAATTTAGACAAAAATGCAAAAATGAGGGTGTATTTTACACGTTTCTTCATATATGCCTTTTGTATGATAATGCTGTCCTGTTCTGTGTAAGCATAAGCAGAACAGTACACAAACTCTTCATACCAATGCACTTCCCTAAGTAAACAGGTGCTTTATAGAGGCAACTGTGCCTCAAAAAAACCCCAAAACTGCAGCCACACTGGGAGGAATATCTGAAGAAAATCCTGGTAAGCTAACCAGTGCAGCAATACTGGTACAGCTTTCAAAGACCAGCTTTTGAATGAATCCCCAGGAAAAAATGGTTCCTTAGGAATTTGTGCTGAAACACGTTTTCTCTCAGTTTTTCTGCCTGTTGTGACTAGGTTCACGTTCTCCATTCAGATCAACTGGGATGGGGACCAGCCTGCATGGAATAGGACCAGCTTCTAACCCTGAAGTCAATCACACAATCTTTATTAGTTTCTTCAGAATCATTCAAGTGTTCTGACGTTCTGTGATACTCCATCAAGCTACAAATCTGTAGATACCTATCTTAAATCAGCAGCCAGAGAGTAAACAAGCTAAAAACTTTGTGATGTCCCTTGTGATCCTTACTGAAGAAAATCCTTTCTCAGTTTCCTATTTCAACAATAAAAGGTGCTGACTTCAGGACTGTACTACCCTGCTGAAATACATCTCTCGCCTATTCAACACCGTGTGCTCTCCCAACACCCACCTACAGCCTTTGCCCACGTTGGCTGGATTTTAAATCTAACTGAAAAGTGACAATTTCAGATGAGTTCAAAGAGAGAGGAAGTCTCTCCTATGGAAAAAAGAATGATTCCTCTGAGAGAATGTAGAAGCAAACCCTTAGGGGAGCCCAACTGTTCAAGCAAACTTGATTCCACTACCTGGATGACACTCCTGGGTTGACAACTCTTATGGGTGCTCTAAAGAACATCTTTCAGAGTATAAAGTAACTGGGTTAAAAGAGGCAGCTGCTTCACTGCACCCTATTTGATTTTGTCTTTGATGGCTCTGCTCTGTGAGGTGACATAAAACAGACAAGCAAAATTCCTCCCGTAATACAGAGCTTAGAGAAAGTACCAAAGAGAATAACCCAAATTCCTTCCTGATTTTCTCATTGGTCAGATTCTATAAATCTCCGATCATATTTCCCATTTCCACTCCATTCCCTACAACTGGCTCATATTCCTCTTGCTTTATGGTAGGTGGAACCAGATATTGTATTTCTGCAGAGACATCATTAGAGAATATTTGCAGTTAAAGTTTTAGGCAGCTGTACATCTCACAACAATTTCCTCTAATCCATGCTTGTTACGAGAATAACTTCTGAGGCTTTAATGTCGTCTTAGAACTCAAGGTATCTCTTTCCTCTCCTTTGTCCATAAAATCTGTTAACTCATTGCACAAATAAAGTAGAATGGTTTGACAGTATTTTTCTTGACTAGCAGTTATTACTGTGTATTTATCAACTCCTTGATATTTGAGTGTTTTCCCCTTCAGGAACTAAGGTTAAGCTGTTCTATAACAACTCTTTTTAACTATATTAAGCAGAGCCCCAGCATTTAACTTTTTCCAGTCATCCAGAACCCCTCCCATTTCTCACTAGTTCTCAAGAAAAAATGAGAATTCACCTGAAATTGCTTCAGTCTGCTAGTTAAGTATCCTAGGCCAAATTCCAGCAGGATCATTGGGTCTATCATTGAGTCACTTAAATACACAGTGGTTGTCCTGTTCCGTCTTTAACTAAATTAAGTCCATTTGATTCCTTTCTCTGTGTAATAAATTCACACCGTATTTTCTCTTCTTTCATTTCCAGCTTTCTTCCCCCACCCAGGTCTCCTTTAAATTCTCTTCACTACATGAGCAGCACGTGGGCTGAGACCTACAGTGCAGAAGAAGCCTCTTGGGCAGACAGCTTTCAATGAACAGACTCACAGGAGTTTGTCTGCCAGCATTTAAATAAGGGCAATGGTTTGCATTGGAATGCATGGGCTGAAGTAAGGCATAGTAGTTTGTTTATGCCTACAGTTGGCTATAAGCCCAGAATAAGCTTTTTAGGTCAGAGTAGGCTCTTGTAATGTAAGGGAAAATGAAGGGCACACCAGCAATCTGATACTACAAATTGGTTAGCAGTTCCTTACCAACAATGTAATCATCTCTTTTATCCTGTCAGAAGAGCCACTGCTAGACTGTAGTGTAGGCAGACAAGGTAGGGTGAGTGAACCCACAACAGACTGGTACATCCTCGGTAGCTTAATTCAGATTGCAGGTGGTTTATGTGTTAATTCAGCTGTGTGTGGAGCTCTGCCCAGACAGGTCCTCATGCCAACCCCACAAAGCTGTGACTTGGTTATCATCACCATCTAAACCTTTCACATTTGAAAGGCTGGGCACAGCTTGACAAGCCACTCACCTGACGAGATCCATGCCGAGCAAGGCTTCAGATTCCGAAGCTGGTTCTCTGGTCACAACAGCTTCATTAGCTACACAGACTCCGTGCTCATTAGCTCCCATTTCTGCCCCCCAAAGCCAGGAGGGCCTGCTCAGCACAACAGCGTGAGTCTTTGGCACCTGCTCGATCTCAATATACGTGCACTGCAGAGACAGCAGGAAGAGAAAAGGTAAAACAATTGCAGGCACTTGATCTGGTGTACAGACAGGACACACGTTATTTGAAAAGTCCATGTTTTGTGAATGAAGCAGAAACTATATTAAACAACACTTAAGTGACACGTTTGGACCTTAACATCCTTATACTGGGTCAGTCTGGAAAAATATGTGTCTTCATGTTTGCTGGTTTCAAAGAGCCAAGTAGAACCCAAGTGCTAGAATCAGCAGAAAACTGACTGAACTGCTGCATTAATGAAACACAGATCACGATTGGACATAGCAACTACATCAAACCATTCTACCACCTCACCTAAATACCATCTCCATACCTAAGTAGATAGTGTAACAATGGGAACTGGGCAAAATATATTAGAAGCCTTTCCTCTGCCCCTTGCTGCCTCCCCTGCAGCTGCCCCCAAGACAGAGGCAACTGGTAGAAAGAGGAAAAAAGGAAAACAAATCTTGAAAAGATTCAGTGGCGTGCTTTGAAAAAAAGTCAAAGAAATAAAACAGGGGTATTGTTGTTTCTTAAACTGATGTTTGTGCTATTTTAAATGGTCCACTGTAATCAGATGTCTGTGAATGTACTCTGAGAAATCAAAAATACAAAGGGAGGCTGCAGAGAAGCCAATGAAACTGCATGGAAGAAATTATATGTTATCTTTCAAATACATTTACTTTTCCCTTGCTCTCGGACTTCAAAACAAGCACTGAACAGCACGGATTAGAGCTTGAGTCATCATTACATCATTGGCTTGTGCAAAATCAAAGCAACGGGCATTACATTTTACCACTGAGTCACATCAAGTTTTCCAAGGATCAAACTTCACAGAATTTTCTTTTGAGGAAACCGAAGTTGTCTGTGGTACTTAAGAGACAGCTCTTAGTGCCCAGCATTCCTGTTGGAACATCTTCCTGGCAGGAAGTAATCTGCAACATTTTTCCAGAGGAATATCTGATCAGACATATCAAAGTCAGCAGGATCATCAGAATGGACTTGTGGACTAAAAGTTGTTAGCCTTGTTTGCCTTGCTGGCAACCTAAAGCCAGAGAAATCAGTACAAAATTATTAGAGGTGAAAGGCTATGTTCTTTTCCTAGCCTGTCTTTTCCCCTTTAGGAATTACACAGCAAGATCATCTTCATCCTCCAGTTTGAGCAATGATTTTCACAGTAATAGTTAGTCTTGCATGCAATTAAAATGCATTACAGACCATCTTGGATCAGAAATGGCATTTTCAGAGTTCTGCACTTCGACTGTGCACGAGGGTCACAAGAAATGACCTTGCCACCTTCATTAGGAAATGCATGCAAATAGTCAAACTGTCATTTTGTATAAAACCAGGCAAATTGTACGTGAAATAAGAGAATGATTTCCCATGGAGGACAGGTGATGATTTAAAAAAAAAAATGGAGGAGCAGGGAACTCTTTCATTCTAAGGAATTAAAAAAGAGAGTAGGAACGTGTTTCCCTTTTCTGCTGTGCACTTAGTTTTAATTTAATGGCTTGGGTAATAAAATCCTGTCAGGAACTTACCTGCTGTATTTGTTGCAAATCCTTAATATTTGACCAAGCTGCTTGACCAAATTGCTTACACAGTAATTCACTATGATTTTGTAGAGGCAAATTCTTCACCTGTAGACGTGCAACAACATTTGGCACTGGCCAGGTGCTAAAATTTAAATGAAAACACTTCATACAGTTCACCCTTTGCTTCGTTGTGTAACCAAGACATGCCAGAACAGATATTCCTCATCAAAACTCCCCCTTCTGCATTTGAACTGTCAGTGGACAAATCTTCTTTTTGACATTCTGTGCAATTTTGTTTCAGCGTTTCAGGTCAGTGCTGTTCGGATAAGCACTTAATGCATGTGTGTGAACAGAGAATAACTGCATTTGCTGGATGTGCAAAGGAGGAGCTGCAGCAGCCAGAGAAGATGACAAGTGAAGACATGACTGGAGCAGCTGTCAGGCTCCAGGTCTGCAGCCAGGCAAGACACCAACCCTGTACAGTGCAAGCCTTGGCCGCCCACATCTCAGAGGTGGTCACCCAGCTTGGAGCCATCCTGCAGACCATCATCCGGGACATCAACCTTCTCAATTCCACAGCATAAATCAAAAACCTAGACACAGCGTGGAGGAGACTTCGGTACTCCATAAACACACTTGGGTAGCATTCTCTGACTGAACAGCCCATTATGCAAGCCTGCTTACACCAACTCTTTGATTTTCCAGTAGATAAAATTATGATAGCTCTCTGAAAAGTGATAGTGAGGCTAAAAGAATGCTGAATGCCTTTCCTCTGCAAAACATATTCTGGCTATCCTTGCTACCAAACACTTATTACTTGGCCCAGAAAACATCCAGAGGCACTTTTACACCTCTCAGAATACAGCTGTCACCTTCTCTATTGCTTCTTTACATCCCCAACCCAAAAAGAAGCAAGCATGGACCATATTTTCACACTATATTCAGTTTCCATACAGTAACTCAGGTACATAGGCAATGTTCAAGCCTTATTTGTATAAATTGTCTCAGAAGACCTAAATAACAGGGAAAAAAAAAAACCCACACACACAAAACCCCAAAAAAACTCCCCCCAAAAAAACAAAAAAAAACCCCCAAAACATTCCAACCTGACAGCAGCTGACAAGTCTTGTAAAGCTACCATTGACTTGATTCTTATTCATTTGCCATGGTTATTGACATTGCTGAATAAGCCTTGATGAGATTTTACCTTCCCATTAGAATTATTTACCCCAGTAACAAAAAAAGTAGGCACGCAATGGGTTGATGTATTAAGGCAGGCAGTTGGTTCATATTTGTTAATAGTAGACATGAGCTTCTCAAAAACTAGGGTCCAGATGTGCAAATAGATTATCAGTTTTAAATATTAACCTCTCACGTCATAACTTCACCATCCCCCCTTAAAAAAAAAATAAAATAACAAACCAGAAAACTCTTTGTCAGGAAACAAGGGGAACTGGGCTATTCACTTATAACCACACGTATCAGTCACAGAGATGGGTCAACCAGAGGCAGACACTGGGTTTGCAGCACAGCAAATCACTGCTACTGGCAGATTCCCCCCCCAGCACAACAGCAAAGCAGCCTGTTCCCTTGAGAGCTGTGCCAAACTAGGCAACGACAAATGGGACAGCCATAAGGTGCTGCTGTGACTCTGCCTGCCGCTAACCCTGTCTTTAAAATTCCTGGAGCGTCCACCCTCAGCGTTCCCTAACACTAAGGTTTTTCTTCGAGTATGAATGCTAAAAACAGAAGAATACTGACAATTTGGGTGGCAAAGGCTGCGAGTGAGCGGTGTCAGGCTCCATTGATTTTCTAGAACTCAAATTCCCATTAGGAAATATAAAAGTAAAGAACAGAGACTTGACACACGAGAGACGCAGGCAACAACTTTAAAGAGAATTGAGCAGGCTGGAAACTAATGATACTTCTTTTATTTCACTTACAGTATCAAGATGAGAATCTTATCAAGGCAGTTCTAAGAATAGCACAAGGCACAAATGTATCTCCCACCCTAGCTAGGGCATGCAGATAGGTTGGAGGTGTTCCAAAAACAGACACGACAGCCATAAACACAAGAGATTTCTTCTTCCATTAATGAAAAGAAGCTATTGTGCAGTTCCTACTGTACTCAGGCTGCAGAAGCCCAATTCCTAGCACTGTCTGGCAGGTCATTATGAAATATCAATGAAGTCACATAGGCTTCAGCCCTGCGTAACAAAGGCAGTAGTCAGGGAATGCTTTAGAGAGAAATGATCTTTGAAGAAAGGCCTTAAGATACCAGATTACAGAAGAGGCCCCACCCCACCCCCTGCCCTCCCCATCAGATCCAGGCTCTAACTCAGCATTAACCCTTTGCTTAACTACTTCAAGCACTGCCGTACCGTAGCACATATTTGAAAATAAGCAATATCTGTACGACTGTAGCAACTCAGGAAGTTGCACCATGGCTGCTTTTGACCTGTTCCAAAAGCAGGATGAAAAAAGTGTGACGAGGCAGCCTCACAGCCTGCTGTCCCCCTGTCTCCATTGAGACTGACAGCCTGGTTGGAACTGTCTGCAGAGGTGATTCCACAGGTGACATGGGCTACCTGGGCTCTCCCATCATGGTGAAGTGTAAATCTGGAAAGCTGGAACATGGTGATACAAGAAAGCCCCTCAGACTACCTTGTGTGCATGTGTCTGACAATGTGCTTTACAGGCAACTCTCTTGCTGCTTATCTACGGGAACAAATTTAGTAGAACTCAAAGGAGTGTTAATAACCATTCTCTAGAAAGGGAAACATGCAAGTAGCAGCACACAGTACCAAAGATGTGGTTGGCCAATGCTTTTACAGCAGCTTGCTTAGGCACTAAGCAGAACTAGGTGTAGGGTGCAAGACAGCTGGATGACTTTACAACACCCATTAAACGTGGCTGTGACACCTTCTGCTGGCAGTGACACCTGTGCCACACTGGAGGGGACAGCCAGAGAGCAGGATAAATCCAGCCTGTGTCCCTTGGAAGCAGCCAGCCCTAGTTCTAGTGCTCTGCTAAGTCAAACAAGAATAGTGAATATAAGTCTCTGCAGCAGCAGGACGAATTCTCAGTTACTCACCTTTCCGAAACATGTGCTAGTACTTGTATCCTCATGTTGTAGCCAGATATAAACAGCATTTACTAAGTACAAATACAAAACAAAGCCAATTTCTGCCACAGTGAAGTGCCTCTTTCTTCTTCATATTGAGTAGAGTTTTTCCCTTTTTTTGAAGACTCTAGTGGACTTTACACACGCTTTGCATTTGCATATTGTTCCTAGCTGTTTGTACTCACTGCAACCAGTACCTGTAAAATTTGAATCTATGTGCCTCTGTTCTACAGCAGTGTGTAGTGTTGATGGATTTTATTCTAGAAAAAAAAATAATTAGAGAAACTAGAAAAAGCCAGACAGTTCCCCTTTCAAAAAGCAGAACTATCTGCATCCTCTGACCTACTCTAACCTACTCTAAGGAGCCTCAGGCACATGAGCCACAGTATGGAAACATGCTCAGCAAAATGACCTATAAAAATTCCCAAACAAATCAAATACCACAAAGTACAGCAAGGCACCCAAGGCTGAGAACACTCTCTGGATACACTATATGTCAGAGTTGATTTAGCAGTCAAGAATTCACCTCTTGCTTTTTAAGATGCAAATCCAGCAGTCTCCTGCATGAGGCGCAAAAGTAAAACTGAAATAGGGATGAAGCTTATTAATTTAATGTTGTAAACCAGTAAGAAACAGATTTCAAACGAGCCACAAAAAAACCAATCACAGAGATATCCTTGGAAGTCTCAGGTATCCGAGGCATTTGAACTACCTGCTCACACAGCTGTTTGGACACAAGTAAATGGTTTGCGTCAAGATGGGAGAGTTGGCAGGATTTTTGCCCCACACAATTCTAACACTCACCCTCCTCCTCTTCTCTGCTACAATACAAAAGAAAAGAAAAAAAGGAAGAGATTAAGAACAAAAAAAATTACTTCAAGCTAACCAGTTTTGCTCTGGTAGCAGAAAAGAGCAAATAAGCAGCACTCCTACAGTAAAAGCAGGTTTTAAGAGGGCAGAAACATCTAAGAGATTATGACTTTACTTCTGAACCACTGCCAGCTTGTGCTTGTGTTCCAAAGCAAAGTCAAACACATTACTTTAAAGGCCAGGCTCCGTTTCCCCATGCAGCAACATGACTGGCAGGGTGGCATCGCCAGTCTGCCCTGGAGACTTCCCAAAGAGCAAATTCTCAGTAGAATCTGCTGCTGTTTGGCTTCTGTTACCAAATTCTGAACACCTTACCCCATGGTATGATGCAGATAACCCAAACAGGTGGCCCAAGAGGGAATCAAAGCATACCAGAACTGAACTGCAGCACTGGCATGATGCCTGGTGATTATGTTACGAAGCCCAGAATTAAGATACCCCCAGGTAACGCAAAGCCACATTTAATACAGTCAAAGTCTGCCTTCCAAGCTTTACACCTCCCAGCACCAGAGATCCCTCAGTTACCTTTAGGCAAGTTTTTATGCCTGCAGTCCTCAGACCAATGTACAAGAAAAAGTCTTACTGCTCCTCTGAAAACTCAGAGCAAGGGGAGGTGGGATTGTATCCATTAAAAAAAAGAAAAAGAAAAAAGAAAAGAGAGAGAGAGAAAAACAAAAGAATAACTAAGTATGCCATGATGTTTTAGAGAACACAGAATTCCTCCTACCCCACAAAGGGTTGGCTTTAAGTCCAGAAGACTGTTTAAAACCAACATACTAGAAAAATTTTGCACATTCCAGAGTTGTATGGACTTTTTCTAGGCTACCCTAATTTCCCCCTTCCACTCCTGCATAAGAAGTTGCATGCTGTTAAGATAGAAGAGCTTTTACAGCTCCTTAGTGAGGTAAGAAAGTATGACTATTTTCAAATCATGAATATAAGGTCAAGTTAGAAGAAAGGATCTAAAAAAAAAAAAGTATCCACATGAAAAATTCATCTACAAAAGGTCATCCAACCAAGACTTTTTCAGAAGAAAGAAAACCACAGCAAGCAAGAAGGTTACTAAAGAACAAGAGAAATTTAGCCAGTAAAATCTACCTCAAAAATAAGACAGAGGGGCTTGCATTTTAAGATTAATACAACACAAACTCTTACTGACACATGATAAAATCTACACCTGAGGGGAGGGGGGCGTGGGGAGGAGCACACTTACTTTTAGTAGAGAAATTCAAAGAAGTACCTTATTTATACTTAAGGGAACATTTCACCTGCACACACAAATTCACTAGACCGATCTCCACAAGGAAGACAGCTCATCAGCGTCTGGAGCTGCAAAGTTACAATGCAAGGCAAGAACAAACTTTTGAGAAAGTTGACACACACAGGCACGGAACAGCCCTTATGAAAAGCCCCATTGTTCAGGGTCTTGGGAACCTGCTGACACGGAGGGAAGGAATTATGTTGATGAGCGAGCTGCAGGGTTACTCGTCTCGGAGACGGAGCCTCAAAGACCAAGCCAAAACCAGCTGGGATTCACTGAATTCCCTTGTGGCCCTGCCACAAACCAGCTGACAGTGACACAGCACAGCCTGCCTCCTGCCTTCGTGGCAGTGACCTGCCTGAAAGACGGTGCCGTTTCTGCTTAAACTGTGCATTATCACATTTGCAAAGGTGAGCAGCACAGATGGGATACTGGGAGAGTCTCATAGAACAATCGTCAACCCCCTCTTAACAGAAGTGACAGTCACGGGCAAGTAATCAAAATTTGATACACGCTGCAAAGAATAAAAGTAAGTCCATCACCTTTGTTCAGTGAAGGTAAAGAAACCAACGCAAATGTACAATATGTAGTGAAAAGCTTTTAATTTGGGGCGGGGGGGGGAAGAACTAGGATGGATGAGAGGCCCAAGGGATTAGTGACTTTAAAAACCCATAGCATGAAATGGATCAACCATGTTTTTCCATTTGCAAAGTATCATATGTTTGGTTTCTCAGACCTGTTTGGTTAGTTTTACAAAATACAAGAGAAGAAAAGCAAAAAAAAAGCATCAATCAATCAATCAATAAATAAATAAAACTCCACCCAATGATAACCGAACTATCAGCAGTTTTCAGGGTTTTAAGGAACCAAGAAATACTCTTGAATACATCATGTAGAAGCTCTGACTCTCCTCTCCATGCTGACTATCAATTACCTCTGACCATTTGCTTCAAAGGTGGATATAGTGTTGCATGCCTGCTACTTAAAAAACATGAAGCAGCTGAATTCAAACCATTCCTTAAAGCCTTTCCTAACTTCTAAAGGTCCTCACTGCCGGTACACAGGGACTGTGCAAAGCTACCTGATAGCCTTTAAACCAAACCAAACAATTAAATTCAGTGCTGCGTTTTAACCAGCTTACTCTACTCTAAATATGCATAAGCAAAAAACCCAAGAAAAATACATTAACAGTACTTAATGCTGGCTGTGACAAAGATGCACTGGTAAGCAATTGCTTGCACTACTCTCAGAGCAACTGATGATGCTTTTATTCTGTGTTGGGAGGAAACAGGAAGCACTTTGGTAAACATCTGGAGCCTCTATGTTTCTGTATACCACTGTACTTACAAAACCTCAGGCTAGCTAATGAAGAATTATACAGTAGAACAGACTAGTGCAGACCAAAGTATCCATTAATTAGGACTCGGTCCCCTACTTAAAAAAACAAAAAACCAAACACTGGCCCACTCCAGTCCCTCATCTAAAAGTGCATCTTCACTGCATTGCAACAAACTTTCCCTTCACTTAAACAAATAATACTTCAGCACTTACAGAAAATATTTGCAGATACTACAGTGTTCTACAGCGTGTGTGCTAGAGAAAGAAATTACCCTCCCCACTTCAAAAGGTTTGGCAAAAGAGCTTCTGACTGAATTCTAAAAAAAGGCATTAAACTGGTTAATCATGTGAAAGATGGATCAGAAGAGATTATATAGATTATAATAGATTATATACGGCTTGATTATATGCTTCAGCAAATTATGACAATCTCATCAAAGAGTAAAATAGTAGGCAAAGAGATGGAAAGAATCAAGTAGTCTTACATTAAGTAAGTGTTCTCCTTGAAGGATACAAACACTACAGAGCAGCGTTTCAAAGGTCTTCTTCCACAATAACAGAACACCTTTTTTTCGTTTCCAGTTCCACAAAGAGAAGGTTTAAAATAAACTGCTCTCAAGTATTTTTCTTGTCTTATTGCCACTCTTTTGTTCTGTGTACTAGCACGTGTCTACAAGGTGCTACCAACAGAGCACTGCAATTCACTGCACTTAGTGCTCTTGGACAAGGGGAAGGGGGTTTCTTTACATGCAAAATTAAACCATTTAACAACCCATGAGTTGCATTAGATGTTGGTAGCAACAAAAATCAGGAGAACATTAACTGTCAGAAAGAAGAACACCGTATCTTCTGAAATTTGGAAGTCATCCCACTTGAAAAACAGAATTAAAACTGGCACTGGCCTGAGGGTACCTTCTGGGGAAGCGGCAAGTAGATCCATAAGGATCTGTTCAGATGAATGACACCAGCCTGGCACAAAACACCTTGTGTTCTCAGTCCTCTGCACAGTCACGGAGACAGGAGGAATCTGAATGCAACTCCTATCACAGGTCCTGCTTTCCCAGCCGCCAACCAGAGCAAGAACCTGTGGGCTCTAAAAGCTTCCGACAGTGGAGATAAGACTCTGTGTCCTCTGCTAAAATGACTACCCACAGAGATCCTTGTCTTTTCTTCTGGTGTCTCAGTCTCTTTATCCCACCTTCACTTCACACTTTCTCCTCTTCCTGTCTTCTGGTTTCATTTGGCCCCTTGCTCCACTCTTCTACATTGGCTTCTCCCTTCATTTCTCCTGTCGTTAAAGGGAGGCTGCAGTAACAGACTATAATCAAAATTACTTTCAGCAGGGTCCCTTTCAGCCTGCATGCAGCCAGCAGCACCCAGCGTCAGGGCTCCACACCTAGCCTGCATTCAGAGAGGAGCCACAGCACTGAAAAGCGCCCACGATGCAGGTGTAAAATGTGTCACCAAAGCCAACCGCGTGTACAAGAGTTATGTTTGGCTTACAAATGTTATGCTCTTGATTTGTCCTCTCACATCCCCTTACTAGAGTGAAAGTTCTTTGAGACAGATACTCCTGGCTGCTTGTTTTGTAGCATGTCTAGTGTAGTCAGAGCCCATTACAACTGTCAAACAATGGCAACGAACGAGAACAATTCATATGGCGAGTGACAAACTCGGAAAATTGGCTTCTAGTTCCAGTTAGCCAGGATATTTTTCCTTTAATAGGAAAAGGTAATCATAGACCACATGGTGCAGGAATCTGAGATTTGAACAATTTTGCCTGTCTTCTGGAGAACGTACAGACCATATTAAACAAAAAGATACATTCTGAGATTAATTTTCAGGACTTTTAAAAAAATCTTCTCTCTTTTCTACTCAAGAGGTTTGAGTGAAGTGAGCAAGGACTCCACGGTCTAACAAGAAAACAGGACAGCATTCATTTCTTCCAATAACAGTAATTTCTCAGAGGTTGAATGCAGCACTTTATCCTTACCTCAACTTTGCTTCCCGGATCGTGAGTGGCAGCAGGAAAGTAGACAACCTCCTGTACTTCATCCCTAGGCCGTGCAGAGTTCTTCCCAAATACCACCAGCCCATCTTTAGAACATGGGGGGAAGGCTACAAAACAGTAACTTGGAGGAGCTGCAGCCATCCTAAAAAGGAAAAAAAAGCATAAACAAACAAAACCAGTGGGGTTTTTTTTAAAAAATTCATAATTGTATACACTGGAGAATGATTCAGTCCATTGCTACTAGTTGTAGCTAAGAGGGAATGCATTCACTCTACCTGCTGGTTGATTGTCCAATGATAATGGAAGAACAGGTCAGCTCAGAGGAAGTTTATCTGAATTTAATTTACAGATTATAATAATTTTCATCATTTTTCACCCAAATATTGTGAAGACATAACTAATCAGAAAAAAGGCAAGATAACTGTATCTTAATGAGTCTACTTAATCCCCACAGAAAGAAGGGACTCAGCACTGGAGCTGTTTGGGAACAGGTGACCTAAATGTATTCTGCTGACTCAGACAAGTGCAGAGACACAGAATTATTTTAAATAATTTACCCTCTCTGCTCCCATGCACTTCAATATTGTAAAAAATGAAAGAGAAAACACGTTTGAGGGATTCCTGAGAGAGGACAATAGTGTAACTGGAAACAGAACAAAGATATAGCACAATTACTTCAAAAACTGTCCATTTATCTACTCAGATTTAGTGAGGCTGAAGCACTAATTGCACTGGTTTCTCTGCGGTTTCTCTGCATTGCTGCTCTTACCTGTAGCTAATTCATTGCAGTTTTTTTGTTTATACAGGCTGATGTAAAATGTTTACATGATAATTTTTAGTGCTTGCAATGATAATATATTAATAAAAAATGCAAACTGTTTCAGGACTATGACAGTGCTGTAGCTGGTCTTGCGTACATTGCCATAGCTGACATTTTTTCCACCATTCAGGGAAACTTCTGGCACCTATGTCTACAGAAGGAAAAGGTGGGGTGTTTGTCACTTGTTAAAATAGCACTCAACACAGATGTCTGAGCTTTCTTCATCGTTCTTAGCACTGCGGTAGAAAGGCAGCCCCAAAATGAACAAACATGTTCCTCTTCCTCCTCCACAATATCCTGAAGAAGTAAAAATACTTGCACATATTTGGACTCCTTAGAAACATCCGACACAGAAGTTTCCCCCCCCCCCAAGCTGTTAATTTATCTGAAAGACAAAGCTGCTTTTTTTACCATTAACTTCCACATGCTTCAAACCATTCCAGTTTGGGTTGGGGTTTTTTAAAAGCAGTGCCATTTGAGCGGGTGCTTCACAGAATAGCAGGCTGCCGATACTAAATCAGAGAAAGATAAAGGCTATAATCCTTTATTTTGGATAAAGGCTATAATCCATAAGGTAGTAATTGTTTCACTAATGAAACCATTTAGTATTTTGCTATGAGTTATTCCAAGTATGTACATTTATTTTGCTGTGCTGGTGATGTCACCGTGACTGCTTTCCAGCACTCTTAAGAGTTCACATCTACCTTTAGGTAAGTAATCATTCAGTGCTCCAAATTTATCTTCTGATGCATTGCCAGACCAGCCAAAATCTTTACTAACTTGCAGACTTACTGTGGATCTCACTATTAAGAAAAATATTTCCTTTATTCTAAACACACACTAAGCAGATTTATTTGAAATACATGAGGCAGTTGAAAGCCATTAGACATCCAAGAGCCCAGAAAGGTTAAAATTATCTACAGTACTCATTTTAATAAATGAATACCCAAACATAGTGGCAGGTAGGCTTCAAAAGATGGAAGGAATGTTTCAGCACTGTGTTACTGAACAAATATGAAGGTATGCAAGGCAGACATTTACATACCTACAGCCTGAGCAGGTGGGGAAAAGAATTAAAAGCTTGTGAGAATCTAATGCTCTAGACTTCTGAAGCTCTCCCTGAAATAAACAGACTCAACTGTTTTTGCGAGATTTTTTTTTTTTCCCTTAAATATACCAACAGTTACTGAGCCAAAAACAAATTCCCATTTTGGTAATGCTTTTTAAGTGAGAAAGTATGAGCAAGCTCCTCTATAACTAGAGTTTACCTCAACGCAGAGAGTATTTCGTGAGTATGAGTAAGCTCCTCTATAACTGGAATCCCTTGCACACAGTACATTTCGTACAGGGGAGTACGTAACAGCGAAACACTGAGCTGAATGACATCGCTTTATACTGAAAACGTGGTTGCCATAAGAGGAGTTGGCACTGGGATCTTGCACTACATTTCTAGAGAGGGAAGCCATCTAGCAGTCTACGACAGTCTAAATCGACAGAGTTTGCTAGGTAGCAGTTTTTCCTAGGACCTCATTTGGTTCAGTTCAAATATGACAAGGATGGCCATTTCTCAGACACACCCACAAGCTGCATTTGTTCAGAACACTACTGCAATTTATCTTCCTCCATCACACAGCTAAAAGCCTGTTAGCGGCCACCTCTCCAAGCAGGACATTTCTACTTGCCTACTTCATTTTCTTTTTTACTTTGTTCAACTTGAGGTTGTCCTCATTCTCATTTTTATATATTTACCACCTCTTTGCCCTCTTACAAGGCACCATTGTGACTCAATAACGAACAAACATATTTCATCCACAGGAGCAGAAAAACCCTTGTTCACAGTACCCTGATAAATCAGCCTAACTTACAAATCCATCTACTCTTGTAATTCCTACACTTTTTTCACAGACTATTTGCTCCTTGAATGAAAGGCAATCCTGAAAACCTTAGAAACAGAGGGAATGACTGCAAACAGATCTCTGTTGCCCATTCACAGAGTTTTTTACCCCAGAGCATGTTTGCATACAGTCCTGATTCTCCCAACAAACCACACCTCAGATGTACATTCTGGTGTGGACAGAGGCAAACCTACACCAAATGTCTTGACTGCAAACCATTAAACTCAGAGATGTGCCACCTGCAAGTGAAACGGGGACCACACAGACCACCGTAGGCTATATCCAAAATCATCCTGCATGTAAAAGCCCTGGAAATACACAAAGCTCTACATTTTGCTATGCCACTAACATAATAACTGCTGCAGTTTCAGAGAGTTAACAAGCGTCGTGCTTGGTTGACCTAGAACCACTGCAGACATAAAGGCTGAGAAAAGAGTTCTGAGCAACAGCCACAAGGTAATATCCTCCACTTGCTACCTTGTTATGTGACAAAACACACTACAGAAGGGATGCACTATTCCACGTGCTCATATTTTTTTCCCAGAGTCTCCTGCGTTTTGACACTACGAAGTTTTATTTAACAAGTTCCTTTATTAAGATCTTCTCTCATTGTGATAAATTGCATTTAGCAACTGACAAGCCAAATTAATTCAATGAACGTATCATCGCTGTTGTCAATGCTAAAACGGGTGAGTTCATGAGTACTGTGATGCAGCAAAAAGGGAGTAACATCCACTGAGCAATCATAGACTCAAAAAGGTTGGAAAATACATCCATGATGAGAGTCCAGCCTTTGAGTGAACACCAGCACGTCAGCTACACCATAGCACTAAGTCCTGTGCCCATCGTTTCTTGAACACTCCCAGGAACGGTGGCTCCACCACCTCCCTGGGCAATCTGTTTCAAGGCTTCACAACCCTTTCAGTGAAGAAATTCTTCCTGATGTCCAACCTGGACCTTGGCTGGTGCAGCCTGAGGCCATTTCCTCTTGTCCTGTCGCTAGTTGCCTGGGAGGAGAGGCCAACTCTCAGCTCCTTACAACCTTGTTTCAGGTAGTTGTAGAGAATAATTAGGTCTCCCCTGAGTCTCCTTTGCTCCAGGCTGAAAACCCCCAGTTCCCTCAGCTGCTTCTCATATCCCTCACTCTCTAGACCCTTTATCAGCTTCATTTCCCTTCTCTGGACAAATGTCTGGCTCCAAATAGATGTGTTATCGTCTCACAACACCTCAGGAAAACTAACTCATAAATTCTCGATAAACATAAAATACTAATCTTATTGAAAATATTAAGACCTGAAAAATTTTACTCTGGAGTGTTTTCCATTTCTCAGTATGAGGATCTTACAAATGCTGACGTGTATTAAGAAGGCTCACAACTTCCAATAAGAACAACTTGTGCTATTAGAGTCAAAATTTACCCGCACTCAGACTTTGAGAGTGGTCAACAAGGAATAAAATTGTTATTATTTAAGTCTGTGCATACAGGTTGTGACATAGTCTAATGAAGGTTTCACTGAGTTGTCAGTTTTTCACTTATTAAAAAGAACAAACCCCTGACAGCGTCGCAGACTGAAGCAGTGCTCTTAGGAGAACAGAGGCAGGCGTAAATAATTCAGTGTGTTTTGGAGCCTTCCCCCCTCCCTCACCCGACCCAAGAAAACTGAAATAGCTGTGTATCCACAACAAAGCACTCTGGGCTTAAAGAAAGGAAGGTTTTCATATTAACTCACTCTAGATTTACTGTGGTTAGGGGTTGTTTTTTTCCTTCTTCTCTGAAGGCTGCAATTTCACACTGAAATAATCTTTTGTAAAGCTCCAGAATCTGACTGCTACAACAAACTTACTTCTCAGAAAAATAACTTTATCCTCCCATGTCAAAGAGATATCAACTCTTTTCAAGCCAACCAATTTTTCTTGTTGGCCAAAATACCCTGAAGACACTAAGTGTGAAGTAATTACTAGTTTTACAAAGTTACAAGTTATGTGAAAATTGCCTTGCCAACAGTAGCTTTCACTGTTGCTCTCTTATCTACTAAGGAAAAATATTACCAAAAATATTCAGTATTATGAACTATTACAATCTTGAAGCTCTTCTAACAACTTAATGTTGACATGATTCCAAAGCTTAATTCTATATCAGTAAAACTGCTTCTGCTCTTTTTTCTGTCTTTTCTTTCAGCTGAAAAACAAAACAACCCGTTTGTAATGGAAGTGCAGCACTCGCCAGGAAGCAGTGGGCAACAAAAAGGACTAGTGTGAGAAAAAAAGGGTCAAAGTAAGGGTCTGTCTTGAAATTTCACTCATGTTTATTGAATTGAACCAATATTTGTTCTTCACACTTCTTTTAATTGCTGCTCACTTAATGCCCTGCAACTTTTCCTCAAGAGCAGCTAAAGATGCCCCTAGCATCACATATAAAAACCCTTTGGGCTTAATACAAGTTCCTGCAATGTTAATTAGTATTTATTGTTAATTGTAATTAAGATTTACACCAAATTAAAAAATTCTGAAGTAGCTATGAGGCTGCTAAACTCCTTTCTGCTAAGTTCTGAGTGCATTCTGGTTGATGCCAACATTTTCTTTAACATTTATCTTACAAAAGAGATTTGAGCTGCTTTTAAAGCCCTGAGAACACATTAAGCCTTTTATGAAGACATAATGTGTTTCTGTGTATCAAAGGATAACTTTTCCTCGCTATATTTTGTGCTTTTATAAAACAGAAACCCAGCTGTGCTAATACTGCTGAACTATTTCAGCAATATTTAAGGATTTCAGAAAACCTGTTTTCACTGTGACCAGAAAGGGTAAGTGGCATGACCTGCAAGAAACATTTATAATAAAAAACTGAGAAGCAACATCTGAGCCAGGGTCCTCATATTTGGATCAAGGTTATCTCATGACGAAAGGAAGAATATATTGAATGAGCCAAGCATCATTGATTCTCAGCTCTTCCGTATTTCGAATGGGGTGGCAAAAGAAAGGTTGGTTACAATTGTCAAAACTTTGTTCGGGCTTAATTGTTGGGTTTTGAACCTCTCCTTTAACTTTCCAATTAAGATGTTTCTTGTGCCTGAGACAAGCTTGTATTTCCACTTACAAATCAAGCCCAGTGTCTCCTGCACATAGACACACGTGATCTCTGCACCCTGCAGAAGAGCAGTGCTTCCAAAAACAGAAGTGAAAAGCAAAATTCATTCAGCTGCAGGCATGGAACAAAGACAGCAAACTGAAAGGCACAATAATAAGACTGTTCCCATTCTAGGAAACACTGAAAGGTTATTATTTTTATTGACAATTTGGACAGTTCTAATGCATGACTTATTGGGAGAGAGGAAGGTTGCATGTACTAAGAAATTAGAAAGCAGAGACTGTTCCTGAATATAAAGCACAAAACCTGCCAAAACCCTGTGTCCCTATGGTTTGGACATTTCATTATCAGACCTTAGTCAAATTGACTCTTTCCTTACTACCAATGGATGATGAGACCAATTTACCACTCCAAGTCACCAGATTCAACTTTGATTGTCTCCACCCCCCTAAGCTGTGCCTAACAAGATATCCAAGAGGAGTTTATCAGCAGCTGAAATTTAGCAAGTCATACTCAAATCCTCTCTCTCCCCCCCCTTTTTTTTTTAATTAACTACATGCTGAAATTTTCTCAAGAATTCACTCAAAATGGGCAACATTTCAAACTTTCAGTCAGAGATTTGGGATGGCCTTTTTCTCCAATGAGTTTACTTTTATTTTCAAATTACTGGAAGTAGCAATTCCCTACATAGGCATAAAATCAAGTTGCACTTCAAAGCTTTCCTAAGATGTATGTTCCCTTCAGTCACTTAACTGAATAAATGCATAATAGGCCTGGTAGGAATTGAAAGTATTTCTCTTGCTGTATGTGGGAAAATTTGGAATATTCCTGGCAACAGCCGCCAGATTGCTTAAGACTGTCTAAAAACAGATAGTGGCCATTGAGTGAGCATGCTAAAACTCCTCAGCATTTAAAGTCCTAACAAGTGGTAAGATTTCAGCTGTTACAAAAGTTTACAGTCCCTTGACCAACCAGTTCTTTTTTAATTCTACAATACACCCTTGTCCAAGCTTTCAAAGCAAGCATCTTTCAAAATAAGACGGGATTTATTTTTTGCCCCAAGTAATCTGAATTATGTTAATGAAAACATAGTTCTATTTAAAAACAAATCAGGGTCAGTCATCCAGAAGACAACAGGTTTCAGGCTCATTTCCATCACAGGCTGTGCATACAGGCAAAATTCATTATTTATACAGACTTTTCACTGAGGGGATGTCAATGCTCTTAATTAAGTCTCCAAGCAGTCACAGGACTCCATCCCTTTTGTAGCTGCTATTCCAGCCCTCAGTCTAAGGTCGGATTTGTAACACTCCATTTTGTAGAGAGGCACCTGTTTTCCTGCTCCTGCCACTGGGGCAGAGACCCGCGTCAGGAGCTGCTGGCATCTGAAGCCTCTTGGTACACCACACAACTTCACAACGAGAAGTTGCAAGCTGCTGCATAACACCCGGCCACGCAGCTTTCACCCCTTGTAAAGAGGCAGCACAACAATGAAAAGCATCCAAGTAGCTCGTTGGAAGTCTCCCTTTAGTTATAAATACACGCTAAAACCCAGCGAGTATTGCGACACTACCAGTGAGACTTCGGAAATGTTAGGATGTAACACAGCACGTTGTGTTAGGAACCAGCCATTTGGGTACCACGCAGGGAAGCAGAGGTCTGGTAGCAATTTGTTTTCTCAATCTGCTGAATTTACAGGAAGAGAAGGCCAATACACTACAGGGACAATATCCAGCCTTCATAACTCTTCAAGTTCATAATTAAAGCAAGAAATTCTTCCTGGAAGCTCCTGGCATAAACTAGCACACTTTTCACACTCAAGCTGCATAATGCATCCGTGGTTGGTGACTTCCCAAAGGGAGGATGGAGAGCCAAATTCAGTCACCTTTACCAAACATCCTGAACTCAGCAAGGAGCTTAAGCCAGTTACAAATGTTTCCAAAATGGGAAGCTGACATAAAAATCTCACACTCTAAGCACCAGAAATATTTTCTGGGGAGGAAAAAACCGACTGATACCAATAAGGAACTGCCATCCACCACATTTGCCTCAATATATCACCTGTCTTTTAGGCTGCCTATGCAAGCTTTGGGACATAAGCCGCTTGAAAAAGTCCACAGCACTATGAATGATTTGTTAACTTCAGTCTTGGTTCATCTCAAATCTCTGGAAGCCCTGTGTTCACAGAGATCAACTTCCTAAGTATATATGATTGAGGTTTGTTTTGAGATTTCTTTTTGCTTGGCTGGAAAATTTGGAGTGCATGTGATGAAGAAATCAGCATGCTTGAAGATGCCTTAAATCCTTACTTCTAAAGCAGCTTTTAGAGCAATAGCTGAAACAGCACTAGCCTATAACCAAATGAGTCAGTCACTTCCCTTCTCACAAGTTCACGTATTTATTAGCTTCTAAACTACTGAGTATATTTGGCACAGACAGATAGTTTGCATCACAGAATTTACCAAGCGTACTGCAGCACAACTGCATCTCTGGAATTATTAAAGTTTCATACTTTTTTTTCATGGATGGCTTTCACAAGGATGGATTTATGCCTAAGTGCACTCATAGGATCAAGACCCTTACAAAGCTGTCTTCTGTTTAAGATTCTGGTTTAATATGATTTATTTCCCCTTTAGTTGTCAGTACCAGAGAAAATGACTTCTTTTTCTTTCTTTTTTTTTTTTTTTTAAGGTAGGTTAATCACAGCCTCTAGAATCATTGCAGCAGCACAAATAGAGACATCTCAGTATTGCAGGCTCTTGCAGGAAGGTATGTCTGCCTGTCAGCTTGCTCCAGTGACTGAAACCATCACATACCCACCCGAGCGTAACAGCGCGCTCAGAGAGGCACGGGAAGACATCTCGCTTTCAAGGTGACCACACGAAAAGGCACCTTCAAGGAAAAGAGGGAGGGGAACAGCCCACGCCGGGTCCGCAAAGGGCTGAAGGGAAAGCAGCAGCGAGTAGAGCGGGCAGCGACAGAAACACGAGAGACCGGAGAGCCTTCCTTCAGACGGGAAGGCGCAGCACAGCCGGGCACGGCGTGTGCCCCTGCCGCCCCATCGCCGAGTCCTCCCCGCGCCCCGGAGCCCGCTCCCGCACCGCCGGGACGGGGGGCACCGCCAGGACCAGGGGGCACAGCCAGCACCGGGGGACACCGGCTCTGCGCCATCCTCCCGCGCCATTCCCGCCGGCCG
>VWZF01000805.1:261182-281255 GCA_013396755.1 Sclerurus mexicanus
CGGATGCCGCACGGATGCCGCACGGATGCCGCACGGATGCCGACCCTGCGCGCCCCCCGCTCCGCCCCTGCGCGCAGCCGCCGCCGAGCGCTCCGCCCGAGTCCCGGCACGGCCGCGGAGGGAGCGGCCGTGTTCGTGTCCGCGCCGTGATGCGGCCGCGGCCACCCCGGGAATGGCCGGAGGGGGCGGGCAGTCTCCCTCCCTGGAGATGCTCCAGAACCGTCTGGACGCAATCCTGAGCAGGGGACCCACTGCTGGTCCCTTCCAACCTCACCCAGCCCGTGATTCTGTTATATGTAAATGAAACTAGGCTGAAATATAGCAATAAAAATTATTATTGAAGATTTGTATAAAAGGCAANGTGGAAAGGCCATCTCGGGGACCAAGAGTGGGCATGAACACGCCCTTTGCGTGGAAGAGAAGGGAGTTATGTATTCAGTTTTAGTCATATAATTGGGTGGTTGACTTGTGCTCCTCTGTATCACACAGAGGGTAAGTCTAGAAAGTCAAGCAGGTGATGTAAAATGTGGCTGCTGCATAGGGACTCCCCCAAGCTTATCAAGGCTGAGGGGATGACCTCATCAGGAGGCATTTTGTCACAGAAGTGGTTGTTAAACACTGGAACAGGCTGCCCAGGGAGGTGATGGACTCACCATCCCTGGAGGTGTTCAAGGAAAGACTGGACTGGCACTTACTGCTCTGATCTAGTTGACAACGTGGTGTTCAGTCAAGTCACCTCCATACAGAGGCGAAAACATTTTCACTGCTAGGTGTAATCATGCACGTCCCTGGACAAATGGTTAAACTGCTAATCATGTCTGCTGGTGGTAAGACAGCACCTGTACCTTTCTATCTCTGTCTTTAAGGAGAGGAACCTTGCTGCACACTACACCTATTCCTGCCTCAGACCAGACACTTATGTGTGGAGAAGAGACTGCCAAGTATGTTTGATGGGAAGATAGGAAAGTTAAAACGAAGCTGGGGAAGAGGTCAGAGAGGCAAAGATGAGTCAGTAGACAGAATAAAGAGCATTAAAGACCAGAGTGTTTCAGCGTAAGAGCAGCAAGAAGCAAGTACATCCAACCTGGTCTTGAACACTTGCAGGGTGACACATCCACAACTTCTCTGGGCAACCTGTTCCCATGCCTTGTCATCCTCCACAGTAAAGAATTTTTTTCCGATACCTAATTCTATCCTATTTCAGTTTAAAGCCATTACCCATGCTTCTCCTCCTATTTCTCTACAGGAGCTTAATTCATTAACATTGGCCAAGCCAGCCTAGCATATCTGCAGAATCAATTGCCAAAAGCACGGGGCTCCAAATTTCCATCAGTACTACATACCATGCACTCCTACAAAGTAGGAATCAAGATGCTTAGATATCACACTGATTATTGTATCAGAAGGTCTACCTTAGTAATCCGGCAAAAGAAAAACAACAAGCCAGACAGAATCTGCATAAGGGCCCATACATGAAAAGAAAATTTAGGAGAAAAATCATGGAACCTTATGTGCCAAAAAGAATTTCCTCTCATCACCACAAGCAGTAGAAGGATCTGTGGGCCTGTGTGTGTTCAGAAATTATGGATAAGCTTTGGACACTGTTGCTGTCAAACTTAAATGCAGACCAGAAGTTGCAGCTTCGCTATATAACTAAATGGGAAAGTAATTTTCTGCTCCCAGTTTCAGTGAATGTGAAATACTGTGGCATCTGCACCTTTTTGGGGGTATGTCAGTAACCTGACTAGGGACTAATTTAGAAGTCATTACTTAGGCTTAATGTTTTTGATTAAAATGTTGATTATTAGCAATATGGAGCCCTTCATACTTTAGGATCTTCTATTTTAAGCAAGACCTTTGTTTTTCTCTGCTATTTCAATGTGTTCTGCAACAGAAAAAGAAAAGACTGTATAACTCCTGCTTAAAATATATAATTGAAAGGTGATCCGAGTCACTGAAAAGCTGAGGACTTTATACCAATTTAATCATACCAACTTCAGTTGAACATAACAACCCAAATTCCTTGCTCTGGAGTTACATCAAGGATGAACTGTGTCATAGGCAGCTTGCTTCTTAGAATCAGAAAGATAGCCGATGAAAAGAGCAGGTGCAATTTAAAAAAGGGGTTTAATTATATCTTACAACACACCACTTATATTACCCATATTATGCTCACTGAGATGACTAAGTCTATTCTCTAATTACACTGGAGATGATTATGGCTGAGACTGATCTACCTAAGAATTATTAGACTGTCTACAGAATGATTACATACTGGCGGCACAGAAATCTTTAATGCTTCCTTTCTGTGTAAGCTGTCATGAACTGCGTAAAGCAGCAAGGATGAGTGGTTAGAGCACAGTCCTGGGAATCAAGAGAGCCTGGGATGCATGTTGTTCTGTCATAAGCATGCTGCTTGGCTTTGCATAAATCTTGTGAACCCACAGTAATTAAATTACCTCACACAAGAACTAGGGAGAGCATTTACTCAGAGCTGCATCTTTAAAAATCTCTGAATGGAGATTGCTGCATAAAACAGAAAATACAACATTGTAATAATTAGGACAAAGCCACAATGCTTATCTATTGATTATTTCCTCTGTCTTTAATAACATAACAGCAGGATTTATGGATTTTAAACTTTTTTTTTTTCTCCCGTAAAAGATTGGTTTCCAATGAGTTGCAAATTCAAGGAAGGAAAGCAGGATGGACACATCTTTCAAAAAGAGAATTTCAAAGAGCCTTTGTTCCATGTTTTATCTGTGAAAGGAAGAGAACAAAAGGCAAACACTGCAATGTATAGCTTAAGTTACAGTGGGTTTTTGTTCTTCTTTAAACACTCCTTAGTTGGAGTTCAAAGCTTATTCAGGAGAACTGGTACCCCAAAATCCTCAAGACACTGCAGCACCAGTCTTTGATCTATCATTTCCAAAACACTCTGTTCTGCATGTTCAAGACAGGAGCCATGCAACTGATGGAACTAGTTTTCTCAATCAGCTGTGTTTAGGAGAGAAGCTGGCTTAATGTAGGTGGGTAGAAAAGACCATCTAAGTGTTGATGTTATATTAAAAAATGCAATATGATATATTTTGGTGAAAGTGCAGCCAAGAAAACATTTTTGCTGGTATTTGTTTTTGTTATTTCAAGCCACTGTGTTAGTCCTGTTCTCTCTGGTGGAGCACTGATTTGGAATACTTTAAAACCAGATGAACTTGGGTTGTTCAGAACAAATGTACCTGGCTGCTGCTAAGTCAGAATTCTGAGCCTATACCCATAAGGGCATCCCACTAAACTTATTTCTCTTGCAGTGAGCTATAGGAACAAAAGCTTTTTATGTACAGAGTTAGTAACACTGAAAACACCTGTGAGAACCTATTTAATAGTTACACTACAGGCAAGTAAATTCAATTGGTGTCATAGAATGAATCTAAAGAGCAAGAAATATCAATGGCACTTGGGTGTTTTCTTTGTTTTTTAATATAGTCAGGAGAATGGACCAGAGAATTGAGAGTACTTCTCCCACACTAAAGGTGGCTTCATCCATAACAAAGAGGGTGGCAGGTGCTGTACTATGATGTGAGAAAAAGATGCCACCCACTGAGCTCTGTGAATGTTCAAAATGAAAAAGATAGGAGAAATCCTACTGCAGCCTCTTTATCCAATTATACCATTGAAGATTAATCTATGGAAATGGCTGCAGCTGTACATAAGATGTTTGTGTAGGCACAATGTCAGGCATAGATGCTGAGCTCACCACAGAAGGTGATTCATATGTCCATTACACAAGTGACATAACAGAGCACAACTCCTCAGTGTGACAGGGACAGAAGGCAGCATGCTGCACTTACCCTCAGTGTCTAGAAACCTATTAGGCACAGCTCTGAACCACACAACTAAGCTGCTACATTGCCCAGTCCAAAAGGTTCCCTTCTTCTGCAGTAATGGTTTACCAAAATAACATCAGTCTTTTGTTTCTTTTCCATAAATTTTGTCATTTTCCTGGGTTTAATTCGCAGAAATCTGTGACAGGGATTTATTTTTGTAACTCTAAAAGGTAGCAGAAGACATATTTATTATTACCGGCTTTTTTAATCTGTTAGAATAGCACCTATAACAATGAGGCTAAAACATTTGACGATAGCTTAAGACTCATAATAATAAATAATCAAGGCAAGTGGAAGGAGGAAATCTGTCATCCTGAGAGGATAAGCCAGTAATGACAGCAAAGCAGCAGAAAATACAGAGACAGCAGCATTAAATTCTTATGCAATGATCCTGTTTAATCTTCATGTATGTGTTGTGATGCTGCCTGTACAGAAATGCTTATAGCAGACTGATGAACTGCAAAAGGTATCTCACTTCCCTCTGCAATGAATGTTCTACAGTAACTATGTTATTAGCATTTTATTAAAATTCAAGCATATTTTTTTTCTCACCTTCGCATTATTCATCAAATTGCAACAACTTGGACATCAATACATAAGACAGAAAACATTTCTGGTGTTCTGCAGGTTATAGAGGAGTTCATTAAAATGACTGCATACCCACAGCAGCTTTATGTTTTATGTTAGTGTGTTCTGTCCGAATAATTTACGTGTAAATTGCTGCAAATTAAGTCACAGGACTTAGAGAAAAGATCAGACAGTAATACAAGGGACAGAAAATTCTACTATGTGATTTATCAGCCATCTGGTGTGTGCAAATAGCACTCATTCAGGGGAGGTTCTGATTAGTAACCACAGCAACAGGTCTGCTGAGTACGTGTAAAAATTCTGCATGTGTCAGCAATCTCTCCTCCTATACACATCGTACACTGGGGACTGTGAGCAGTGACATGTCCTTCCTGGGCTACAGAAGTTTCTGCTGCAGCTTTTTCCAGTATTCTGCTTTTCAGGATATTTTCAGCTTGGGTAGCTTATTTGTTGTTGGGATTTTTTGTAGTGTTTTTGGTTTGCTTCTGGGTTTTTTGGTGCTTTGCGGGGTGGTGGTGTTGTTTTAATTTTTGGAGGGGATGGGGTGTGGTGTGGTTTGCTTAGGGTTTTTTTTTATTTCAATTTTTTTTTTTATTGTAAATATGACTTTATGGAGCCCTAACTCCGAAAAGCCCTCCAGATGAGTAAGTAATTTTCCTTATTCATGGAAGTGATAGATACCAGCAGGTGGGAAGGGATCACTGATAACAGAAATACTTCAAGCTAAAATAAGTCATTTTGGCTCTCACACTCCCAAAGGGATTGGAAAAATGTATTTTTAAAAATGTCCACAACTGAGTATCTTTGTCATAAAAGAGCCCACGTTTACATAAATGGCCTTGTCCACAATTTACAACTGGAAAATAGTAGTTACTAGGAGATGGGGAAAATTACAAAGCTCACACTGTATTGTATATTTCGTGCTGGTTGTGTGTTATTCGCCAAGTACATATTTTAACAGAGAAATGTAAATAATAAATTACCCAGTCATTTTTAAACTTCCTTATATTTGCTGTGGCTATCAGCCGAGAGAAACTGGATGGTACTGAGACCCATTCCCCTGCTCGTTTTCTCTGCTATTCCCCCCCCAGAGCAATGGTCCTGATCTTTCCTCCAAGCCTGCCCTTAGCTTTACACTGAGGCAGTGGTGTGCCAGCTCGAGCCTGCCTGGTGCCACTCCAGTCTGTCCTAAGGCACTGACACATCCCACAGCTGCCTGCTCAGGAAACTAGGCGTGGAAGTCTCAAGCCAGCAGAGATCTGGCAGAGCATATTAACCAGCCTGTCTCCACACAGCCCCAGCACCCCGTGAATGGCAGGCTGTGGCTGTTCCAAAGGGTGCTGCGGTGAGCTGAGCTTGGCTCAGATTAGCAGGAACAGAATCTGGTACCAAATGCACAGGAGCATTGGCCATTTCTGCTCCACACGTGCTCCCACTGCAGTTTGTGCTCGTTTGTCAGCTGCAAGACGAGCCCCACGTGTCTGGGAGCTTTGCTTCGGACTGACTGAGTCTTGCAGAGGTAGAGTGTTAAGTTATGCCAGTGTGCATCTGCACATGGCGATGTCCACATGAACAGGGTGCTCTTAACACAACTACAGGTAGTGACAATAGCAGTAAAACATGATGGCACACGAGGGCTGAAATACTGGATGCAAATGTAAATTCTTACCTTCTGTTAAAAGGAAGGAACACCATCAGTCTTACCTCGCTGAAGTATTGTGGTCAGTGTTGCTAAGAGTAAAAACCAGCAGGTCATAATTTTCTTTAAGCTACAATTAGTCCATTAGCTATAGACCCATAGAATCCATACCCAGAGATGGACACAGGGTCACCAAAAACATTTTGCATTGTGTTTGTGGAATGAAGACCTATTTTCTAACGACATATCCCAGCAGACTAGAGAGACCAGAGCTAAGCTCTAGTATTTACTCCCAGAGAGAAAGCAGGCCAAGCACACAAAAGATACAGGTATTATATAGTTCACTACTCAGGGAAAGAGGCAGAAGAGAAAACATAGCTGCTTCAAAGAAATTTCAATGGCAATAACATGAAAACGGACAGGATTGATTTAATACTTCCAGTCTGACTCCCAGATGAGGAATCAATTATCCTTCATCATTTAATCTTCTTAAGCAGGTCATGACACAAACCAGAAATTAGAAGCATTGTGTCTAAAATGAAGAGCAGCTCTTAATGGTAGTTAGCATCAGTCTCAGATTTTTTAGAAGAAAATATAACTAGGATTTGGGGCACTCTGAAGGTTCAGCTTCACTGGATTTCTAAAGTGAGACCCAAGCATTTTAAAAGTGGGTTTGTCCTTGTTTACCTAATGAACATGCAGAGCAGTTATAAGAAAAAAATAAAAGGGAAAAAATAAGAAAAATATACTAACCCTTTGGACAAACTCCAGCCCTCCCTCAAGAACATGACCTTCAGAAAATCTGCACAGAATTACTTAGCCTCCATGTTTCAAACTATCCTCCCTTCACAGCAACCTTCTCAGCTAAACTGAGATCCTACTTTTTTTTCTACATCATTCAAGAGAACAGAAATACCACACAGCTCTTAACCAGATGCAAGCCCTTGCTAAACCAGCCTTCTTTTCAAACAGAAACTCCTAGGAGGAAGAAATGCAATGTAGGAGAAGGCTCAGTCTGAATCCCCTCCAGGCTTGAAGAGATGGTAACAAAGGTCCTTGTCCCCGTATAGCCTCCTCCTGAGCTTGTCATTACATTTCTGGTGTGAAACTGTTGACATAATCAAGCACAAAAACAGAAGCAGTATAGCTAAAGAAAGATCCTTATTTTGTCAGAGAGTTGTTTTTTCTACGAACCAAGAGAAAACTAGGACACAACGTAAGCATTACGATTAACTTTCAAGAGAAGCTAAAATTATCCAGGATTATACAAATAAAAGAAGGTTTGGCTTATTTCCTGTTACCAAAAACAATTCAGCATTGAAGACAAATTAAGGGGCTTGGGGTAGTGGGTTTTGCGTTGTGTTCTGGGGATTTTTGCAAAAAGTCTATGATGAGGCCAGTGTATTTTCCAGAAGGAAGCTCAACATACCCATTCTAAATGTTCTTTAATAGACCTTGGAAGTGTGAATTTAAATTTGTCATAAAACTCCTATAGAAACTCTCTGAAGCAGTGGTTTCTAATTAAAGTCAGATCAGAAACTGGCATTAATATTTGCAGTCTCTACACTGACTGTTGTTTTCTTTCTTCCAAGTAAGCAGATGCCAAAGGATCTCGGAAACAAAGTATTTTGCATTTCTCACATCACTATGCATAATTCCACTTTCTCTGATCACATTTTCCCTAGCTTTGCATCTTTTCCCAGAATGACCCATAGCAATTAGCTTTCCCAATCCTGCTGGTACTCACCTGCCATCTGAAATGAGGATTTCTGGATCAAGGGATAGACCACCTTGTATCTAACAGCACTAATGATGGGATGTGGGGAGCATGTACAAGAAAGATCATTGTAATTTAAGGACTGACCTGTACCACCCATTTTTACACTGAAGTACTCAAGAAACAAACTATGTGTCATTTTCATTTTAAATATGACGAGGAAGAGACCATGGTAGCAGTTTGTTCAATATGTACTTAACACTGCAATTTTATAACTCTGTAACACACAGCAGTCACTAAGACACTTCTGTATAGGGTATGTTCCTGGCAGCACAAGGACATGCTCTACAGAGGTATGTGGACAGGTTGTATCCATGGGCCAAGTCCAACTGTATGAGGTTCAACAAGACCAAGTTCCAGGTCCTGCCCTTGGGTCACAAAAAGCCCATGCAGCACTACAGGCTTGGGGCAGAGTGCCTGGAAAGCTGCCTGGCTGCAAAGGACCTGGGGGTACTGTTTGACAGCCGGCTCAACATGAGCCAGTGGTGCGCCCAGTTGGCCAAGAAGGCCAATGGCATCTGGGCTTGTATCAGCAATAGTGTGGCCAGCAGGACCAGGGCAGTGATCACCCACCTGTACTCAGTGCTGATGAGGCCACAGCTTGAATCCTGTGCTCAGTTTTGGGCTTCTCACAAGACATTGAGGTGCTGAAGTGTGTCCAGAGAAGGAACAAAGCTGGCGAAGGGTCTAGAGTCTAAGTCTGATGAGGAGTGGCTGAGGGAGCTGGGGGTGTTTCACCTGAAGGAGGCTGAAAGGGAAAACCTTATTGCTCTCTACAACCACCTGACAGGTTGTAGCAAGGTGTAGGTTGGCCTTCTCTCCCAGGTAACACAGCACACACCAAGAGGAAATATCTTCAAGCTGTGCCAGGGGAGGTTTTGATTGGACGTTAGGAAAAATTTCTTCACAAAAAGGGTTGTCAAGTATTGGAACAGGCTGCTCAGAGAAGTGGTCGAGTCCTCATGTAAATACCTGGAGGTATTTAAAACGTGTGTAGACGTGGCACTTAGGGACATGGTTTAATGGTGGACTTGGCAGCGCTGGGTTAGCGGTTGGACTCGATCTTAAAAATCTTTTCTAACATAAATGATTCTGTGACATAAGGTACTGAAAAGATTTAAGACCAAATAAAGTGATTCTTTCACTGTCAACACTGTTTGCCTAGTCAGTTGATCTCAAAAGAGAAAGCTTTAAAAAACATTATTATCTGTAAGCGCCATTCCTGAAGCTTTGCCAAAAGCTTTCTTGTGTCATTGCATTGCGTATCAAGGATTCTCAAATAAAATGTGCTTTGAAGGCTGCCTTCATACCTACAGAAGGCAGCAACTCCCACTGTAATTGCTAGGTAGTGGCTTTGAATGACAGGTAGCAGTTCTATAAACCATCAATATATATTTTCCTAAGTAACCACAAAACAGCAATAAATGTGTGAAGAAGGCTATAAGATGCAGGAGGAAAATGTTTTGAACACTCTCACTCTCCTCTCACTCACTTTTTCAAGTGCTATGTTTACAGACAGGCAAGGAGGGATTGTTTCTTTAGGGGAAACACTTGCACTTCACACACAAGCCAACCAAAATGTTGCTGAGTGCCACTGAAGTTCCAGTATTCCTCTCCATCTGGGGGGACAGGCAGCTGCCTGCCTCTGGTCTCCTGCAGGCTGTTGGCTCTCCTGCTGGCACTGCAGCAGTTTGCCCTGTGGATTAACAAGGAGATGCAGCTGAGGTTAAGGAAGGCAGTGCTATTTCTACCTAAGAAATCCCTTCATCTTCATGGGAGGACTTTAACAATAGCAAACAGTAGTAAAGTTCCAAGTGACTTCTTCAATCTGCTGCTGATTCTGCACTCTTCAAAAAACACTTTCAGTTCAATTTTGAAAGCTTAACACAGCTCTCAAGAAAATAGAACAAAAACCATCCTCTCATATGGCACGAAGCTACACACACCAAATAAAGCATCTTGGTCCTGCAGCTTCAATACTCAGCTGGCATTAACAAAAATTCATGTTCAATGAAAGCTATTTTCATGAAATGCTTTAAAAATCCAAGGAGAAGATAATATGCGAATTTCACAATGTTCACTTACTCCAAACTCCTATTTAATACAAAAGAAACAACAGTTGGCCCTTACTGAAGTCACATACTGGCACCCCATTTTTTAAACTTAACTTTTTATATATTTATATATATGGGCCAAGTTTTATTTCATGCTTTTATGCTTTCATTCCCCAGCCATATGTTCTGAGAACATACTAAACAGTACAACTGACAATGTAGAACACTGACAGACCCAATGAAAGTCTCAGTTCTGCTGCTCTTGGCAGCACACACACAGTACTTCCCCTTTGGTTGGCTGGGTACCTGTCAGTTCCCACATCCTAGGCAAGACTGCCTTGAGGATCAACTTCATATCCTACCAGCCCTCCTTTGCCTGGGTTCTCGTGTAGTCAACAGAGAAAGACCGGGCACTGTATTTGCTAAGGCATCTATCCCAATACAACACAAACAACACACACGTGATGAGCTGCCCCCAGGTGCCTGATGCTCTGCTGACTGCAGGGCACATCAAAACACACAGCACAGCACATGTAAGCAACTTTGGGCAGGCTGAAGTCAGGCAAGCTTGATTTTCCTAAGTGATGAGAAAAAAATATCAATATGCAAAACCATGACTGGTAAGAAGAGCTAAATAGGTAATGATAATTCATTATTTCCTCACAATAAAAGGATCAGGGCAGGTCACAAGCCTAAAACTGAAGGGAAATATTTTTCTACGCTATTCTACTGTGCAACTCACTGCCATAGAAGGAAAAGCACGAACAGCTTCAAGAAAACTAGATGGCATCATTGAGGAAAAATACTTAAAGGTTACTGAAAACAAAATACAATGCTACAGTTCCCTGTCATTTAGAACACCAGCCACAAGATGCTGGAAGGAAAACAAAACTAAACAGCCCACCACTGCACACCTTCACTTACACTTTTTCTCCCCAGAAAAAGTCACTATTGACAGCAATCTGTAATGTCCATATGCAGCTGAACTCTGCTTAATGAAGCAGTCTTCTACCCTTAGTTGCAACACTGGATGGCAGGGAAACATCCGACTCACCTATGGCTTTGAGAACCTTGAATACAGTTGCACGTGGCAGTAGTTAAGGATTAGTGTAATGCAGCAATCTCAGTTTCGTACAACTGGATTTGCTTTGTGTCCTTGCACAGCTTTGAGCAACACTCTTCAAGGGCAATGCTGTGTTCATACTCATAGGTTAGTGATGTTGAATATAGGCTCATTCTTTCCCTGATATACCCTGCCCTCTCATTTAAGAAATCATGGACAATTGCAAAATGTTTCTTCTCTCCAAAACCAGTTCAAACAACTCCATTTTGTGTTTGAAATTCTCACGATTGCCATCTCTGTAAAAACAGAGCACCATAACATTTACTTCATGCCTCTGGTTTTCTAAAAATTCACTTTATTATTTTAAAATTCACATCACTTACAAAAAATACTGCAAAGAGGCAATGAAACAAGTTCTGCAACTCATGCAGCTGCAAAGCAGGCAAGCTCATGGAAATTCTTCTTCGGGTTATACTCATCCTCTTGTCAGTACATTTTTACTCTCTTAACATTCTCTTTAAGATCTCCCTCAGACTGTGAAAGGTGAGACCTTTTTTTATGAATGCAAACCCTTGAGTTTCAAAAAAATGTGTCTACATTTAAAGGACACCACCTCTGCACTGCAGCACAACTTGCTGCTTTCCAAATTACAGACATTTCCTAGAATGTTGCTAGCAGAAGTGACATTTAACTCCTGCCTTGTTTATATAACAAAAAATGCAGACAATTTTTGGCATGGGTGGTAACACTCTCCCTTCAGAAGGGCAAAAACAGCTTTGTATCTTTTTCTCAGCTGTTTAAAGAGATGCTGATGCCTTCCAGTACATCTTTTTTAAATCTTCAGGAAAAAACCCCAAGGTCAGCACTGCTTTTTAAGCAGTGACACACAAGAAGGAAGGTCAAGTAATTAAGCCACAGACTGAAAGTTATACATAAAGTAGTTGCTGAAAGTCATCTTGACACACAAACAAATGAAACAAAGTCATTGAACTGGATTTTGATTTTCACAATGTTTGTTAACTGGAAAGTTTGTTTCAGTTCTGAAAAATAAGTTAATACAAAATTTAAAAAATACCAATGTGCAAGTCTTTGCTGTATAAAAGGAGGTACATTTTCATACTTTAAAATAGTTTAAAACATTTGTACATAATAAACAGAAATTTCCTTTTATATAAACAAAGTGTCTTTGCCAACAGCAATTGTCAACTCCAAAACACAGAATTAAGATGACAACAGAACCAGACAGTCTAAGTCACTGCTATTTGTGTCAAAAAAAATTATGCCACCCTTTCCTACAGCTCGTCATGCTTGTATGTAAATTCCCTTGCAGATATAAACCCATCACTGTCTTCATCTTCTTTATCAAAGATGTCTTCAACCAAAGCATCATGCTGCGTGTCATTTACCACTGCTCCATGATTTTCAAATTCTTTTTTCAAGTAAATTTTCACCTATTAGACAAAAGGTGAGAGATAACATTTTCAGGGTTAGGGAAGAATTGATGACTGTAGTGTAAGAGAAAGCCACCACGTTCAGGATGGTCATATTAGAAAATAGATATCCTCCCTCCTGTACCACTGCCAGAATAATACTTGTCTGGATGATTCTGCATCTCCTATCAGTGATGAGGGTATTTAGTAATAGAAGTGACAGTAGAACTAGCAAATCTGCTGCCATAGCTTTATGGCATCTGAAAAATGAGCCAGACAGTTTGTCATCTGATGTCTATACAGTAAAGTATAAATAGCTAGGCAGAAGTTATTAGTTACAATTGGTCAGAGACTTAAGCAGCTTTTCCATGTCCTAGCACTCTGACAAACCAATAGATGTAAACAGCTGCCCCAAAGATAAAAAGGAATCTGTCACAGCCTCAGTGTTTGCTGCTCTAATGGGAACTACATTAAAAGATTTGTAGACATCTGGAAATTTGAATGACAAAGAGTCAAGGTAGCTTTTAGACAGACTTCTGCAACAGTTACACTAAGCTAATTAAGAATGGTAAGCAGAGTCTTGAACAAAATCAGATTATTTTTACTAAGTTGCTAAGTTTAACTGTTGAGAGCCCAAGTGTTCTGAATTGCAGAGCCTTCTACAAGCACAACAATACCAACATACCCACCAGTGAAAGACACATCACTTGTATAAGAACTGCAACAGTGGACTGTTAACAGCCAGATAAAAGGGCCATGTTTCAGGTCTCTTTTATTAATTTAACACTCTGATATTTGTTAGGGGCATTGCTTACATTTCCAACAGAGGGTAGACACCCTGACACTGTCTGATTCCTAGTACAAATGATAAGCCTTCTGGGTCTAGTAAACTCTACCAGGCCCAAACCAAAAAGAACTCAGTTATTTATACTAGCTTTTCATGGATCATTTTTGCACACCGGAAAAGCAGAAGACTGAAAATAAGAGGCAAACAGAAGGTGAACAATGCTGAATGCATGTCCTTCACAGAGTGAATGCTATGAAACAGAACTGCCCTACAGCAGAACTCCTAATTCCAGTTTATTAATAAATCAGCAATTAACTCCCAAAACCCCTGAAGTCTCGTTTTATTTCTAAGATGCATTCCTTCATCCAAGTCTCCCATAAGCATGATACACACATGGGTCACAGGCCTACGCCTCAGCTTACCAAGGCTCCTCTTGAACCTGCATTTCAGAATTTTCACTAGGATGCAAGGCTCAGAGTAGTGCAGCACAGATGTGCATCCTTGGCTTAGTTTTACTGAAAAAGGCTGTTGTTAAAGTACAAGTAAGTATGTGAGCTGCAGCCAAGCAAGAAAGGCAAACCACAGACAGGAGCTAATTGTTGAGCCAGGAATAGTAGTAGTTCAATAGCATTCAGCAAGAAAGACACCAACATGAAAAGGCAAAAAACACAAAAGGCAAAAAAACAAAGCAAAGAATTGGAAGGCAAGCAACAATTACAGTCATCTCCAGAGAAGAACAGAGACTCACCCTTCCCCGCATGACTAAGGACGACCTGGTCACCAATGACCTTTTAGGTGTCTTACCATTAATGATAAGCATATCAGTTCAGCAGTTAAGCTAACAACTCATTAGTCCCTGCTTACCTGAACTGTCCATCACTCAATAAATAATTCCCTTAAGCACTAAGTAGTGTGTATTCTGCTTGCTGAGTTGCTCTGTGCACAGCAGTAGCTAAAATCTAACTTGTGTATAGGTACTTCCCTAACAGGATCAAGACTATCTTTTCTTTTTCACTATCCTGATGCCTAAGGCAACAATCCCATCCTGTTAGATTTGCTCACAAGAGAACAGTAACCCACTCACCTCTTGCTTGGACAGTTTCCAGTCATCATTAAGATCCATCTCCTGGAACGACTCGTGAGACCTTGGTCCGTTTCTAATTTCTAGGAGGTCAATGTTGAAAATCAATGTGCTCTCAGGTGGAATTTTTCCTGCCCAAAGTGGAAAAAAGTTAAGAACAACTACATATTCAGTGCCATACAAAAGCCATATGTATCAGTGCAATGTCCCAGTAATCCTACTCATTTCAAGACATCCTGCAATTTGAACAAACAAGGATGAGTACCTGTAACTGTGATAACCATTCCAGACTGTGGCCTGGACTCTGAGCAGCCCTTACAGCATATATGCAACTTTAGATGCAATTACTTTTGTTGGACACTAGTAGGTGTTGACGGATTAGTAGGACTAATGGACAGGGCAGCAAGAATGGAGAATTTAGTTCTCCTTCTGACACACCATTACCCCGCCAGTCTCCAGATTCTTCTCCACTGCCAACTGACATCCTGTATGTGCTATTCTGCCAACGGAAAACAAGACAGAAGGGCAGCAACAACGTCTATCCCACAGCTATCTCTGGACAGCTGCACAAAGCACTCAGCCATTTCCAAACACACAGCAGAAACTAAGTATATAAACCCGATCAAAAGAAATGTGTTGTCACAATGTCATTCTTGATGCAGGTGAACAGAGCAGTAACTTACTAATAATGTCACAAACCACTTACCCCTTCCCCCTGCCACCACCCCTCAAGGATTTCAGTTTATCAGGCATTGGCTTCTACAGGGATGTGATATGCCCTCATGCTGATGGCTGAAGCTACTGTCAAAGACCTTTTAGCACATCATTTTGCCCCTTTATACAGGGATAGGTTGAACAGGACCAAATATATTTCTATCTTGGATGGCAGGACCCCAAAAATACTTCTATGCTTTGAGAACACAGGAAAAAAACTAATCCACATCGTCTGTTTTGGAGATATGGTGCTAAATATACTCTGAGCTGCAGCTACAAACAAGCTTGTAGATTTCTGGGATGAATAAACATGCAGAAACTTCTGGAAATACAGGGCACAGTGCCGTGATAAGAGTTTGGAACACAGGTAATTTTTCTGAGTGTTACAGAGAAAAAGGCATCTGACTTGAACTAAGCCAGAAAGCAAGCAAGGTGGGAGGCTAGTGAAATTATTTGTATTCGGAGGAAAGCATGAAGAAAATGAAATAATTCCGTCTTGAAGGGCATCGCTGAAAACACAAACATAATTATGCTCAAATATTTCAGTCTTCCAAAAGCAAGTAGTTTCTTAGAGCAGTTAGCAGTGTTTACTTGTTCAATCTTCTCGCATCACACACAAAGGTGAGGCTCACAAGTCTTCGAAGAACAACTAGTGCTTTACATATTAATGAGAGCAATTAGGCCCGTGATGACTGTGTGAGCACTGCAGCATTTCACACATTTTTGTGCGAAAATTTACAGCTGTGCCCTGCATACAGACAACTAGCTGACCACCACAAGTTTCCAGTTCTCTACTATAAACACGATGATTACTTCTAATACTATGCCTTGAACCCCAAATCAAGTCTTCTAGAAAAATACATTTTAGAAGGGTACTTTCAAGAAAGTAGGGTATGGAGTATGCTGTATGTATGGAATATTACTTAGCATGAGGTAATATGGAGTACTACTTAGCATGAGGTAATATGGAGTACTACTTAGCCTGTGTTCAGCCCTACTTGCCAGAAGATACAGAGATGCAAACACTCCTCACTCCTAAAACAGTCTCATATTAATGAGAGACAACGTTAGCAGGATGGACTATATGTTCCCAGACATTCTTTCTGCTTTGAAACCTTGCATGACTGTAGGTCATTTGTGGCAACTCTTGTCATGACAAAAATATTCACAATAACTGCTCAAAAAAAGTTAACTAAAACAAACCCTGTAAAGCAGAAGGGTTTACCCTCCCACATCATTCAAGCTTGTCCCTCGCCTAACTTCACCTTCCAAACCTGGCTCTCCTATTAAAATAGGAATCTGGAAATATGTGAAAGGAAATTCCCCAAACACCATCAGTAGCAGGCAGGTTGAAAGAAACCCTACAAGCCACACTTTCATCTGTCTGCACACCATTCAGTACATTTTCAGTAGGTGACAATGTGACTGCTCATGCATCTGCACATCTTACTGTGGATAAGGGGGACTGCTGCCCAGACTGAAAACAGCTTTAAGAGGCAAAGAATTAATGTCCCTATATGGAGAAATAAACAGTGGCTTTTCACTGTATCAGCTAAGAACCGGTTGGGCAGCAGTACAGGGAATTTCTTAGGGTTCTAAAGGAAACCTGCAAGCAAGGAGGCTAGCACATGCACATTCATGAAGTATTACCACAAAAACAGATGCAACAGCCAAAAAGCCAATTGTTACCTAAGCAACCACCTCCACTTGACTGTAAAAAGGGAGAGAAAAATCAACAACAAAAGTAAGAAAAAGCAGAGCACTACTGAGGACAGCAGTAACAGAAAAGACACTTAGAACATACAGCACAGCAGCTACCATCAGTTCGTTTTGGTTTTTTCCCCCTGAATTCACCACATAACCACTTAATGGTTATTTCTGCAGAAAATAAATTTGTGAGAAAGAGCACCTGACTCCATCATTTGTTCTTATTTAATGAAATCTGCCTGGAAAGCTTCAGAGCCTGCTAACCTTTTAGGCCAGGAATAACAGTAAAATACAGAGATTATCAACAACTGAAGTAAGGGAAAGGCTTCAGGTGTTTTACCTTTCCCTTCTTTTCCATAAGCAAGGGCAGGTGGAATAGTTAGCTTCCGCTTCTCTCCCACACACATGTCCTTCAAACCTCTGTCCCAGCCTTTGATAGCTTCCCTTATACCAAGTGTAAACCACATAGGTTGGCCATTGTTATGCTTGTGACTGGAAAAGAAAGGAACAAAACACTTAGTATTTAAACATCTAGTCCCATAAAAGGCACATGGAGCAAATGGAATATGCTCATAACATAGATATATAATCAGAATATACCACTACTCAACACCTTGACAATTCTTAAATGAAAGACCTAGTTTTAAAAACTTATGCTTTGAATGACAAGGTTCCTTGAGAAGTGGAAAGAAATATAATAACATCTAAATGGTGTCTTTATGACAACAATGAGCAATCTGGATTCCCACCTTCTCTTCCGTGATCATCTATTTCCAATTGAAAACTGATCAGACTAGAAGGGCATTTCTACTTAAAGCCCTACAATCAAGGCCGTGCATACTCCTCGGTAAATTAAATCAAAAACCAGCTTGGTCACAATTGCAATATACCTTTTAACATGCTTAGAAGAATCAGCCACATCTCTTTCAAACAAGCCGAAAAAAATTCTAACATTAAAACAACTACACAACAGATAACCTAGGAAAAAAGAGAAACAAAGGCATGCAAAATATTCAAGTTTAAATTAGGGAGACCAAATTTAACCAGGTGGTACAACCTGGACTATTTTCACTCACGACAGGCACAGAATTTAAAAGCTCTATTTACTAGTCATGCAGAAAAGGTGCTTAACAAGAAAACAGAGCACTTACAGAAGTTAGTCAGCAGCAAAAACTTAAGAGAGTCACTAGAAGTCCTTTTAGAGAGGCAGGTTAACTACAAGAGAAAATTAGTGAGATTTTAGTTGAATCGTCTGCAAGACCATAAACATGCATAACTGTCTTCTTTTATTTATTTTTTTTCAATTTTGTTCCACAAAAGTAGCCTTCAGGCACAGCCTGCAGGGACTTCAGCACTTCGTTCACGTTTTACAGGAAATCCAGCATTAGCGAGTCGTTGCAGACTCTTAGCAGACTCCCCAGAATTTCTGGCTCTTCCTCCTATTTGCATTACTGTGGCTCTGGTATGTTGACTTGCCTGGTCCGGGGTAGGTGAAGAATCAGCCGTTTCAGTAATAAAAAGCTGTCATTATGCTGCCGGTGGCAGAAGGACACATATAACCATTTTTTTCGGGTTTTTTTAAACTAGATGTTTGCTTTAGAAACCAGACAGAAATTCACGCACAGCACAAGACTATTAAACGCTGAGATCATGCACCAAAACCTGCACTTACAACACAGAATCAAAGAATGGTTTGGGTTGGAGGGGACCTTAAAGATCACCTGATTCCAAGCCCCCTGCCATGGGCAGGGACACCTTCCACTAGACCAGGCTGCTCCAAGCCCCATCCAGCCTGTCCTTGGACACTGCCAAGGATGGAGCGTCCACAGCTTCTCTGGGCAGTCTGTCCCAGTGCCTCACCACCCTCACAGCAAAGAATTTCTTTCTAATATCTAGCCGAACCCTACCCTTTTCAGTTTCAAGCCACCACCCCTTGTCCTATACTATATGCCCTTGTAAAAAATCCCTTTCCAGCCCCCTTGCAGGATCCCTCCAGGTAGTGGAAAACCACAATGAGGTCCCCCCTAAACTTTCTCTTTTCCAGGCTGCACAAACCCAATTCTCTCCGAGAGGTGCTCCACGTCTAACATCCCCATCATTTAACAAATGCCATGTGGTTCTACCCCCTACAGAGATTAAAGACAATTGAAGTAAGGCAAAGGCTTCACGTTCGATATTAAATTCTCTGCAGTGAGGGTGGAACAGGCTGCCCAGGGAAGCTGTGGATGCTCTGGCCCTGGGAGTGGTCAAGGTTAGCTTGGATGGGGCTCTGAACTTTAAATCCCGTTTCAAGANAGAAACCAGACAGAAATTCACGCACAGCACAAGACTATTAAACGCTGAGATCATGCACCAAAACCTGCACTTACAACACAGAATCAAAGAATGGTTTGGGTTGGAGGGGACCTTAAAGATCACCTGATTCCAAGCCCCCTGCCATGGGCAGGGACACCTTCCACTAGACCAGGCTGCTCCAAGCCCCATCCAGCCTGTCCTTGGACACTGCCAAGGATGGAGCGTCCACAGCTTCTCTGGGCAGTCTGTCCCAGTGCCTCACCACCCTCACAGCAAAGAATTTCTTTCTAATATCTAGCCGAACCCTACCCTTTTCAGTTTCAAGCCACCACCCCTTGTCCTATACTATATGCCCTTGTAAAAAATCCCTTTCCAGCCCCCTTGCAGGATCCCTCCAGGTAGTGGAAAACCACAATGAGGTCCCCCCTAAACTTTCTCTTTTCCAGGCTGCACAAACCCAATTCTCTCCGAGAGGTGCTCCACGTCTAACATCCCCATCATTTAACAAATGCCATGTGGTTCTACCCCCTACAGAGATTAAAGACAATTGAAGTAAGGCAAAGGCTTCACGTTCGATATTAAATTCTCTGCAGTGAGGGTGGAACAGGCTGCCCAGGGAAGCTGTGGATGCTCTGGCCCTGGGAGTGGTCAAGGTTAGCTTGGATGGGGCTCTGAACTTTAAATCCCGTTTCAAGATGTTCTACGATTCTATTTTACACACGCGTATTCATATGTATTTCCCCGCTCAAGCTCACTCACCCATCAGCTCGCCCGGAGACGCGCCGCGCACTTACGTGGAGTGAAACAAGGAGCCGTCCCTCTCCAAGTATCCCTCGTAGTGCACCAGCATCATGTCCCCCCACTTGGTCCTCCTGTGGCAGAGGAAGGGCCTGTGCAGCACCTCCACCTTCACGTCGGCGGGGGGGATCAGCGCCGCGCCCGCCGGGCCCAGCGCCGCGCACAGCACGGCGGACCACAGCAGCGCCGCCGCCGCCATCGCCGCCCGGCTCCCCTCAGCTCACCGGGCCGCCATCCCGGGCCGGGCCCGCCGCCC
>VWZF01000805.1:281375-389536 GCA_013396755.1 Sclerurus mexicanus
AGTGGACCAACTACCTGAGCGGTGAGTCGCTGCCGGCGCCCCCTCGGCCTCTGCGGGACCGGGGCCGTCGTCGCCTTCTCTCTCGATGCGTTTGTGCTCGGCCCTCACCGGGGAGAGCCGGGCGTGCGGGAGGGTCCCGGGGCGGGGGGGGGAAGGGTCAGGCCCGCNGGGCGGGGAGGGAAAGGTTCAGCCCCGCTCGGGGGATTCGGGTGAAAATGCATGCAGGCATTAAAAAAGGAAGAAATAAAAGAAAGGAGGGAGGGCTGTCCTGCCGGCTGCAGGCCCAGGCTGAGGGGTTCGGGGTGTTGCCGTGCCAGGGAAGGCTGGAGCCCCGCGGGGCCATGGGGCCGGGAGTTATTGGTGTGCTATAAAGAGTGCTGCCGCTTTTCCCCTCTAAGCAACAGATGTTCTGAGAGAGGAATCAAAATTTGCCAGGTCTCGCTGAATAGACGTGGGTTTTATTGTTGTTAATTGTTTGTGAATGCTCTTGAATTATGAAGTCTGGCAGTGGGAGCAGCCGTGCTTGGCTTTTCCATTTCAATTGTGGAACTCTGGCAGTGGTATTAGTCCTTTTCCCACGCTAAAAATGTCTGTGGTTCAGCTGATCTGAAGTTTTACGTGTTTTTCTTTGCATTGCTGAGGTGCTGGGGTGCATTTGGAAGCCCTGCCCTTGCTTTCGTGCCGTGAGATCTGGAAGATGCGTGTCTGTGGGAAGCAGTGCATGTTGCAGTAGCTGACTGGCATTTGACATTTTAGTATTAGTGCCCGAGTGTGCCTGTGGTTGGATCGGCTGGATGTGTCTCCTGTTTTGATGGTAAGATGAAGACTAAGAAATACAAAGTCTCCATCGAAATTAAATTTGTTTTTGTTAGCCCCATTCATAAGCACTCCCAACCAAATGACCCTTCATGAAGGAGGGTGGCACTTTGCAAACCTGTCTATAGAGTGAGTGCAGGCAGACAGAAGCTCTTTTCCTTGGATATGTGAGATTTGCACTGCCCTATAACTGGAAGAAGTTTTGTTTTTAACAGAGAGAAAATCTCTGGTGGAGGATTGTAGCGTCTTTCTGACTTTGCTGAAACTTGACTCTGCTAGTCAGTTTAGTGGTCAAGGTTGCTCTGTGCCTTTTCTTAGGTCGTAGAAGGTCTGTGGTGTTTGAGAACAATACAATTTGCTGTTCTGCAAGTGAACTGTGCTTACATGTGCTTTCTTTTGGCATAAAATGGAGACTTCCTGCCCTGAAGCCATTATTTTATAAATTTATTGGGGAGACACAAAAAAAAATTCTGAAATTTGGCCTTTATTGTAGCAATAGCAAAGAGCTGGAGAGTGAGGGATTAAGGGAAGGAAGAAGGTTCAACAGGTCATCCAGAACAGTGTTTCTACCAGTGTTCTGCCCCCAATGTGCTTTTCATGTTGCTCAAGGTTAACTAATCTGGTGCTGCATAGTGTGAACGATGCACACAAAAAGCAGGGAAGGCGTGTGCCACCTCTGAATATTGGTGTGTGCCTGTGCTGCTAACACAGTGCTGATGTAAACATGCACAGCAGTACTTATGGCCTTCCCCCTCAGAATGAGGAACACACCTCAGAGTCGGAGAAGATAGGACATTCACCAAAGAACAAGCTTAGAACTGTAGGAGAACTGCTTTTCCTCCTTGCTGTGAGAGAGTAGCTGATGGTGGCTTGTTGGTAATTGTGTCTTTTCTGGGAATTTTGGTTTTGTAATGTCTTATGTCATTGCCATCATGAGAGATCAAGTCCACATCAACCTACTTCTCCCCAGCTCTTGGGCTGGAAGCTAGGTCTGTGTTGCAAATTACATGGTTATTGACAGCAAGAACATTTCAGAAGTAGGAAACAGGTTTGGCTTTCTGTGGGCAAAGGGCAAAGAAAGCGCAGCGTGATTGCCAGCAGCACAGAGGGATTAGTTTGCCTTACTGCTTAAACTAGTTATCTTGCTTGTAATGATTGCGCTTGTTTGCTTTATATAGATTAGGATAAATCGTATCAGTATTACCTGGTTGCCACTTGGAGATAGGGTTTTTCCTCTGGTGTTGATTCTGCACTCACCTTGTGGTTTCTGTATGTGGGGTTTCTGGTGCTGCCTCTGAAATCTCTTAATTTAGAGAACTGAGATTTTAGAGTTTTTTCTCTCACGAATAGTGGCGACCAGATAGTGATTTCTCAATGTGTTACTTTTGCTTAAGTTCAAGTGAGGTGTGCCTGCTTTAGGTCAGATATACATGCACACAGGTCTGGCCTATGAAAGTCCATTGGGATATTGCATTTGCAATAAACGTATGCTGTGATTGCTCTTGTCTATGCTTCACCTGCTAAACTGATTTAAAACCTTAAGGGAGCAGGGAACTTTGCAAGCAGAATTATCATTGTCATATAAAGTGTGACAGCACTTTTTCTCATGGGCAAATATGTAGTGCATCTACAAACTTCAAATTATTAATCCTCAAATTCCAGAGCTGGGTGACTTAAATCATGTATGTAATTTGGCCTCAGCTGAGCCTGCAGTCAGTGCATGTAACATGATCTTAAAAAATTCCTTGTTTTCATCCTTTGCCAAAAATCTCTATCTAATGTTAGCGTTGTTCAGTGAACTTGGTGGAGGCTGGGGATGGGCTTATATCATGGGTGTGTAACTTGTTCCAGTACTGCTTACTGCAGCAAGCAGTTGGTGATGAAGGTGTCACCCTCTGCCTTCCTTATTGCTCCTTGGTTGGTTTTGCTGCTGCTGCGTGTAGTCCTGGCCGACCATAAAGCATTCTGGTGTGGACAGCATCAAAGCCAGATCCTGGCTACAGTGTTGTAACATGTGTGATCTCAGACTGGGGAATGCTGCTTGCAGGATAAAGGAGAGGGTAGAGTTGAACTGCATGTGAAGGCTGCTCTTTGCTGTTTGAACTCTCCAACTGAACTCAATCTGCAATTCATGCTCTTTGTTAAGCATACCTTCTGACTGATAAAATAAATTGATTTAGTCTTTGGAGGTTGCCCTGTAAGAGTCAGCTATGATTTTGATTTCTCCACAGGTTTATAGAATGAGTAAGCCACTAGTGGGAAACAGAGCATGGAGTTGGGGAATACCTCCCTTAAGTGGTGTGTGTGTGAGAGCTTGGCACTTTCAGTTGTTTTTTTTTCTTTCTACTGAAATTCAGTTCAGATGTTCAGACCTTCACTGTAGGCACCTTACCTGTAATTGCTGGCCACAGGTGGGATTGGAGGGCGTGGTGTGTATCGGCTCTTGGCTTGGGTACCGAAGACAACTACGTCATTAGAAAGAAAAATGATGACTGCTGCCACTGACTTGCCTGATACTTGTTATGTGCTCTGTGAAATGGCTTTGTTTGCTTTTCTTTACAAAGCAGAGCTTTTCCTGGTATTTAAATATTCACTTCCTTATTTGTGCTGAGTAGCCCTAACTCACTCATGTTCCTCGAGGCATGATACACTAATGTTCATGCCACCACTACTAACGCTGCATCAAGCTGCATACCAAAGTTAGCTCTTCCCATCTTCCTGTATGCAATCATCTCTCAGTTTATTGTTGTGCTTTGAATTCTTTTCACTTTGTCCCAAGATGCCAAGAGCCAGCACCAAGCACTAAATATCAGCTTTCATGTAAAACTTTAAATTACTTTTGTCTCTAATGATTTAGAATTCCTTAATAAACGTAGGGGGAGAGCTCAAGAAAATGTGAAAAAGCATTAGTTCTTGTCTCTTGACAAGAGTCATGTTCATCTGGATGAACATGATATTGCCTAGAGTGAGTTTTTGGTGTGGGAGAAATCTGACCTTGTAGGATGGGAGACACACTTCCAGTTGATATCAAGCTCTGGAAAAAAGGTCCTCTGTTTCCAGAGATGGAGGAAGTAATCAAAACCTTCACACTTAGATAAACATTTGGTTCTAAAAAGCTTTTTATAATTTCCCCTTCATTTTAGCCTCCAAGTGTAGTCCAAGTTCTCATTGTATAGAATCAGAAGCCTGGCTTTTATGGAGGTGGACCTAGACAGCTGAGGTTTTTGTTGTCTTTAGGTCAGTGATCTGCCTTCTGTTACTGTCTGCTCTCAGAGACCAGGTATTGGTTTAGAAGGGTGTGTGAGTCTCACCTAATTCTGGCTACACTTTTCATGCTGAATGCTTCTGGGATTGGTTGATTAATTTTCTTTGCATTTTCCTTAATTGTATTTATGTGGTTTGACCTTCCTTCTCATGGTTTTCTTCCCTTCCCCCCTGTTTTTCTGCATGCAGGAATCTTGCTTTTGTCCAACCCTTTTGGAGCTGAGTAATGTGCTTACAGTAGAAAAGTTTGATGAGGCTGCAGGCATGGAAATCCGTGTCCCCTCTCTCCTCTGTAAGTGTTAGAGCAATGCTGCAGAGCCTACATGGTGCAGCATTACCTGCCAGGTTTGCTGCAGTACCGGCGCCTCTGCATTCAGTCCTTCTGCACTGAAGTAAGTGATCACAGGGAATGGCTGGGTAGGACAGAAGCAAAAGGTGTGGTAGACTGATGGTGATGACATAAATTCACTGTGTTGGCTCAGTCTGGCCTGATAACCACCCCAGGGGTCGGAGAGAGGAGCAGTTGTTTGCTGGGGCTGGGAGGTATAAACAAGAAAAAACTCCCAGCAGCTTTGTATGCCTTGAATTAGTGCATCTGAGCAGTGGCCCGAATTATTGAACTTTTGCCTCCATCACTCACCGTGATGCCCTCTCTGCCCTTCATCCTTTCACTGCATTCCCTTCAAAAATGCCTGATGAAAGCAAGAAACTACATAGAAGTATAAAAATCCACAAATTCATGAAAACTCTAAGGCATCAGCTGGTACATTGTGCCTTCCGTGCCTTGGCTGGTCACTGGCATAAAGTCATTTGCAAACAAAGCCAGTTGCCCTGTGATGGCAGGATGCTTTTTCAATGCTGCTAGCATTGCCCTAACACTTGTGATTGAAGCAAAGGCGGACTTTAAGAAACCCTTGTGAGAAAGATCATTTGGGAGAAGGTCATTTTGTTTCAGCTGCTGGTTCCAGCTGTTTCTTCCTTCACGTGAACCTTTAGTGTTTAGTGTTCCCAAAAAAAGTGCTTTAAAAAGTGATACCGTTGTTAAAGTGCTAAATCTGTTAACTTCATTACCTTTAGAAACTTTTGGTATTGATTCCTGTTGTTAATAAATACATAATCAGAGTAAAATTGCGATATGGGTATTTCTAGAAGCTTCACTCTAGGTAAGAGGCGTGGATTGTCACACACTCCTATCTGCCTTTCTGGTGTCCCTCATGGATACAGACTGGATTTTTATCCTGTCAAATTGTTTTGCTATAGAATTACAACTGCAAAATGTGTTCCATCACCTGTGATTGCCCTTCCTAAAATACCGGGTAGCCTTAAGAGGCTGTATGGGAAAAGCAGGCAGCAGTTCTGGGTGCAAATTGCTTATGTCAAGATAACTTTCTAACTATATTGCTTTTGTTTCTTGAATGAGAACAAAAATGGGGAAGTGTCAGGTTTGACCTATGTGAGATACTTTTTTCCTAAACTCTTTTCCTGACTAAAACCCTGATTGTGACTGACAGCATGAAACACATGGCCATGTGAACTAAACTTAGGCAATCAGCTGTCACAAACTGGATTGTAAGATTTAGTGTGGGTGCCTAATAGTCAAGATGTGCAAGCACTCTGGGATCTTGAAAGCAAGCGTTTCATCCATTTGTGACATGGAGATTTCCACAGCCTTAATTCCCCTGGGAAATGCTCATCCGTTGGACTTTAGTGCATTAGGATCAGCAGGGGGCCTTCTGGGCTTTTGCAAGGCACCAGCACTGCCTCTGTCCTATTAGAGCTGAGTTTTCAGCAGCTCCCATCCAGCTATCAGTTGCTGCTGACCCAGCGCTGTGCAGAAGCCATGGTCCTTCTGCCCTTGGACACTGAGAGAGAAAGCAGTAGGTGGTGGTACAATGAACACACAGCACCGCTGAGGTTTGCTCGGGGTGGAGTGAAATGGTGGATGCTGCCTGTTCTCACTGTGAGATGTCCCTGACTGTCCGGGCACCTGCTCTGGGACTCTTGTGACCCTGCAGAGAGAACAGGACTCCGCCTCTGCTCTGACACCTGCAGCTAAGTCTTGGATCTTGCCTGTGACATTAGCAGAAGGGTGGTGATGAAGGCTTTAACTCCTCCTAGATCGGGTGGATGATGTTGTAACATGTAAAGTTCATAATTATCTCCTTTCTGCACTCAGAGCCTGAATTAGGGTCAAAGAAGTCCAAGGACTATCTAGCGCCGAAGTTCTATAAAAACCTATGCTGAAACTCAAGAAATTAGTAAGCATAAAGTGTTACATAATTCTAGTGGAAACCAAGCAATAATAAAAACCTGGGTGTCTGGCCCTTGTCTTTTAGAAATGCAACTGGAACTGGCATCTCTTAATTGCAGCTTGTTTTCCAGGTCATCAGTTTGACTTCTTGAGTGTGTAATTCTCCCAGATGGTTTGGCTTTGTAGATGTCTGACATAATTTATATGTATTCAAATGTTTTGGTTTTTTTCTTCAGGCTTAGCACTTTGGAAGGAATGCTGTCTGGAGTCTGAGTTGTGTAACATTAAAGTTTGAATTATGTCCAAATTTCAACTGTGTTATCAAGAAATGTCAAGTTTGCTCAGTGATAGCTACATCCTGACTTCCTAAAGTATAATGGTGGAAGTAGGCAGATCTTTCTTTCTGTGGAAACTTCTGGAGAAATAGTGAATCCTTAGCAAGCACACACTATTTAAGTTAATGTGTTTTTGTAGTGGACAATATCAGATCTTGCAGGTACTGCAAGAAGTAGCTGTAAGTTTCACACAGAAGTGCAATATGTACCTTAATCGGTGTCTGTGAAGATGTCTGGGGTCTCTTCACTCTTCTCTGTGGCTGAGATCTTAAGCTACTAATCACTTTTATTGTGCTTTACATTTTATTGTCTTTTTTTTTTACACATCTCTTTTCCCAGCAAGGTCAATTTTTACTGCTAATAACACTGTGCTTCTAAAACGAGCTGTGGGAAGTATGAGCTATATTTTTTCCTGCCTGTGCACCACCAGTGTAAATGGACTTAGTAAATTCTTCTTCAAAGTTGTGTTAGTGCTGACACCTGTAAGACCTTAATAGATTCAGCTTTACCTTTCTATATGTGGTGAAATCTGAATGCTCAGTTCCAAAAATTGTGATCTTCCTATGACACTTTATGAGGACAAAATAACAGTGAATAAACCCAAGGAAGTGTCTAGGTGTCTTTTTGCTGCTTTGTGTTCTGTTATGGTGGGTTTTTTTCCTCTGCTCGTGTGCAAAAGTGAAGCTCCTGTAATTAAAGATTGTATCCCTGTTGCAGTGCCCATGATTTGTCAGCTACTTGCTGTTTTTAGCTGCTTGTTCAGGATAACCTTCCCATGGCTGCTGACTCTGTGTCAGTGCGTACCAGGTGGTTAGTGCATTTCCTGACAGAACCTTGCTGTGAATGGTTTCCATGTACAAAAATGTATTTTATTGGTGTAACAGTTCTGAAAATATATGCTGTTCTACGTCAAAATTGTCTAATATAGTCTTTTTAATACATATCTAATAATTAGAGTTAGCTTCTGCAAAAGAAGACAGTTGCTGTGACCCCCTCTACAAGACAAGACCCAGAAACAAAAAACCCAACCAAATAAAAACATCAACGAAATATATTGACTATAACATATTTTTAACTAGGATCCAAAGTGATGGAAGCAGACTGCTTTATATGTTGGCTCATTGATTGCACAGCCTTTGATTGATGTGATGCAATTTGGTTGAGCATCAGCTGCAATTGTAAACTGTAGGACCATGGCTGAAATGATTCATGTGCAGCAGCAGGATCTCCAGACTGAATTAGAGGCTTGTATTGACTGTGGCATTGTGCATTATTTAAAGGATTGGTCCTGTGCCATTGAGTGTCTGAAGCAATTAACTGCTTCTCTCTGCTGAACAATCCCTTCCTTTTTTTGTGAGTTCCTACATATCAATAGTGACTTTTAGGATAGTTGCTTTATTTTGGAGGCAAGACAAATAAAAATCAGTCTTGCTGGTTTTTAGGGTTTTTTTGGTTTTTTTCATTCTTGTGGTTCCCCCCTCCCCCATCATATAAAGTAAAAAAGCATTGAAAATACTTCAGCTTTTTAATGGTTTTATATTCTTCTAGGAAATAATGGAAGATCTCTGGAAGGGTGTGAAAAATATTTATGTTTAATTCATTTTCCAGCCACCCCATAAGGCTCAGCAATCTATAGACCAGGTTGGCCCGGATGCAGTAGTATTGCTTGTTCAAAAAAAATAGCCTAACCATAGTCCTATTAGCCTGAGGCTTTAGGGCTTTCTGACCTTAAACTGAGTTGTGCTTGGTTTCAGCAGCAGCCTGAAGGAATTGGTCTCTAGCTGGGAAGGAGACCATCGTTCCTCCAACGTGGTACCAGTCCAAGCCCAGCCTGGGCTCCTGTGGCACAGTGCTGGTTGACAGAACCCCAATGCAGGGGACAGCAGAAGTGTGGCCCCTCTGCAAAAACACGTGGGAGCCACGTGGCCCACATGGGCTTGTTCCCAGTGTTTTTCCCAGAGATGGTTTGCTGGCACGTTGTGGGAGCTTCAGAGTCTCGCTCCCTTGGTCCTGGCCAGCAAGGGTTGGTGCAGCTCAGGAATGTAAGCTGCTTTCCTCCAGTGACGTTGTTGCCTCATTTCTTCTTGAGTTAATGAGCTTCTAGGTTTGATTAGACATAAGTGGCGGTTGTCATGTCTGATTTGTTTTTAACTTTTCATACTGCTGAAGTACTTCCAAAAGTAGAAAACCAAAATAATTTACTTCTGAAGTTGGGCCTTAGGGTGGGCAAACGTGTACCCAGAACTACTGGTGTGGGTCTATCCTTGTGTTTTATTCTCTGGGAAGGTATCCAGAAGTGCAAGTCAGTAATTCAAGACTACTTTTTATGTGGAGAGCATGCAAGTTTCAAGAGCTGATGAAAACTGCTTCATTGAAAGATGGTGTTCAGAAATCAACACATCCGCCTCTCTTCCCTCCTTCTGTTGACTTTTAGGACTTTCTTACCCGTTGTTTTTCAAGATAACTTGGCTAGCCCTTCCTGCAAGGGAGGAAAGCTTGTGAGGCAAGGCAGCTGGGGTGGCTTTTGTGAAGAGCAAAGAAGTGGGTTGAGGAGTGATGGAAGGACTTGGGGGGTGGTGAACTTGGAAGAGAGAATGAGTCAGTGATGCCATGTTACCAGAACTACTGAAAATGGCATATGGCATCTGAGACACACACTGCTATGGTCCAGCTGCTTGCAAAAAGGACACAGAGGTGCCAGCAAGCACCTATGTATGACATCCAGTCTTGTCCACAAATCTTACCACTTCAAAGGGGTTTGTTTTCCAGGACTGGGAATCTTTGGGGCTTTATTTGCAGTGAGTCCCAAGTGAGAGATGTGGTGGAGCTGCAGGGAGAGAAGTAACTGAGAAATGCAGTTTTGTTTTTCAGGCTGGCAGCCTCGATGGTTTCTTCTCTGTGGTGGCATCCTGTCCTACTATGACTCTCAGGAAGATGCCTGGAAGGGTTGTAAGGGAAGCATCCAAATGGCCGTTTGTGAAATTCAGGGTAAGCACACAGTAACACTCAGCAGCATGAAACCTGTCCAATAATGTTTGCATTCAAGATGAGATTTCAGGTGACGAGCTATTTGGCAGCTTGATTTCTTTGGTATGTATTTGTAGTAACTCAGTAACTTGATCTATATGCCAGTTTTTATTGTGTAGTATTTTGAAAATGTTGAGGTTGCTGCAAGCTTCCAATATCATGAATATTCTTCATGCAGTTGGGTCACTGTTTTTCATGAGCTGTGATGGAACATCACACAGCTTCAAATGACGTCTCATAAGCACAGAGCTAAAGCTAGAAATATGAATAATAAACTTCAGTACTAGAACTGCTCATTCATATTGGATAACTTGCCACGGCTTTGAGGTTCGGTTATGGGCTGGACGCCTGAAAGAGAGGATTGACAGAAGAGGATGCCCTTTCCATAAAAACTCCCAGATTATACTGATCACAAATTGTCTTTCATAGCCTTTTGGCCCACAGCTATACACATGTGTGTCCTGTCCATTCCCTAACTCAGAAGTCATAAAATGGCAGCAGGGGAGGTTGGGGCTGTAGGTTCCTCCTCTTCCATTACTATTTGACCTACCAGCTAACATATCTGTTGATATATTTGGTTGGGCTGGGAACGGCTGAGGGACTGGTCTGAAATCTATGTTGCTTTCAGTTCATCCTGCAGATAACACACGAATGGACCTGATTATCCCAGGGGAACAATACTTCTATCTGAAGGCAAGAAATGCAGTTGAAAGGCAGAAGTGGCTGGTTGCACTAGGAACTGCCAAAGCCTGTCTGACTGATAGCAGGACACAGAAGGAAAAAGGCAAGAACATCCTTGTGCTGGCACATACTGTTTGCTTTGTATTTCCTCATCCTTGCCCTAGTACATATACACAAAAGATGACAATGGAAACATTAGGTAGAAATCTCAGGTGTTAACTCTCAGGGCAGGGATTTGAAAACTTCGGCTTTTTCTTAAAATATACTGTGTGTAAATCATTTGAAAACCGTGTGCTGGTAGATTCTGTAAGTACAATGAGCAAGTGGCTCCTGGCTATGGGTCACTGGATGCAGACTGTACAAGAACGTAAGACCCCGACCATGTACTGCTGTCTAAACATGATGACCCAACCTCTCATACCAGTGTCTCTGGAGCTATGAAGTTCCTCAGACCCTTTCCTTCCATGTTGTAACTGGGCTGTCTTATGCATTTCAAGAATCCCTTGGCAATTAGAAAAAAGTTTGCACTTTGTTCCAAATGTGCATACTAGTATTTGGAAACTTAAATCTGATCATGGTCAGACTATGAAAATTAATTCACTTACCTCTGCTTTCCCCAACAATCTCACTTTCACCCCAGTAAAAACCCCTGTTGCTTACAAGCATGGCGTTATTTGCGGTCAGTGTGAGACCTTATTCCTTAACCTTGTGTAACCTCAGCACAATGACTGTGCAGAAGATGGGAAAACAGCAAATTATTGTTAATATCCTGAGCAAACCCAGGGGGTAACGAGCAATTCCTTCTGCTGAGGTGAGGAATTGCTACTCCTCTTAGTCTTATGTGCACCTTCACAGGGTTTTGCATCTGCTGGTTCAAACTGAATCAGAACTGAGCAGAAGATGCTTCTGTAGGGTCTTGCACAAAGTGGGGATCTGATGCACAGTGCCTAGAAGCAGAACAAAGTTGTATCTATAAGCTGACATACCGTAGCACAGGGTGTAAAGCTACTGATGTATTTGCAGAACTGAACTATGTCGGTCTTACTAATAGACAGTTTATTTTGTAATTCTGGGACTCTAATCTAAAAAAGAAAATACTTCTGAAAAATCTCAGATTGACTGCTGGTCTTATCTGGATTAGTCTGCTCAGTTCTGCACTCTCCAGTGCAGGAAACATACAGACATACTGGAGTGAGTCCAGCAAAGGGCTGCTAAGATGATTAAAGGAATATCTGATGGGAGAGCATAAAAAAGATGGAGCCAGATTCTTCTCAGTGAATGAAAAAGAGGAAATGTACATAAATTTTAATACAAGCAACTTCATTGAGACATGAGCAAAAATGCTTATATTGTGAGGATGAGGGAGCACTGGAAGCTTGCACAGAGAGGTTGTGGAGTCTCCATCCTTGGCAGAGTTCTAAAACTGACTAGTCACGGCCCTGAGTAACTTGCTCTAGCCGACTGCTTCGAACAGAGAAGGACTAGCTGGTCTCCAGAGGTCTCTTCTAACTTCATCCATTCTGTGGTTCAAGTGTATATATATATTAAATTAATCTCTTTGGGTTGGATGCATCTTTTACATTCAGTGTTTTCTACCTACAGCCCTATCTAAACAGTGCTATTGCACCTGAAACTACTTTATGAAAACAAAAGTTTAAGTTTTGTTAACTTTTTATCATATTTAAAAGGTCCGCTAAGGTCAAATGTGTAGTTGTTTTGTATCTAATATGATAAATGTAACTCTTCTTTTGTTTCACTTTTAGAATTCACTGAAAACACAGAAGCCTTGAAGACTAAAATGTCTGAACTTAGACTGTACTGTAACCTCCTTGTTCAACAAGTGCATAGAACAAAGGAAGCCAGCATTTCTGGTGTATCAGAACCAGAGGTACAGCTCTATTTTTGGTGTAGACCACATCTGTAAAGTCTCGAGCATTGTGAACTTTTCTGGCTAGCCAATGTAGTATTCTGTTAGAGTTACTTGATGTTGCAGCCTCTTTCTGCAGAGATCCTGTGGGCAATAGTGTGCTCACACAGCAGTTTTTTTTAAAATGGAGTAATACGGTGTTATTGCAAATAACTTGCCCTGTGTTTGGCAAGCAAGTAGTGAGATGAGATCTGGTATCTGTGATCTAAATAATAACATCTCTGTAGGTGATCATGTGTAGAATGGATCAAAAAAAGCAAAAGATCTTACATAAAAACTTGCAAGAAGAGTACATTTGCCTGCCCCTGAGTCAGTATCCTGCTCGGCTAAACACAACCAAAACCCCTAAAAGGTCAAGACATCATGCAGACTTAGCCTCACATAAGTTAAAGTTTCAAACCTTGCATGTCTTCCTGACCAAAGAAGCCTCATTCAAGGGGGATCTCCTAATGACAGTGATCTACCCCTTGCTTTGAGAAGGAAACTTGTGAAGAGGGATGCACTTCACTTGCTAGAGAAGCTGGTGTGGAGTTGTAGAACACCTCCCACTGGAGAGGTGGGTCCTCAGGTGCAGAACAGGCAGGCAGAACACCTGAGGGTTAATCATTTGTACGTCCAAACCATCTCTGTGAAGATACCTGATAAACTGTTTATGGCGAATTAACAGACAGCGCGGAAACGTGAAGTGATATACAGATAATTAAAAGGCACTGTTAGAACTTGTAGCTCACAGGTGTTGACCTGTAATGTAGTGTTTATCCAGATCATATTTCATGCACCTGGGGGAAAATTCTCTTTCTTACTGTCATTTAACTGGAAAGATGTATTGCTAAAAGCATTTCAGCATCAATAACCGCACTGTGCAGTGATGAAGAGCATTGTGGCAATGTGATACTTCATTCTGCCTTTTTTTTCAGTTGAGGTAATTTTTTGTTCATGGGAGTTTTGAAATTATTATCTGCAGATCATTCTGTTTCTGTTTAATTTGTTTACTTTTCATTTCTTCTCTCAGTGGTGTTTCCTGGAATGCCATTGTCAAATGCCTCCAGGCTTAGTATTTCATACACTTCTAGCAACAATAAGATACGTAATTAAGAGGCATTGCTTTTAGGACACAAGCATATGGAGCTTGTTGTACTGAGAGTCTGACAAGAGTGGTAGTGCTGCAAGAGGACATAGCCCCAGTAATATGTGATGCCAGTTCTCTGAGCCGCTGACACATTGAATTTTAGTTCATGTTAACCAGAAATCCTGACTGTAGCAGCTGTGGCCTTTGTAGAAATTAGTTCCTCCAAACTGATCTTCTTTGGTAAATCTATTTCTTCCAATTGATTTCTTCCCACAGAATGAGATTGATATGGGAGCTCTGTTAAAATCAACCTGTGACACCTTCCTGAAGACTCTTGAAGAATGTATGCAGATTGCAAATACTGCCTTCACTTCGGAGTTACTGCATCAGACCCCACCTGGATCCCCAAATTTAGCAGTTCTCAGAATGAGTAAGGTAATGGCCATGTGCTGTATGGGGTCTCACTTGACACTTCCTAGCTAACTTCTGAAAGAAATCTTCTGATTTTTCTTTCTTTTCCTTTTTTTCTTTGCAGTATTGTAATGGTGTAATAATGTAGCACCTTTTCACATTTATCTCTATAGAGCCTCCAAACTCAAACTTGTATTTCATAAAATTTGAACTTTGAGATGCATGATACAGTCTTCTTTCTTTAAAGAGTGTTCTTCCCCCTCCATATCTTTCAGGTAAAGCAGTCTGTGTTGTCCAGTCACACCTCAACACAAAGGTATAACAAAGGTCTTTCCTGTCAGTCTCTTTCTAATCTTGTTTTTGGTAATGTCCTTTCCATTTTTTTCACTCTACTCTTACTGGTCCTAAATGGCAGAATTGTATCACTGAGCTGTGTACTTGGAAGCAGATGCAACAAAAGGGATCTGGCTCACCCACTTCATGTCCCTCCCATAGCAGCCTTTTCCATTTTTATTTTTCTCAGCAATCCACTTGGTGACTTGCTGGTCAATCACCAGCCACCTCTCTCCCTCTTCACCGCTCTTTCCTGCTTTTTAGGTTCCACTCCATAAGCTCATAAAATCATTGATGGCAAGCACACTTGTGATTTGTGGCGTAGGTGGCAAGGATATATATCTTTAAGTGCTGATCAGGGGATATTCTGTTAGTTACAAGACCTGCCTGTGATTTTCTTTTTTGTAATTGTATTTTTCTGATTATGTATCTTTTTAGTAAAGATCACTGTAAATATATTTGAACTGTGCAAGCTGAGGTTGAATTGTTAATCCTCCTTGCTGCAAAGAGCTGCGTGGTTCTTTTTGTTACTTTAGACGAGTTCTTCTGCTCAGAGCAGCCTGTGACAGCCTATAATTTCTGTCAACTATTTTTCTCTTATTGTTGTTTGTGTGTATGTGCAAGAAGAAGCTTACGAGCAATGCCTTATACACTAACTATTATTGTTTCCCTTTCTTCAGGCAGATGGAATTGAATCCCTGTGAAAATGGCTGTGTGAAAGCAGAAATTAACCATCAAGAGCAAACGCTTATTAGAAGTCTGGAATGTTTAAACTTGGAAATGAGTGAGGGGAGTGGTGATGTTTCTGTTGAAGATCATATAGCAGAAGATTTAGCAGGTAAGTATATGCACTGTCTTTTATTCAGGATCATTACTTTCTAAGTGTAAATGAAGGGGTGTGTAGGCTGCCTGTTAGAATGCCAGCCTCTTGCTTCCCAGGAGAGGCAATATCAGTCTAATTTAGTCTGGTATCTATTCTCTGCAAGTCTTCTCAGCACAGCTCCTGCTGCCCTTGTTGATTGCTAATTTGGGACTGAATTGGGAAGCAAATTAAAAATCCTTTTTTGGACAAACTGAGGCCCTCCAGATGCTGATTGACCTGTGTAGCAATACAGCCTGGCAGAGCTTGGGCTCTTCTTGCATTGTGGACAGACATATTATCCTCAGAGGTCCTCGTCTGGGAATGCCAGCACCTCTGCTGGTATGTAGGGCTGTAGTGTCAGAAGGAGGACATTGAAGCTTTGTGTCCCTGTCTGGGAGGGCTTGAACTTGTAGTCGCTCTTGATTGCTCTGACAAATCTTCACAGAAAATTAACCCTTTTTCTGCAACTGAGAATGTACTAGAGAGCATCTTATTTCTTTCATTACTTTAGCAATAGCATGAAACTTAAATTTGTGCATGACTTCATTAAAATATTGTTGAATTAATTCAGTAATTCGGAGAAGTCTATTTGAGTAACGTGTTTTCTGCTCATCCTGTTGAGTGGACTGTACTGTTCTTGAACAGTAGCTTTCTCTGCTGGCTGTTATTCCAAAACATACATATGCAGTCGGTGAATCAGCTGAAGTCTTTTAGCCCAAGTTAATGATCACAGTGATTTTGTTCCTACGTGGGTTCTCTTTGGAGTTTTTCCCATTTCCATGGCTGGTGTTATGTAGTGTGGCCAGTCCCTGCAGAATAGCATGCATGTGTCACTATTTAGCATAATGCCTCAAGCTAAAGCAAGGAGATCAAACTGGTACAAGTCAGATTGTTGGTGTTAAACTGCTGTGGTTCCTGTGCAAAAAAGAGAAAGGACTGCTCCCTCTTGGCTACCCACAATTGAGTTGTGGAGTTTTGCTGGCAGTACAGCATGGATTTTGGGATGTGCAGTGCAATCCATATGGGGTGGGCTGTCCCAGCCAGCCCAGGGGCTTTGACTCACTGTTGGCTCTGTCTGCATGCTCCTGGTGAGCCCAGGAGCTCTGCACTGCCTCAGGTGCCTTTCCCTCGCTCTTCCCTTTATTAAGAGCAGCCAGTCTTTGAAAGTGCTCTAGCACTTAAGTCCCATAACAAATTTCTGTATGTCATTTAGGGCTTACAGTGTTTGAGTTCGAAATTTCAGAGGATCCAGGCTTTTTTCATAGCATTCCTGTGGAGTCACTGCAGACTTGGGCTGTTTCTCTACTCACTAGCCTGTGTGTCTTGGTGAAGGACAGGTCAGTGACATCACTCAAACTCCAGTTCCTTAAGAGAGGCACTTGGATTGTGAATGTCAGTGATGTCTGGGGCCATTTTTATTCTGCCCTGAGGAGAACTGTTACTGGGTGTGAGTGGTTCTTTTTACACCCAGCACTGGGCTTATTCAGTGGTTCTGCAAGTAACAGGGACTGCTGCAAGCCTGTTTTCAGATGTCACCTGGAGGAAGAGAGTTCCTTGCAGCTTGATCCTTTCAGCCAGAAGCTCAGTTCTGCTTCAGATCTCTCTCTAAACATCACTGACACTTGAAAATATTCCTTTTCTGAGAGACAGATTCCTGGGAAATCTTGGATGCTAGTTTGACACTCTTCCAGCCAGATGTGCTCCAGCCATTGCTTGTATGCTGCAGATGCTGTGAATATGTCATTTTTGTTTCTTGAATTGTTCTCTGAAGTTCTCTATGAGGTCAGAAGGTCTTACCACATATGGGATGTGTAAGAAAGATTTTGTCTTCCTTCGGAAGTGCTTATTTAGTGCTGTATGTATTTGAAACAGATGTACCTGACCCCAAAGAAGAAATTAAATAGGCCACAGTGGGGAAGAGGCACATGGATCTTTTTCTGGTAAACTTGAAAGATATTCACAGAAATGGGGGAGAACATAGCAATCTTTGATATCATACCAGTGTCCATCTAAGCAGCCAGTTTGCTAACTTATCAGAAGACCAAACACGTCGCTATTATTATTTTGCTTTTGAAAATGCTCTGTGCCACTTTGACAGTACTGGGAAAGTTACAACCACGTGAGAAGTAATCTTCCCTTCAAGGAGATGAGTCTGCTCCCTGCAGCACCGAACTGCTTCTTCAACGCTCTTCTCTCATCAGGCTGTCCTGTCTGAGGATGTGCTGGCTCACTTGCATTGGAGCCTGGTGGTTGGTTAAAAGAAATGAAGAGGGGACTGTTTGAAATGTGGTCTGAGCACCCAATAGACCTGTGGTGAGAGTCATGCTGGCAGGGAAGCTTTTAAACTGCATGATCCACATATTCAAGTGCCTTTCCTCAAAGAGGAAGGCATCTTGATGAACAGGAGTAACAATATGGGTAGGTAACTGGGGTTTTTTCTGTTTTTCTTCTGTTTCCTATAAATGCTAGGCTTTAAAGCAGATGGAGAGGACAAGATGCAAGCTGTAGAAACATGTGGTGCCCACAAGTTGCTGAAGTCAGAAACAAATTCTTTAAGTGGATTGACTCTGAGTGAAGAAGACAGAAATGAAAATGATTCTCCTACCTTCTTCAGTGTCATGAGCAATAGGTATTACAGATTTCAATTAAAAGAATTATTGAAACTTTAATTGACTTATTTCTAAGACTTTTCAGTCTGTAAATCTGTAGTTATTGAGATTATTTAACAAGACTGCCCACAGCACAGAAATTGGAAGAATTAATTTTTGTGAAATTAGCTGCACAGAGTGAAGTGGAAGGTTTCTCCTTGTTTGTAGTTGCAGGCCTTGCTTACACACCACCAAATGTGTATTTTCTGCAATGAGTTACTTTAACATAGTAAAACAGAAGCTATGTTGCGATTCAGTGTCTCTAAATTTTACCTCTATGCAAATGACATGAACAGGAAATGTAATTTTGGCTTTAGAAGTTACACAAAAAGAACTGTTAAAGTAACAATCTTTTCTGCTTGTCTTGGACATCAGGTTCAGTGATATTGAACTTCGGGAGGAGGAGGGCATACCCACAGAAGAGTTTCTGGAGTCATGTTATGCAATTGTGCCTGTTCTGGGTAAGCAGCTTCTTTTCTTTTGACCCTTTTGACTGCTGCCAGCTGTGAAAAAAGGTGGAGCAGTTGCTTTGGAAAATTTCTTTCTTCACTAAAGTGATATAGTACAAACAGGATCAGCAGAATCAATTTGACTGGTACCAGAACACGTTTCTTACTCCTTTGCTTTAAAGAGGATCTACTCTCATTTAGATGGGACCCACAAATGAGCAGTTTGGAAATCCATGGGTCTATCTGGAACAGCAATTTCTTCCCCTCAAAAGAGCAGTGTTGATACCTTACACATCCAGTACAGCTGCCAGCACACCATCAGCTGTAGTCTATTTGATTTCTCCAATTATTCTGTCTTCAGCTAGTGCAGCCCCCCACCTGCATCTAACACTGGATGTGAGGTCCCTGGGAGCATGCACACTTTTGAAGACTTCCAAATTGAAGGTCAGAGTATTTTAATGCTTGTACTGACAGGGGTGGATTGGTTGTATACCTTAGAAAACTTGAGTTTGCTTCATTCATTTAGTAGTCTCCTGCCATTTAGAAGGACTGTTAAGAGCGTAAATGAACCTAATTTTTACTAAGTTGGAAGAAGACACAGTTTTAAAGTATGGCCTTTTTTTTTCCTAGACAAGCTGGGACCAACTGTTTTTGCTCCTGTTAAAATGGATTTTGTAGGCAACATCAAGGTAACAGCTTATTTTTAGCACTTATTTTTGTTTTTTAAGCAAAATAATCTATTTTAGACACTAAAGCTCAAAAATATGTGGTAGGAGTCAGTACTGGAAGGCTCTTTAATATTTCGTAATGTTACCATCTGTCACATCAGAGCACTGAAATGCCCCTAATTCTGTTCTTAGAGTACATGCTGTATTTAATAAATCCAGTTGTGTGCAAACTTATAAAAATACTTGAATGGCCGCCAAGTAAAGCATCTGTTACACCTAATGAATATGACTTTGATTCTGAGCTGAATAGGTTGTAAGTCATGATGTGATGTTACTAATGTTGACTTTAAGCTGTAAAACAAATGGAGGGGGGAAAAACCCCATTTGCTTAACCAAGCAGGAGGAAGTTAATGCATTAAGAAGCAGTTTCTCGGCAGGTTGGGGCATACCCTGTAGGCTTGGTTCTTGTTCTGGTAGTTCTTCCAGCATCAAGAACCTTCTGAAAAGGTTTGAAGTACTGGTTATGAGATAAAAGGCGTTCATAGCAAGACTTTTCATAGCTTTTCCTTCAAGTACAAAAAAAAAAAGGAAAAGCAAAATATCTTCTGAGTGTATGATAAGGAACATTGTACGCAATAAGGTTTGTTTGGTGCCAAGTAAGAAAGGTATTTGTGTATCTTACAGAAGGTAGCCACTGAAAGACTGAAAATAGCAAGAGAGAAGAGTCATATTTAAAAAACTAAACCATTGAATATTTATTGTGAAGTGATAGGGAGCTGTTCCTTTAATGGAGAAGACGAATCTGTTTATCTGCCCCTTATATATTTCTCCCTTGTTTTTGTGAGGAGTTGTGTATAAAAACTTGGGAATAAATTGAAAGCATAAGCATGCTGAGGACTTCTAAGTGTAACTGAGAATTTGCAGCTTAGCAGTTGTCAGAAGGTAATCCGGTCATCTTGCCGGTAGTTGAAGCTCGGGGCAAATGGGACTTTGCTTGGGGAGTGTATTGAGTTAACTCCTGTCCAGTGTGGAGGATGTCATGTGAACATGAAGCATTTTGTTGGACAGAAATGGTAGGTCCCATGTAAATTTTTGACTGAGGTGCTTTGTTTCGGTTGTGTTAACCTGGTGGCAAACCACATGTGTCTGGGGTGGTGCCCTGGGCTGACATGGCCAGCGTGGCAGGGCAGCTGTGCTGTGGGGGAGCGTGTGACATGGTTGGGGAATCTGTGGTATCTCTTAGCAGGGGAGAGTCATGGTAAATGGGTGGTGTTTACAGGACAGGCCCCTGTGTGGTCTTAAAAGCCTGAAGTTTTACCCTTTGTATTTTCTCCAGAAAATAAATCAGAAGTTTATTACCAACAAAGAAGAGTTTGATACCCTTCAGAAGATAGTGCTCCATGAAGTGAATGCAGGTGTAGCACAAGTTAGAAACTCTGCTACGGAGGCTCTTCTGTGGCTGAAAAGGTAATGACCTCGCACCTGCATACATTATGAGCTGCAAGGGCGCAGTGGGGGGCCTTTCACCAGTGCTGGTTTGGGTATGTGGAACAAACTGGTTAATTTCCACAGGCTCCCTCAAGCCAACCTGGCCAGGTTGAAGATCAGTGTGTTGTTCGTGGTTGTATCACTGCAGCTTTGGCAAAAGGCCTGAAAAACCAATTGCAGGACACTCTTTTTTCCCCCATACAAGTGAAGTGACAGTGAATGACTAATCCTTCTGGGCCAGAGCATCAAACAGATGATTTCAGGCTGCAGCAGAAATTTTTAGCAGTGTTTTTTTCCTTGGGCTGGGAGAGAGGCTGGTGGAGGTGGTTGCAGTTTTTTGTTGTTGTTGTTCAGATTAAAAATGGCTCCTTAATTTTGAGTTTTATTGCACTTCTGAGTTGTATTGCAGATTTGAGGGCTTTGTTATACTTTGGGTTACTTTGTTATAAACATGGTTTCTTTTTATCTCATGGATTCATCCTGACAGAGGTTTAAAGTTCTTGAAAGGGTTTTTGACAGAAGTGAAGAATGGGGAAAAGAATATCCAAACAGCTTTGAGTAAGTGCCAGTTGCTTTATTCTTCATATGCTTCTGAATTTACATACTTGGCTACTTTCTTCCTCGTTTAGAACCTGTGTTTTCTTCAGTGACTAATGATGCAAGTAATCTCAGACCTAACATTTTTGAAAACCAGTTTTTTTAAAATGGCTGCCTTGAGGTGGGTTACTGGTCAACAGTGATATATTAGCAGATAAGGATTCTTGTAACTGGCATACTTTTGGCAGGGGAGACAGTCGTATCTTAGGGAAACAAGAGCTTTGTCTCATTCCACTTTCTCTACTGGTTTGCAGCCAGAGTGATGACTCCCAGATTTGTGATTGCTGCTTTGTTACTTTTTTGATCCATGTGAGATTGGCCATCGCTCCTCGAAATCACCTCTTTGCCACCATGGCTGTGAATTCTCTCCAGTTATTATCAGGGAGTTTGTAACAGAGAGGACATTTTTCCAAGTGCACAATTTCTGACGCTTACCAAGTCAGGCTATTGGCCACAGCAAGCACAAAACAAAATACAAACCCCCCTTAGACTTGACTTGGTTATTCCTGAATAAGGCCCTCTCTATATGCATGCAGTCCAATGTTAAAATAATCCTTTAAAACAGCTTTGAAATAGCTTTTTTAGAAAACTTTTTATTTTAGCTTCTTTTAAACTGCTAAGCAGTCACCATATAGGATTAGTAAAAAGAACTACTACACTGGAGTATGTAGTAGGTCTAGGAAGTGGGACTGTAAATACACTGCTGCCAGATGTGAGTGTTAAACACCATGGAAAGTCAAGGCATTTATTTGACCTTCTGAGTCTGAAGGCTTCAGCACTGAATTACTCCTTGAATTGCTCAGTGTCTGCAGCAGAGCCATGCTGCTGGTTTTTTCCCACTTTTTCATTGCCTTTTTTCGCCTGGAAGGTTCTTCCATATCTGTATGAGCAGCGCAGCTTTGGTTTACTGTTGGAGTTTCACCCTGTATGGTATTTTCTCAGACTTCACATTTGCCTTCCTGTCTGTTAGAACACTTACTTGCCATGGATGGGTTGGAAGGAGATTTGACAGCAGAGCTGAGACCCCAGTGCAGAAATCCCAAATCTGTCATCTCCTTTCTGTCATAATTCAGTACTTAGAAACAGCCATTATTTACATCAAGTGGCAAGAATATATCCTTAAATAGTCACTTCTAAGCTCTGACTTCTCTTTGTGATGCAGACTTAAAAATACATCTCTCGATTTATTTTTTTTTCCCTTTAAGACAATGCTTACGGAAAGACGTTACGGCAGCACCATGGTTGGGTTGTCCGAGGGGTCTTTGCGGTGAGTATTTATCTTAGTCACTGATGGAGCTGGGGGTCTTGTTCTTGTGATTGCATGTTGTGTGTAATTCATAAACTGTGCTAGAATTCGAAGCATTAGCATGGATAGATTCCTTTGCCAGACTTTATTTTCAAGGTATCGCTGTGTTTAGTATTAGACTTCCAGGATGGAGCCTGCTTTCTGGACACAAAATAGATCACATTTGCGTGCAGTTTTTTCATTATGTGTTTTTGAGCACAGTCTTGAAGGGCTATTAAATGAAGAAATGGAGATTTGAGGTTGCTTTTTTGAAGATTGATCTATCTTTGAATGTGAGCATTCAAGAAGGGTTAATGCAGAGCGTGTGGGCAGTTGAATATATTGGCTAGAGAAAATTTTTCCTCCAGTCTGGCAGCTCCCCCTTGTGTTTATCGCTGGAAAATTATTACTGAATTACAAAAGGAAAAGGAAAGCCCCATCCAGGCAATCATGACTTTGACGGGGAGAAATGGAAATGTTGGGGAAAGCTTTCTAAAGAGCATTTTGAGAATTCAGTGCTGAAGTGTGTGACACTGGGTTGGGAGCTCCCCTAACAAAAACCGTATGTTATTTGGGGTTTGTGTTTAATTAATTTCTAATGGATGCTATTTATTTGTACAAAACATGATAGACACTTCATAAAAATCAGGCCTCTCTGAAGATGTCTTAGACTGGGGATCTACACAAAAATAATAACAAATAAAAATAAAAAATTGTTAGCCTCTCTTCTAGTTAAAACTCCTAACAGATGTGTGTACACATTAATTAAAGCTATGCAGTCTAAATGCAAAGGGAGAGGTCTTTTTCTGGATTTAGTTGTGTTTCTTTTCCTGTTTTGTTTTGAGAAATCTAAAAGCTTTGGTTCCTCTCCCAGTTAGCTTTAAGGGCAGCTCCAACATACGAAGATTTTGTGGCAGCTCTCTCTGTGGACGAGTGTGATCCTCAGGAAGAAACATTTTACAAAGGAATGCAGAGGGACCTCAACATTTACTTACCAGCCATGGAAAAGCAGCTAAATATCCTGGACACTCTCTATGAAGTACATGGTTTGGAGTCAGATGAGGTGGTATGACTACAGCAAGACCACATCTTAAAAATTCAGGGACTGTGTCTGTTAACAAAGATTTCTTCCATTTTGGTTTTTCTGGACATCGTTTCTGTTCACTGTGTCTTTCCAGGTGGGAAGGGTGTTGTGAGTGTTTTTGGGAAAGGTTATGCGTGATGTCTTGTTTGTTGGTTGGTTTTTTTGTTATGCTTGTTTTGCATATAAATGCAGAGGTACTGTTTCTCTTTGGGTCATAACTGTGTCTGTGATGAATGTTTTTGACTATTTCTCTTCTGCCTGTGCACTTCCTCTTCTCTTCACCTCATAAAAGTAACAGAGCAGAATTTGGCCTTTGCTCCTGTACCTTAGGAGAGACCTGCACGTGCAGCAGAGCTCTTGGGTTGCCAACACCTGCCAAAAGACAGGTGCTGTTGGCTCTTCTCTGCCATTCCCTGTGCACACTCCCTGCCATGGTGCAGGAGGACAGAGGTAGTGAGAGTTATTGTTTCCCTGGTAGCAGAAGAGAAGGGCAGCTGAACACCAGCTTATAAGGCAATGAGTTTGTCCCTTAATTTGGATTGAAGCTTTTTACCGCAAATATTTGGTATATTTGCATTAAATAAATAATTATTAAATTAAACAAATATTTTAATCCAAATATTACAGAAATCTTCACCACAGGTGGATGTGGCTGGTGGTCAGAGCAGCCCCAGAAACCAGCTCCCAGTATGTGCCATGGTTTCCCCATCAGCTCCTGCCAGTAGACCACAAGAAATTTGCTGCACAGAGTGACAGAACCCAGCTATTTTCAACAGTGCTTTACATTAGCATTTGAAGATCATGTCCATCATCCTGGCTTATTAAGGTTTTGGTGGGTTTTTCTGTTTTGGGTTTTAGGGGTTTCTTAAATCAAATTCACGCAAAACCAAAATATATGCTTTTAAATTTAATACAGCTAGCTGTTTAAAAAGCAGATATCATGAAAGTCCTTCATAGGCTGCCATTATGGACAGAAACTTCATGAAAGTGGGTGTGAAATGAGTAAAGGGTAGGGGAAGCTGGAATTTGTGATGGAGGAATTAGGACCAATTACAAATCTTGAATTTTGAAATTATTTAGAAGGGATAAAATTAAAAAACTAAGATTTATCCTCTTTCCCATTTTGCTGATACAGATAAAAATGTGCTCCTTAGCATTGCTGCTATTAAAAATAGTAAAGAAGTCCTTTTAGCTAGTAGTATGGTTAAGGACAAAATTTCTAATTTTGTTGATGGCCAGAAGGCTGCCTGTGAATTACTGTCTGCCCATTCAGGGCATAAGCAGGTCTCTCAGTGTTGACCTAGAGCTTTAGGTGACTTTTTACAAAGAGTTGAATTTAACTTGTGCAGGGGAGAGATAACTGTGCTAATGAGGTACTTAGAATTAGTAAGTCTTTGTAAATACAGAAGTCAGTGTTGCCACACTCACAGTAGTAGTACTGGCTTCTGTTGTGCTAAAAACTATGTTGTCAGTGAAATGAATGTATTGCAGACCTGCTGCCCTGCACTGCTCTGTGGCAGGAGCCTCTCTCCACACCAAATACTTGATCTTTTTTAAAAAGCCTAGCATTGTGAGCTTTAAGAAAAACATATGATACTTGAAAAAAAGGCCAATGTCACACTTGTTGTATAAAGAAGGATACCAGGACTCTTTAGGTATTTTATACAATACACATATAGAAGATGCTGAGTTGGAAGGGACCCATCAGGGTCATCAAGTCCAAATCCTGACCCCACACAGGACACTCCATGTGCCTGAGAGCATTGTCCAAACACTTCTTGAATTCAGGCAGGCTTGGTGCTGTGCCCACTTCTCTGAGGAGCCTGTTCCAGTGCTTAACCACCCCCTGAGTGAAAAGCTTTTTCCAGATTGCCAACCTAAACCTCCCCTGACTCACCTTCATGCCATTTCCCGGAGTCCTGTCACTGGTCACAAGAGTAAAGAGATAAGTACTTGCCCCTTGTCCACTTCCCCTCATGAGGAAGTTGTAACTGCAATGAGTTCTCCCCTCAGTCTCCTCTTCTCCAGGCTGAACAGAACAAGTGACCTCATACAGCTTCCCCTCCAGACCCTTCACCATGCTCATGGACCTTCTTTGGACACTCTCTAATAGCTTAATATCTTCCTTATGTTGTGTTGACCAAAACTGCAGAAAGTATTCAAGGTGAGGCCGCCCCAGTGCAGAGCAGAGCAGGACAATCCCCTCCCTTGACTGGCTAATGATTCTTTCTTTGGTTCCACAGGAATCCACAGGACATGGTTGGCCCTCCTGGCTGCCAGGGCACTGCTAACTCATTGAGCTTTGTGTCAACCAGGGTCCCCCAAGTTCCTTTTCTCAGTGCTTCTCTCAGCCTTTTGTTCCCCGCTCTGTACACACAACCAGGGTTGCCCCATCCCAGGTGCAGAATCTGGCACTTTCCCTTGTTAAGCTTCACACAGTTGGTGATTGCCCATCTCTGTAATTTGTTGAGGTCTCTGTAGGGTCTCTCTGCCCTCAAGGGACTTGACAGCTCCTCCCAATTTAATGTCATCAGCAAACTTACTTAGTATTCCTTTGAGTCCTACATCCAAGTCATTAATGAAGATATTGAAGAGAACTGGGCTGAGGATGGAGCCCTGAAGAGCCCCACTGGTGGCTAAATGCCAGTCTGGTGTCACCCTATTCACTGTTACTCTCTGTGCTCAACCTGTGAGCCAGTTGCTCACTCATCGCATAACACGGTTATCCAGCTGTGGGATGTGTCCAGAAGGATACTGTGAGAGAGTATCCAAAGCTTTGCTGAAGTCCAAAAAGATTACATCTACTGACTTTCCTAGATCAACTAGATGGGCTACCCTGTCAAAGAAGGAAATCAGGTTCGACGAGGATTTCCCCTCATGAAACCATGCTGGCTGTGACCAGTGACTGTATTGTCCTCCAGCTATTTTTCCATACCTCCCAGAATAATATTTTCCATGATTTTACCAGGCACTGAAGTGAGATTGGCAGACCTGTAGTTTCCAGGGTCCTCCTTCTTCCCCTACTTGAAAATCAGGACAATGTTTGCCAGCTTCCAGTCAGCTGGGACCCCTCTGGATTCCCAAGACTGCTTAAAAATTATTGAGACTATTTAAATAGTGTGACTTCTTTGTTCTGTCACCTTCTTTGAGTTGTACCTATGCGTCGTTCTTATGTAATCCAAGAGAGATCAGAATAAATCAGGTTTTAGTTTTTTTGGTTCTCTTAAATAGTGCATGTCTTGAGTACAAAGTCAAAACTTTTGACCAAAGCTCTATTTAATTATTTCACTATGTGCGGTGCTAAAAACGAAGCAGAAGGCCTTTGGTATTCAGCTGTCTGCCTCTTCTAAGCATTAGTGCAAAGAAACCATCCCTGTAGTAAAGCAACCAACTCTCCACCCGGTGTGGTTTCCTCAAGGTTTTCAGCTGTGCTGTGGGAAACTGCTGTAGCAGTGTTTAGCTTAATGCTCTGGAAGGGTAATGGAAACCACATTTCGACATATCAGCTGGATTATGGGAAGACCAGGAAGAGATCCCTCTTCTCTAGAAACTAACTGTCAGATCATGATGAAAACTGACTTCCCTTTTTGCTTTAAATTTTTTCCAGTAGCAGGAAAGTGTATTCTGCACTTAAAATATTTTGAGGTATTTTTAGGGTTTCTGTTTTTCTTTGTTTTGGTTTTTAACTATCAGGAGAACCATTAGTTTGTTAGGTGTGCATCAGACCCAATGTTTGTTGCAAAAATCAGGGGGCTTTATTTCGTAGGCAAAGAACAGCTTCATTGGACCACTAGCTTCAGCAGTCACTAATTTCTGCCATTCTTCTGTCTTCCAGTAAACAGGGAGAGCATTTTACATTGCGTATCTTCTAATCAGCATGGCATCCTGCCTCAGAGCAGGCTTTCTCCTCTTGCTCTTCTGTGTAAAATCGGTCTTTCTGAACTCTGGAATTGGTGCTTAAGAATGTTCTTAGGAGGCCATGGCTTCAGGAGACCCCTGCGTGCTTGTTATTAAACAGGGGACTTGCAGAGAAGGAATCGAGCAAGGTCTCCTTGCCTTCAAAACTTGCACTTCACCATGCAGTGCCCTTGCAGGGCATTGAAGGCTTTAAGACTTAGGAATGCTATGTATGCAGTCAAAGAACCACTGAGAAAGAAACCCACGCAGCACCTTGTAGAGCTGAACTCCAAGTTGCACCTTTAAGGATGCAATAGACCAAATGGCCAAGTGGAAGCAAAGGCACTGCTAGACAGCTCACCGTCTTTTCCTGTGATGTCAGTTTGGCAAGCAGAGAGGATGGCTTTGGATTTTAGTAATTGTAGAGAACAAGCAACTAATTTTTTGCCTTCAAATTTAGAATTGGAAAGAAGGTCAGTGTTTTCTGATTGATTTGTTTGGTTTGTTGATTAATTAGAGTTGTTTGTTGTGTTTGGTTTTGGTTTTCTTTAATGGCTGACATTTATGAACAACTGACCTGCATACCGGTTAAGATCCACATGACTCTCAGATAACAGCACCCTTGCTCTGTGTGCTTTACGTGAACTGCTTTGATTTCTTAAATTGTGCTGGTCTAAGGTTTTGCATCCCTTTCCTTTAGAAATGCTTTCAGCTGTTTCCTGCAATGCCTAACAGTTGCATATTCTCAGGGATTTTACTTATCCATGCTGAAATGAGAGTAATCACAGCCTCACCCTAGGGGGAGTGAGGCTGCTTTTTGTGAAGTTAGTATAGCTGAGCATAGAACTCTGATACAGCAAATGACACGGGCAGTGTCTATCCAGCATGCATCCTTTCTGAGACATGGTAAATCCCAAAGCAATCTGATAGAAGTGCTGTCTAGTACTGAATAATGGCAGTCAGCATATTTGAACAGAGATCATGAACGTTTTTGTTATGTAGCGTCATTGGAATTAGAGCAGAGCTCTCAAATAATTCCTGTGGAGTTCTGCTTAGCAATGGGACGCTTTTATTTATTTTATTTATTTAGTTGTTATTTTTTTAAAACAAACTATGTTCTGAAGCCCCTTCTGCTATTTTAAGACACCATACTCAGTTCCATATTGAAGTTCTGTGACATTACAATTGTAGAATATGAACTGCATACTCAAGTGCTTTAGTGTAAACTTAAGGAGTCATTGAAACATCCCGTCTCGACACTGTTGTACTGTGGGTCTCCCTTTAACAGATGCACTTAAAGTTAAGGGCCATATACCTTCACTTAAAAGCTTTTTGTAAAGCATCATCAGGATTTAGGCTACAGCTGTTTGCTTTTAAGATGTTTCATTGTTTGAAAAGTGTCCCTTTGTTGGCTGGATGTATAAAAAGTATGCCCAAAATATGCTCCAGCTGTTTGCAGCGTGCTTTGGCAAAGAGATGTGGACCATTATAGAAAACAGTGTTACGTGTGCTGGCCCTTCTACTTTAATCTTTTCATTATCACTTCAGCTTTTGTGAAAAATGTTAGGGAACCTTTAACTGCCTTTCAAACACCTGGAAAGATGATTAGCATGTTCCTACCTGGCTGTCTTTCCCTCTTCCCCAGCCGAGTCTTTTCTTTCCATCCACTGTCATCTGCCTTGCTGTCAGAGCTGTTGCTGTCAGAGCATCTCTCCATAAGAATGCAAAGCAGGAAGTTTTATAAGGCATACAAATATAAACTTGGAAAATCAGACCTGAATTCATTGACAGGCAAGAAGACATACAGATGGAGAATGCACTACGTTTTTCACAAGTTTCACCCTGGGCTGACATATTTTACCAGGAAAACCACACTACTTTAAACTTTTGATTTCACCAATAAAATTTAAATGGGTACACTTCAGATTTAGAAGTTCTTCCTCATAGGAGTGAAAGCACAGGGGTTTTGGGTTTGCTGGTTTTTTTTCTTTAATTATTATTTATTTTATTTTATTTCTCTTCTCTGGCCTGTGTAGTGCAGATAAAATGAAAAGGGGGGGTGGGGGTGGGTAGTGGGAATAACTGAATTGATGCCTTGATGCTACCTTGTGTAGCCCCTTGGTGAACAAACCCTCCAAAGTACTGAATGCTCTAAGCAGAATAAAATCCCCCTTGTGCAGAAGAGGTATCATAGCACACTTAGGCTCTGAGCAAACCCAGGCTGTAGCTGATCCTGCTCACAGCTTGCACAAGGATTTTAAGCACTTGCTTTGCAGTTAGCTCTGCAGTAAGAACATGTCCATAGTATGCTTCACTTAAATACATGTGCACCATGCCACTGGCATGCAGTTCTTCAAAATGTAGTCTTTGAATGTCATTTTTAATATCCCTTTCTTGGTATAGGATTTCACCCCACACACACTCCAGCTGTGCTAAAGGTTTCATATTTTTATATCTGAAACTTCCTTGCTTTCATTTCCTGATTTCTGCTTAACACTGTACTAACTTTCTTTTGCTTTGCAGTATTCGAGGGGTTCAAAATGTGATTCCTTTATTTAAAGCCATCTTGAAATGTTGAGATTTCTGTCTGCTTTAAACAAGTAAATTGCATTCCAGAGTACGGTAATCAAACTGAAAACCAAGGCAGCTTCCTCTCCTATCTTTTTTTTTATTCAAGCAAATTTTGGGCATATATTTTATCAATGTCAGACTGAGCTTACTGCAAGCCTTAATTTACATACTCAAATACATTATGTACATACTGAAATACATTTTAAGATGAAGAGAAGGTATATTGCCTCACACTTTAAAATTACTGGGCTCATTTGTGCCCCCCAAATCACCTCAGTGTAAGCATTCTACACAAATTGTGCTGTCATAAGCAGTTCAGATTGAAATACTCTGAAGTTTGCAGTCTGCGTCACCTCTCAAATCATACAGCATCTGTCTCTTCTTTTGGAGCATTGTTAAGACTTTTGTCAGACTTTTATATTATTTCATTATAATAAACTTATTTTAAATAAGCATGTTTTAAAATCTCATTTTCTCCTTGCATGGATTTTATTTCTTTTATTACAGTATAGGGCCTAAAGTGCTCTTCAGGACTGCATCGGTTCTGGTTACTGTGTGGACAGTCAAAAACAGTATGTTTCTGATTCACAGAAACTACCTGTATGTATCTTTGTATGAAGAATGTTAACACATATGGAGGCTGTTTAGATTGTGAGAATAAAAGATGTGTCTGGCATGTTGTGAGTCCCTGGCCAGTGTAAATATATGAAGATTGTAATTACAAACCCAGCCTGGCACTTTGAGGGGAATTTCTGTTTTCAAACTGCATGTATTATTTGTCCTTCTTTTGCCTGGACTTGAATCTCTTCCATAGAGATTTCAAAGACTTCAGAAACTCCTGTGTGGTCATCTTGAGATGCATATGAAGACTAGTGCTCTTTAACGCAGGCGTGACAACTCCCTTTCTTCCCCCTTGTCTTTCTCTCCATATAAACACAGCATGGACCTGACAGCAGATCTGTGATACCCAATCGAGTCTCTCTAGCAAGGGCAAGTACCTCTGTTAAATGGCAACAACATGCTGGAGATCTAGTACGTGGCAGAGGCATTTTCTCAGCTGCAGGTCAGGTGAGACTGAGCCCCTGCCTGAGCTAAGCAGCCCTGTGGCAGGGGGAGGATGCACGTATCCTATTGCACCAGCGCTGTCAGCTAGAGCTCGCTGTCTCCCATGGGATACAGGATCCCTTCTAATTGCAGTAAGCCCCCAGAACATCCTCCCTGCAAAGGCCAAGAGTTGCTTTTGCTTCGGCAAGGACTGAGCTCTGGCAGGAGCCCCAAACTCATCATTCTTCTGTCTCACCTGCTGCGGCTAAGCTGGGGCTAGTTGGCACCTCAGTGAGGGACTAACAGTCCAGAAGGCCTTCCAGGGCAGAGATCACATTCCTCTTTTACCACTCCAGGTTTTCACTCCTTCCTAAGGAAATTAGCAGGTTATGAGTCATGAGACCCTGTCAATTCCAGGTAAATAACGACAGTTGTGTTACTAATACTTTTAGAGGGCATGTGGAAATGACTTGTCATGTTTGTTGCCACCATGTGAACCTTGCACAGATTGCTTTGGTGGCTCTCCTGAAGTGTCAGCTGTGCCACGGTCACTGAGCCCATTTCACTCTCTGTCCTACACAGCATCAGCGTTTCTGGTGCTGGTACCCACCCTGTCTTACACCACGTTAGACAACTGTAGCTCTTCACACCAAAACAAAGAGGATGTACACAGAGACACTGAAAGCAGAACAGTCTATCAAAACTTCCTTCACATGCAGCATTATAATGAACTGTTTTCTCACTTGAAATCACGGGGTGATAGTCTAGCAGAAAGATGAAGTTTCAGCTTTCCGTATAGGCATGAAAGAAACAAGTTGAATAAATGTCTGTTTTCACCAGAAAAGCAGTGATTTGTGACTTGCAGGCAACTTCTTTGCATTGGTATTTCTGGACTGGAAGAGGAAGAGGTGTGGTTCAGGCCCGTCACGTATCACAGTGTCCACAGACCTGCCCCATTACTGTCAGTACCTTGACAAAGCCCACAAACCAAGCAAAGCCTCAAAGCCCAGCTTCTACCCGAGGGCTGCAATGCTGATTTACCAACCAGCATTGCAGTGCTCTGTTTTACAAGTGAAATGTGTCCGTGAGCGGAGGGAGCAGAACATGTTGGCTGTGGCAAGGAGGTCTGCAGCTGTGCAGAGGGACTGTTAGCACAGTTGTTGGTCTCCTCTGCAAAATGCCTTGTTCTCCTAAACAGACTAACACAGACCAGGAGCACTGCACAGACATATTCCAGTAGAAATCCCATACACAAAAAGATACTTCCCAGGCTAGTGTCACCTCCCTTACAACCTCCAGTGATAAGGAAAAATGAATCTGTTGCCATTACAGGATTCCAGATGAACTACAGAAAGAGCACACCAGCTTTGACAGTTTGCCATGTTTGTTAGTAAAGGTCAGGAACTGTGATAGTAGCTGCTAAATCCCTGTCCCTCCAGGAATCCAGATTCATGGTTCAAAATGAAAAATGGTGTGCTGCACATGTAGGGTTCATAGGAACACACAGGTGCTGCTGTTAAAATGGGAAGGTCAAAGAGGACATAGTAGATTCAATAATAGCCAAAATATCCATTAATATTGTTTTCTTAGGGTTCTCCTATATGGATAAAACCTGTGTTTTCTGAATTTAAGAGGGAAAGGCAGTGCAAGCTCATGGCACCAAAGCTATGAGCAGTGCAACAAGGCAAAGCGAAACCTTCAGTGGGTTGGTTTCTTTTTAGCTCAGGTGGAAACCCTGTTGTTCTGCAGGCAGCATGGGGCTGGCGTGCAGTTTTGCTGCCCTGTGGGAAATACAGCGCTGCTGAAATGCGGAATATGGGACTGCAGTTCAGGGCTACACCGAAACCTGGACTACAGGTTTTGAACATCAGTTTAAATGTGTTTATGCAAAGTTGTTCCCTGAACTGTAACCATGAGGAGGAAAGTTTTGCTTATCATATGGGGACTGGTGGAATAAGATCAAGCACAAATACTATGACTGAGAAAAGGAATTGCAGGAGATGCTGCAGTGTGCCAGGCACTTGCAGACATAGGTATAACCAAGCTATCCATCCATGTGGAAGATTTCTTCCAAGGTGTTACCATGTATTTTTCAATATATTGACTGATACTTATTCCTCTCCTTGTGTGTCTAACACAGCTTTTAGATTTGTTTCTTCTGTGTTACCATTAAAAAAATTCTTAAAAATCTGCCTTAGAAAGCTTCCCTGCCCTGCCTTATGAGAGGATGGTTCCCAGAGAAGCTGCACTGATGGCAGTGCAGGCTCAACCCCTGACTTTGGGGATTAGAGAAAAAGGCTTTTCCAAGTTGTGTTGTGTTTTGGCATTTCCCTAACCTTCACCTTATACCAGCTTATCTTACTTTGCTGGTTCCGGTTTGCAAGGTCTGGCAAAATCTCTCCAGGGTCTTCCAGTGTGTATCCACTGCTTTAGCAAGTCGTCACCATTACTGCAGGTGTTCTGCCTGCAGCAGGAGGAGCTGAAATTGCTGATACTCGTGGCCTTCCAGAGCTGTCAGCCAAGGAGTCACTAAGACGCTGCTTCCTTGTCAGGGCCCTGAATGGGTCCTGGTGCCAACCAGCAGCATTTGGCCACTTTCCACGTCACTGCTTTCAGCAAGATGCACTGGTGTGCGGCCTGTGCAAAGTCCTGCAGTGATGCCAAAAAGACAGCAGCTCACTGGTTTCTCAAAATCAAACAGATCTGAGACTTCAGAATGCATTTTGTATCAATTTGTTTGTACCGGGGCTCTTGCTCCAGCTATGGCATTCTGCTAAAATAATTTCCAGTCAGTTTAGCATCTGTTTCCAGTGTTGGTGTTGCCAGCTCATCTGTAGTCTTCGGAGAGCAGACGTGCCTCGCATAGTTTCCTATAGGTCATAGTTTTCCACTTGCTTTCTTGCCTAGCAGCTGGCACCCACCCTCCTTCCTGCAGGCGGGAGGACGCTGGGTGCCGTGCAGCCTGCGCAGCAGCCTCTGCTCTCCTGCCACCCCTCGCCCACCCCGCTTTCTCCCAAATGTGACACTTGAGCTGTGGCCTCAGGTATTCGACAGGCACGGAGCCCAAGGCTCCATGTCCCCCACGCTCAGTTTTCCCAAACCAACAGGACAGGCAGCCTTGCCCCGCGAGCGGGACGCGCGGGTGCGTGCAGGGCGCTGGGGTGACTGGGGGAGCTTTATTGCCAAAACCACAGTGGGAGACCCTTTTCAAGAGCAAGAGACCCAGTGTCCCGCAGGGAGCTTCGTTCAGTGGCCCCGGCCCTGCTATGAGGCACCGACCTCAGCAGATGTGCCAGCCAGGCACACGAACCCTCTTGCACGTGCGTCTCCCCTTGTCAGGGACATGCTGAATATTCCAGTCACTCACAGCATCCTGCCAGGACACTTTGCAATTTATTTTCTTCAATCCGGCTTATTAACTTCCCTTTCCCCGCTAGTCTTTTAAGGATCTATGTTCTCTCACATTTAATTTATAGTGCACTCTCAGTGTATAAATAGTCACTGTTACTTATACCGCCTCACACTTCATCAGTCACCTTGAGCAGGCTGCTCTCCCCTAGGGTTCAAATCAGCCTCTGGGAAGAAAACCTCAGACTGTTTCAAAGAACTTGGAGGTGCTTCTTGTCATCCAGCCCAAAAGTTTCTTCCTATAGCACTTTGTTTTCTTATATTAGTCTTTTACTTGTGTGGAGAGTTCATATAGCCAGGCTATGCTACTTCTGAAATGACTCTCTCTTGTCCAAGCTCTTCCGCTTTGGATAAAGTAATTAAGTATTAATTTACATTTTCTTAACCCTATGTCAGTGGGCAATGTTCACAGCCTGTATGTACCTCTTACCCATACAGGGAGAGGACTTACCTATCCATATTCACTCAAAACCTAAGCAGCCCTCAATATTCTCCTTCTTGGCACATCCTGTCCTCAGAACATTAGTTCCAGGTAGGAAAGGTGTCAAACCCATCAGAAATTTATAAAATAAATATTTGTATATTAATAGATATATAGAGATGTATATTTATATAACATTCATTGCTATAAAGGTCAGGGTTGCCAGATTCCACTATATTCCCATTTGTTGATCAAATGACCTTCAAGAGGAAGACATGGGAACCACCAAACAATCTGCCCCAAATGTCTGACTGGCTCAGCACGACCTCTCCCAACTCATGCATGACAGGTTTCACTGGGGACTATGGCTAATTGAAATGAGAAGGGCAGTGAACAACAGGAGCTCTTCTCTTCCAAAAAAAAAAAAAAAATTAATCACTAAAAGGTTTCTGGGACCCCATGATGGGATTGGGGAACAGATGGGATCCCTAAGCTATTCTCTCCTTGCTCCACCACATTGGAGATGTTCTGGTTCAGAGGGCAAAGGAAACTAAATGTTACACTCCTGCATTTCCGTGTCTGAAGTCAGCACTTGGTAGTGGTTGCATAGAAAATGCCATTGGGGGCCTCTCCTTTCTGGGAGGGTGGCAGCGAATAACTCCTTCCCTCACCTTCCCCACCTTTACCCTCTACAGAGGATGCTGCAGACCCTGACAGGGCTCTGACTCCTCTCCAAGATGAATCCTGAAAGTTTCCTCCACACCTGGCACAAGGGTCAAAGACATCTTTCCATTGATTTGAATTTAATGCTGATGATAGTTTGTTCACTTATTAAATGGTGACACTTTAGACTGGCTAAGAGAAGATCATCAATTGCTGAGTTTCTAAGTATACTAAACATGCTGCTGTGTGTGTAGGTTAATGTTACCTCCTCTTCCTCCAGGCTGATTTATTGTGCCATTAGCTCAGATTCCTGCTCTGTCAAGCCTGCATTTGCACTGTCACACACCAGCCAGACAGGCTCCCACCTGTGTCTGCAAAACAGCTGGGGCAGCGCTTTGTCCTTTCCTGTGTCCTGCAGGAGATGCCACCAGTAGCATTAGCCCTGGGGACAGCCCAGCAGACAGCTTTTCCTGAAAAACGTGATGCTCTGATGCACATGTGGCATCATGAGGCCCCTTCCCACTCTGACCACAATGGCCAGAGTGGCTCCTGCTCCATGCAGTGCCCTGCTGCACACCCTGGCCCTGCTGTCAGAGGCTTTCATGGGTGCAGCTCCATGGTTCTCCCACCTCCTTTCCAAAGAAAATCCTAGCAGTAGTCCATGCAGGGAGTACTCCTTGTTCAGTAGTGTGTGGGAAGGCTGCAGCAAAATATGACCGTTTAAACCCTCTTCTCTCACAGTCTCAAGAAGATTGTGCATCCAAACTGGACCCTCTGTCAGATGCTTGGGAAACTGTCAGAGTGAATTAAGAACCCTAAAAGGCCAGGGCTGTAACTCAGTGCCTTTTAAGTGCCAAGATTTTGTTAGGGGCAGAGGGAGAGAAGTAGCCACTAATGTAATTTCCAGCAAGAGTACACTCCTCTAATACAATTTGGCCTGGCTACCCTTTCAAATGCAGCCTTTCCTTGGCTGGGTTGGTTCAGGGCCATCCTCTTAAATGCCCAAATAATTACTGATGCAATGAAAACATGTGCCCAGGCTTTGCTCTGGCCTTTTCAGCCCTGGAGTGTCACCAGGTTTCAGCACAGAGCACATTGCTGAGCATGTCACTGGACACATGAACACCACGGTGGGTGTTTCCACTGACCATGTCCCATAAAGACATTTGCTAAGGCTTTGTTTCTTTCTTCTCTTTGGTTAAGGTTTGGCAGTGCTCTGATGGACTGCAAGTTGCATGGTCTCTTACCAGATAAATAAGCATCACTTCCTCTCATCCAAATTCCCCATCCAAATTTTAAATTCACCAGTTGCCTGTTTTAATTTGTCTTTTTGGCAGAATCTGATGCAGAGTTCAATAGCCCATTTCTCTGTGCTCTGCTTCAAAGGGAATGGTTTCCAGGGAAAGGTCACTTGCTTTGCCATATCCATCTCCTCATGCAAAATCTATCAGAGGAGGAACTTGAAAATCTGTCAGAAGGTGGTCTCTGTTGCCTCATCCTTTATGAATTAAAACATGATTTTTCCAACAGCTCTTTAAAGATTTCCTTGCAGCCTTGTGCACGATACACTGGAGTATCACCAAAGAATCACAGCACAGCACTGGTTTACTTCTCTTGAGTTTATTTTGGTCATCTTTTTTTTAATACATGTCGTGATTGTATGTGGCAGCCAAGTGTCAAAGCTATTGAATTGTCCCCAAAAGCAGCTAGCTGGGGACTTATGACCATTATTCCTCATAAACAGCTGGTGCTCAAGTACAGTGACTGTTCTGGGGGACTCCTAGTTTAAGGATAACCACCCATTTCCTCTCCCCTTGTCCAAATCAGTGGGACTGGAGTGGGAATTGCACCATGCAATTTTTAGGAGGTAAGAAACATGACCAAGGGGCTTTGCTGTGATGTTTGCAGGGCTGTAATAAGCAGAAGATGTTAGAAGAGGGATGAAGTGAGAGACTGAAAGAGAATCTGACAAAACCCAGAGCCTGCAGAGCAGCAGGGGCATTGTAGAGTTTTGGAGAAGCTACAAAAGATACGAACTTTGGTGCCATTAAAGGAAACCATAAGAAGAAATAAAGGAGCAGATGAGATACGGGCAAGGGTAGCGTTGACAGACACAATTTTGAATTATTTGAAGTGAAGAGAGAAATGACACAGGCATTTGGGAGGCCAGAGAGATGAGTGTCACAGAAGGTGAGCTTTTAGAAAGAACAGGCAGAAAATATACCACTCCAAAGACTCCTTCATTCCCTGTCAATACACTTCCTTTTCCCCTGGGGAGAGGCAGCACTGCCCTTCTCTGGGATGCCCTGTTACAAACAAAAGCCTCAGTACAGCAGATTTGCAGGCTTCCACTGCAAGGCAGGACCCTCTCCTTGAAGTCTGGGTGCCAGCTGCTTCGAGTGTTGGAACTCCTGGTGCCAATGTCACCATTCCCATTGTCCATCAGCGCATGACGCTGTCGCTTTCTGGTTTGCAGCCATCAGCAGCCTCTGGCAGGAGTTACACAGCAGCCAGGACGTTACCAGGTACCAGGGGGAGATAATCCCCAAACCACAGCTCACAGCTCAGTACGTTACAGATTCCAATCAGAAATCCATGAAAGGGGAACTGTTCTGCTTTTGGCGTGTAGCACCGGTCGGTTTGGGGCTGAGGGAGCAGCAAGCCCGGGAGCAGGAATGCACAGTCACGCTCCCAGGCGGGGATGCACATGGATGTGCCTGCACAGAGCCAGATCCAAAGGTCGGTAGGGAGAGGCAGCAGACATGGGAGAGGAGGTGCTGGGTTTTTTCACCCCCCAGCATCTTAAACTGGGTAACTGTATTTTAGAACTGTGTTATTAAACCCAAAATTAAATAAGTGAAAGTAAGGACATAGGGGAACTAAGGTAGCATGATTTATTGACGTGAGCTGCTACATGTGCAGAAGATAATTACATATATTTAATCATATATTAAGTGCAAGCTGGATTTTTTAGTATACATTAATACAGTGCATGGCATACGATCATACTGGTTTTGTACTTGCCTAGAGTTGCATACTAACCATTAGAAAACTCTCCCACAAGCAATTTGCTGCTACACAAGGCCTTGGAACTGAAATACCCCAATTCACTTTTTAACCAGTCCTGGCACAATGTGTAAAGAAACTCAGAGAAGGAGGAAGACAATTTGCAGCAGACCAGGGCACCACACAGCTGAAAATCCCAATTAATGATAAATCAGGTATGTCAGAAATAAGGACACAGGATTTCCTTTGCAGCCTTTTAAATCATATATACTTAACACCTTCCCAGGTATCTTCCTAATGCTCTATCATCTGAGGGAAACAAGATAGTAACAGTAGTATGAAACCTTTTTTTTTTTTGTTTCCTTACATTTTACATTGCTTTCTGTTAATATGCCAAGTTGTTTGTGCTGTATTAATAAAGTCCATTTAAAATCCATGCCTTACAGATGTTCTCAGACTGACCAGACTGATAGGCCCTTTCCTGCTTGTGTGCAGAACGCTGCAATTTCACCTCGGCAATCACATGTCCTGTTTACATATTCTACAATCTTAGCTTGGTTGCTTTAATGTCCTTTGGAGGTAGGGAGCTTTTAATTAAAAGTCATTCAACCTAAAACTGAAGGTGAAAGGCCACTGGGATTACCAAATTCCTCCGGGACTCCAGCCTTTCGGGGAGTAGAGATGGACTCCTTGGAGAACTTGAGGAGTTCGGATGAAGAGTCTCCAAGCCCAGGGTGGTAGTGCCCAGCAGATGTTGCCAGAGGTTCAGCCCAGGGGCTGGCGAGCGGGATGTGCTGCTGGGAACACGTCTGTGCTCAGGAGCCTCCTGTGTGAGCTGACACTGCTGGAGCCTGCAGCTGGCACAAGGAAAAGGCAGCTGTGCTAGCGCCCAGATTTCCAGAGTTTGTGGCGAGTTTCTGGACCCAGTGGTTCCTTGACCTTTTATTAAGACCTCAAGTTTAAGAAACAGAACAAAACAAAACAAAACACAAACATTTGAACTGTTGAACTGAGCTACAAATGCTGGTGGCTTGGCTTCATAGCAACATAAATAGCCCAGGTAAGTGACAGTCATGAAGAGTACAGCAATTTTCGTCTTTCTTCTTATTGTTGATTGGTGATTTCCAGTATCACTTTGGACAGCCACAGCTACAGTCTTCCAGGCAGGTGGTAAAAGTTGCAAGCATTTCTTGATTGTTTCCATGCGTTATCATTATAACACATCGTCCAGCTTTACTCAGCCTTCACAGAAGTGCCAGTGTCAGTGCAGCTGCTGCAGTGCTGTCACTGGCACAGATAAGTAAGTCACACATTTCAGAGTCCTGTACAACATTTACCACAAAGCAGACAAGGGTGGCTTGTATGAAAATAATGTCTAGATTTAAGGCTTTCAGTCCTGAATTCTGCACACCCTTTGTTTAATTTTCCGTTATAGACTCTTTTTCATGTAACACTTAATATGCTTCCCATGTGAATTTTGCTCTTTAATATTTACTAATAAATAAGTATATAATTATCCTGACCCCAATCAGAGCTAATACAGTTGCGCAAACTTTTGGGAAAAAACAGACAAACAAATGAAAAAACCCCAGATATGTACATTGCACAACATGAATGAGCATCCATAAACCCACCACTTCAAGATCTCTGATTTATGGTGGTACAAAAGTGAGCCTGCACACTGGGAGTACCCCAGACACGATGGTGGAAACAGTGAGTGGGAGAGAGGGAGAGAGGATAGAGTATAACGAGTAGTTGAACCATGATGGTCAGGTAGACAAGGGGATGAAAACAAAGACCCTTCAGCGCAGACACCAGAGTGAAGGCAATGTACCCGTGGCCATGCTGTGGTTTCAGGCAGGTCACCGATGCTGTCCCAGCCCCTTGGGGTTGGGCAGTGCCCAGCCAGCTCAGCACAGAGTTAAAAAATACAGAAATAGGTTCCTTCTTTGTCTTCTATCCTTGTCTGATTTTCTGCTGGGAGAGAACTTCTTGGCTGTTTCACGGTTTATTTGTCCGGCTTGTCCTTTGTGGTCTGTGTTGCACTCCTGTGACTGCTTCCAATTCCGTGCGCGCACACAAGACACACACAGAAAAATACCTTTGCCTGAAGGTGAAGTTAACCAGCTTTTTTGGCTGATTTGTTGATTCTGAGATCACTTACTGAAGGGCCTCTGCTCCTTTCAGCCTTGAAGGAGTATTGGGGTAAGCTTAATGTCGCTGAAGTAATCGTGGATACACCACTTGCAAAGTTCACGTTGTAATGAAAGAGAACGTCCCTATAAACACCGCATCCAAGATACTCGTGTTCATGCTGAGAAGGGTTAAAGACGAAACCCCTGAAGAGCTTACATCGGGGTTTAACAGTGCTAGCTGGAGGTAATTGTTACACAATATTCCTGGTTAGCGAAACTCAGTTTCCAGTAGCTCAGTGTCCTTTTTGTGATGGAGAGCAGGCTGCCGTCCACAGCTACGTGCAAGTCTTACTGGCACACGCTGTTTGACATTTCTCTATTAAGACAGGATGCAGTGGTCCTATTTTTTCCCAATCTGACGATTTTAAAACAAGAAAAAACATCTCAAAATGGCCATCAGCAGCATGATTTCTCTTTGTTTGTTCTCACACAGAGGTGGGCGGGGTGTTTTTTTGTCCCAGTCCTTGGCTAGGGGATAGGGTATCACCTACCACCCTGCTACCGGTGGGATGGTACCCACCTCCGCTCCCTTCATGTGAAGTATCGACACTGTGTGGAGTCAATGTAACAGTAGGAAGTGCATCGCAATTTCCCGTAAGACCTAAAATAAAAGAGAATATCTCAGTTTCAAAGTATGCTATAGTTCACATTATATGGTTCCTGGATATAACTCTTTGTAGGAGTGAAGAGCATCAGAATATGTCATATGCAGTGACATACAGGAACCAAAACTGGAGGACAATTTCCAGCAGTGCTCCACTGTGTTCGCCTTTGTCAGCAAAATAGGAGTCCAGGAGAAACTGTGAGTGAAGACTTAATGTCAATTAAAAAAAAATAAAATCCCCCTTGGCAGCTGGACTTGAGTATTACGCGGGGGTGGACCCAGAAGGCCTTGGAGCTCCCCCACGGGAACTGTGTAATGAAATATCTGAGTTAAGTGTTTTTCCAGTTACTCCCAATAGCTTCAGCAGGTGTGACTGTGCCTGTCCTTTAACTTATTTCTCACATACTTGAGATAATGAGAGTGACACATTCCCACCTTTGAAATAAAAAAAAAGTCAATGGAAGGGTCCTTGCAAAATAAGGAAAACCAGATTTTGTCTTTCTGCTGACTTAAACTGAACTGCAGTGACCACCTACTGAAGATCTGACCAGACATGTTAAAAAGAATTTTAATGCGCTTTTATTGCTGTCATATGTCTATGCCAATAACCCACCCACAGCATCAAGCCGTGGACTGAGCAGCCTTAAAACTATATCCTTGAGTAACCCACATTCTCAGACCAACATAAAATCTAAAGTCAAGATGTGTGAAACAGGAGGAGGGATCTGTGGGCTGGAAAGAGTAGAAAATGGGAAAATCAGTTGCAGCAAAGTTCTTGGAGGAAAGGTTGCTTCGGGATGAAACTCCCATGGGAGTGCCATGCTCACTTACTTAGCCCGCTTTACTCATGAGTCACGGCTCTTTCTTAGTTTGGTAGATAACTTGCAGACTACACACACAAAAAATAGAGAACCTCAGTTGCTCTTCACAACTTGAATATACATGCAAAGTGAAATTTATAACAGTTTTCTCAAGCTTTTGTGGTGCTGGCTTTGGCACCAAACTTCAGCCTTTTAGAAAGGAATAGTTTTCACAGTAGAAAACAGCTCCACACCATCTGAAGATGAGATCTCTGTGACATATTTCAGGTTTGTCAGGTTTACTGGTCTGGATTTTAGTAGCCTCTAACACCAGGAGCACTCCAACAATTACAGTGGAAGGATTAGCACAGCACTTGGTTTATAAAGACATCCTGTGGTTTCTTATTCCTGTCAATTAGCACATTATTGTTCCCTGAATGATGAGGGCCCTGTGCATAATTTAATTTGCAAATTAATTGTTTCCTGTTAGCCAGTAACAATACCTGACAGTTAAACAGAGGAGCTGCTCTTGGAGGCAAAACGCTGAGCAGAGGAAGCTGCTTAAACAAAGGCAGAGGAGGCAAGGCAACAATAAGCAGATGTTTTAAATGAAGGACATTGCTAAGCAGATGCGTGGCCTTGCATCTGCCGGTGAGTGCATTTCCTGCTCCTTGGAAAAGCTGGCAGATGACCCACAGATTCTGAAGCAAAGATTCCCCTAGAGGACACCCAGGATCGGGAAGGGCAGCAGGAGATCAATTGGAGCTTGTGAGTTTGGGTCTTTTCTTCCTTCAGTGTGATCCTCCTCCTCATGGTCTTTCCTGCTCTTGGGATGATATGGGTGGACATCAGTGCAATGATAGTGGGACCAAATGAGGAAATCTTGGTAAGAAATGGGCATACATGTCTATGCCACCTTCATTCATTTTGTACCTTAAGGGGCATGTGTTTATTACTGAGAAATGAGATTTAGCCCTTCAAGTCTGTGATATGCAGAAATAATTTGATAGACTCTTTCTTCCCCGCTGCCTGCAGTGGTGCCACTAAAACAAGGTTTAAGTGGGTGATAGGACTCTGTTTCAAAGCTGGCAAAGAGAAAAAAGAAAGAAAAAACACAAAAACACACACATACCAAAACAAATCCCACAAAACCAACCCGAAACACACACACACAAAACCCCCCAAACAAACAAACAAACCCAAAATGAAGACCCCCTGACACATACCCAGGGAGATAAGTCCTACATGTCAAATATCCAAAATCCTTCCCATCACAGTCCTCAACGCCCTCATGCCTGTAGCCATCTCCACAGTAAGCACGGCGGCACCCTAGTGGAAAATACAGAAAGAGAGAACTTCAAGGCCCTTCACAGGTAAAAGAAACAGGTAAAGTAAGTGGAACTAGATTTTTAAGGGTTAAGCATAAAACAAGGTATTTTAGGGAGGACATCCCGTATGGACTGTCTTAGGAGGGACAACATTCTTCTTTACAAAGAATGAGTTTTTTTAGCCTAATTTCAATGACCAAGGGAAAGAATGGATAAATATTAACAATAATTACTACAGAATCACTAATTACAACAGGAGTTATTCTAAAAGTTATTATTGTCATACATAATTACTATCAAAACAACTCAAAGAAAACATAAAATACAGTTAACATAAACGATTTGGGGATGTCCCAATCTCAAAAAAACAGTGAGGTCATTAGATGGTTTGAAAATCCAAACCTAGAGCTTTACCCAATAATGCACAATATCTATGTGTGTCTACTATGAGTTCCCACATATGAACAAAATTATGCATTGCCTGTCTATTGCCTGTCTATCAAAAAACAAAAAAAAAAGTGTGTAATAAACTACATAATGAGCAGCAAAAATGTGTTTTTCCCTCTGCTGGCTCCTACCGACCTGAGTGTGAGTGGGACTTGTGACATGTTTTCATGGTGACTGACATGTAGGCTGCAGTAATTTGTGGGGCTTTTTGCCGTTTTAGCGATTGGATTTTGCTTTGGATGTCGTCAGAATACTGAGAATGACTTTATGACTTGGACAGACTCATTTAGTTAAAATGCCTTTGACATCTTCTGGGAAAATCCATTGCTATTAAGCAAAGGATTAAAAGGATACTCAGGAATAGGGAGCCTATTAGAGTTTAAATGGGTTATTTATGAATAGAAATGATTCATTAATCACACCAACGATGTGTTTGCTAGAAACTGATGCTTCTAAGGCCAAGGAGCCTATTTTACAATTAAATCCACTTAGCATTTGGTTAGCCTTTTTCTTTTGGTTTGGTCACAAGAGAAGAATGACGACAATGTGCTCATTTCCAAGTAGCTTAATGATTACTCTTTGGATTACATCAGTGTCAGAAATCTGTGTTCTACAAGGCCTCAATTGCCCAGTGTATGGCACAGAGAACATGATGTGCCCTCAGATACACAACGTTCAATTTTCCAGGCACTAGAACTAATGAACGCTATTTTCCCACATGGTTGTTCCCCACGGTTGACTGCAAATTCTAATTGAATCATTTTCACATGTCTGGAGATTGGAGGGATCCTGCTGTCTCTGTGTATTACTCTGCAGTCGGAGTATTTATATGTCTCTCTTTTATTTATATGCCTCTCTCTACCTGTTGTGACTGAATTGCCTTTGAAATCTCTTCCCTGTTGGCACTGAGAAGTTGACTGGGATTCCTGAGTTATAAGGGGAAGGGTGGTGATGGACAGGTGAATGCAGAAACTCACCCAGAGCATATCTGCATACACCCCATTTTCAAAGTCAAGCTGAAAAATGGAGGGATATAAAAATGAAAAATTGCATCTTTCAGTGTTGGCTGATACTGTTCGGAAATGTGAAGAAGCACGCTTTTGCTGGAACCAAGAAAGCCCCAGCCCTGCTGTGTGCTGGGGAAGGATTCAAGCCATAATAGCCATAAAAGGAACAAAGGGAGAAGTGAAGGTTGCCACAGATGCTTGAACGCTTATATGCTCTTTGCTACCCACAACCAGCAAAATCGAAGGAGGATTGAGTAGACACGAATTAGATGTTACACAAACCAAACAGTGAAGGTAACGGGCTGACACATTCCCTGTGCAAGTAAATAACAAAATCCAGAGCAGTGTTTCTGGAGCCGGGATCTAGCTGACTACCAGCGACTGCCATCTTCAGTGTCTGTGCCAAGGGTGGTGGTGCATTGCCAAGGTACACTGCATCTTTTAGACAGAGAGAGAGCCAGCAGCCCCCAGGAAAGGGGTGTATGCAAACCAGCTGCTGAATTTGGCCCCTGAAACGCAATGGTTTGGCTCTGGCTGCAGACACCTCTGCTCAGTGAGGTACAGAGTCCTCAGCAAGGGTGCATGAGAGGGACCTTCTTGACACCTCTGTCTTGTGCCAGCCACATGCACGAAGGACCTCAGTTTTTGCACTGTGACCATCGTGCCTTCCTTTCCCTGTGCCTGCACTTGATCCACAAATCACACCAGCTCTCCTGGGCGAAACGCTTGTGTGATTTCCACAGCACCCTGTGGAAACAACTAATGCACCTTCCCTGATAGAAAGAAGCCCCTGTTAATGCCCTTTCACTCACTTATACAGTCATCGGTCACAATCGCATTGCCATCGTCACACTCTTCCCCATCCTGTACGATCCCATCTCCACAGGTGCCGCCATCCTCGGAGCGGTAATCCACGGGATAGAAAGGGGTGAGCTGACCAAAAAAACACACAGTGGTTACTGAACCAGACCAGGAGCAGCCTGGCTAGCAAGCAGAGTTGAAGGGCTGTGGGAGGCAGATACCACAACCAGGTTTTCCTATCCCACTAACTGGTGGTCGATGGGGTTTATACAGAATCTGATTAAGCCCAGTGGACACAAGAAGGATCCTGCTGCTGGTTCCAGTGGGACTTAGCTCCTTGAATCAAGAAGCAAGCAGGTGGGTTTGGTTTGCAGGGTTTGTACTCTGCAACTCCGTACCCTAGTGAATTTTGCCTTATTTTCTATTAAATAAAAAAAGGTCTTTACTGTATTAATACCCTGAATTCTACCCCAGTTTGTTCACCAGTGGAACCTGGTTCACAGGGAGTTCAGCAAAACCTGCAAGACTGCTGACTTAACACCTCAGTAATTCAGACTCCCGTGAACAAAATTCACAGAATTATGCACGCCTGTGGCAATGCTGAAAAACGAGCTTTTTCTCCATTTCCTTAGTTGATTCTGTATGACATCTTAAGTACAGAAGTATGTTCTGTATTTCAAAATGAAACATACACTCACAAGTTTTCTGAGACCACAGTCATATTTTCACCTGGACTGGGAGCCATCCAAAGGTATCCTTGAAATACAAAGATCTCTGGTCTCTTCTAAAAGCTAAGGCATTTTCAGTGTTTAACCGGTCCAATTCTTCTTGATTATTCACCACAAAAATCTGGGGCACAGAGAAAGAGGTGATTGGTAACCCTCTCAAGGAGCTTTTCAGATTGTCACAGAACTGAGTTTTGCCAACTGACACACGTATCTGCAAACAGGTAAATAATTATACAGAAAAGTGGTTTGTTGTCTTCAGAAAGAGAACTTACACCCGTGGACTGCCAGGCCACAAGAGGCTCCTGGTAAGAAGAGAGCCAAGTTTCCAGAGGAGAATGGTCTTCTCTGAGCACCTAGCTATGACTCCAGTGGTCCCTATTTCGAAATGCACATCCTCAGACAAGGATCATTCAAATATTTGTGCACAGTCATTGCTGAGAAGAACTGCCAGGTGCTCAAATGGTTTGATGCTGGAACAACAGCAAAATCCATATGGGCAGAAGGGTTTTTTGTGGGTTTGTCTATAATTTTTCAGGCGTGCTTGCTACAAAGTAAATAATGCATTGCTCAATGCAACCTTCACTTACCTTTTAGTACTTTGTACTCTGTTTAGATTTAATTGGCATTAAAATGCATGTTTCTTTGTATGCATATATTTTGGCCTAATGCCAAGTCTTCAATTAAACAGAAAAGAAAATTAGTTCAAAATGGAAAAATCAGAACAAGCTGCTCTCTTACCCATTTTTTAAAGTCTTAGTCAATGAAATTTGATGTAAGAGGCATTAGGAAATAATCTCTTCCTTCACCGGCTTAATAAATTTAATTTTTGCAAGATTCAAACAATTTTTAAATGAAGAAAAAGCAAGAGAGCTTCTGAGCAAAATGGATTTAGGGCTGAGTCTGACTCCCACCAGCTTAAACAGAACTGGCTCTTTTTAAAACAAATTACCCCGAAATTTTTACATAGCAGAACATTCCAATAATCCTGGACAAAGGCCAGTTTCATTAAACAAGCACTGAATAAAAATGCCTTCAGCTTGAATGAAAGAAAGCAAAGGAATAGGAAGCCAGCAAAGAACTGATTCTGTAATTGTGTTCATGAGCTCACGGCCCGGCCCCAGAGCTGCAATTTCTCTTGAAATCAATAGCAGATCTGTGCTCTCTGAAGCTCTCTCTTTGGAATTGCAGAAGACTTAAAAACTGGAATGAATCTTGGCCATCGATGGAGAAACAGCACTTTGTTTCCCAGCCTCTGCCCTGCTCGGGCACTGGCGGAGCTGTGATGGCACCGATGAGGTGCTGTGGGTGGATGCTGCCGTGGCAAAACACGGGGCACAGGGCACCATCTCTGGGTCCTTCCTCTGTGCAGCTATGGGAACCCCAACAACAGCCTTCAAGTGCTACAAGACAGGCTTCAAAGCTGCTACGTGGGGATCTGAACAGAATAAGCAGTAGCCAGGTTGAAGTTCCTGCTCTTTACGCCCGAGCGAGTGAAACAAGTGGGACGGGCAGGAAAGCAGGGAGCACTGCCCTGCAAGTGCTCCACTTCCAGAGCCAAGCCTTGCCTCTTTGCCACCCCACCTTCCCCACAACAAAATAGCGCTCAGCCATCACCACAGGAGTAGCATACGGGACTCTTATTTCAGGTAGTTACGCTCTCATTACTGCCTTTTAAGATCTAATACGGAACCGTGCTTGATGGAGAAGGAGGGCAATAAGACCTACACATATATACACATAATATTGTGAGCCTTGTACCTTTCCCTGAGGTTCCCAGGCTGCGAAGCAGGTGACAGGGTTTTTTTTGCAATAGCATGCAGCTGTGATGTGATATGCACCTTTATTTCAGCACTTTCTTCTCTCACCGTTATATTTTGAAAAGAACAGAGTCTTTCTCTGTAATGTAGCACCGGCAAGGATGGGAGCAGCTGACAGGACTTGGAATGCTCTGGTGCAAAAGGCCAGACCGACTTCGATAACCCAGTTTGAGCGTTGTCAGCGCGTCCCTTTCCAACAGTGTAACAGCTTTCTGACAACCCGACAGATGGGGACGTTAACGAAGATAATTGCTGCTTATTTGCATTCATAGACCATCAGACACTGCACAATTTCCACTCGCATGAAGGGACTGGTTGGGCTATGCTGGTACACAGCAGGAAGGGAGCATCTTCTTTGCTCTGCTACAACGCACAGATTAACAGGGCAGGGCCCAGCTGAAGGATAAGTACAGAAATAGCATTTACAGAGCCCAAAGAAATCAGCAATGAAAAATTACTAAGTCACTTTTCACCAATGCCTTGTTCTTTAAAGGACTTCATCCAGTTTACTCATAAAAATGCTCTCAAGGCTAGAGATGGAAATGAGCTGGATAAAAGTGCATGTCTGTAGACAAGAACTCAGAAGCCTGATTCCCATGGTTTGTGGAAACTCCTGTTTGGTTCAAGGTAGAGGGTCTATGCTTTGGGACAAAGTTCTACTGCATATGCTCAATGCTTGATCCCAAGATTCAATTCTGAAATCACTGTCTTTCCACGAGAAGGTTAAAAAACAAACAACAAAACAAAAAACCCCACCAAACCAAAAACAAACCAAGAGATGCTTCCTTCACTGACCAATCTGAAATTTTGATGTAATTAAATAAAAATAACAGATTATATATGTACAGTAGTAGATGAAAGAGAGCATCCTCAGGCTTGAAAAATATTTCTAAACATGTGCTACCTTTCATGCATTTCAGCACAACAATCACACAACTCTCAGAGTAGTTATGAGACCAAATTCTTCTGCACCAACTGGATCTCAAAGGTTTTGTGCACTAGAAATCACACATTGCCCCACATATAAACATCTTCCCTGTTAAATCCAAGCTATTAGTGAGTACACAACCTCTTATAATAAAAGCATCCATGGACTGCTCACACCCCCTCCCAGAAAATCTGCTTACTGCAGGAACTTTTGGATAGCTGTGTCCAAAGAGAGATTCCTCGTATGATGGGTTACTCATATGTTGTGGGTTTCTGCAGAGACACCTCCCTGGAGGCCCTGGAAGTCCTCTTTCCCCCTTTGGTCCTACTGCGAATTGCCCTAGGAAGCAAAGGACCAGGTTGTCTTGTTATGAAGTTAACACACAAAACACAAACACAGCCTTACTGGGAAAAGCACAGGTCAGGTGAATATACACCTTCACCCGAGTTTTCAGATATGCACATGTCCCACCAAATCCACTTGGAACTGAGGGGAGGGATTACCAGAACCACTAATTCCAGCAGTTCAGGAAGAAGACCCCAGTTTGTACCACAGTCATATTATTTCAGATTATCTCAGCCTTTTAAATTTTTTCTACCAGCTTTACAGAGGAAGAGAGAGAACATTTGCTTAGAATAAATGTCAGCTACAGAAATTCGGGACAGGATGAAGACACAGATCACTCTACAGCATCCATGCACCAGGTTTGGTAGAGTCAGTCTTTGTACACATCCACAACGCTTTGGACTTTTGCATTTGTACAACCACTTGAACGATGCTGTTTCAGAGGTTTCGGTACAGAAAGACCCAACTGGAAACACAGGAGTTCTAAAAATTAAACATTAAAAACATTTTTTGACTTTCAAACTTTGGCAAGGATGAACTGCTCTGCAGAATTAGACTACGAGCCAATATATTCATACTGCAAGCAATGACATCATTACAGAAATGTCTTTTAGCATCAGAATTTATATTCTAGAGGAAAAAGTTTAACAAGCCTGCCACACAGACTTTCTGTAGACGGAATAAAGCCTTTAAAAAGCAATCTCAAGGTCTTGGCTGCCTTCCCATCAGCTTGGTGAAAATTCTGCCCTCTGAAAACTTCCAGCTAATTTACTAAAGCAAAGCTGTTTCATAATGGGAGGCAGGAAGGCTGAAGCTGTGCCCAGCTTCACGGATGTGCATTTCCAGACTACCACAAGAAGAGACATCCTGTCCACTGATGTAGGGAAGGGAAGACAAAGGGAAGAAAGCGAAATGGAAGGGGACGTGGAACAGATAGGCAGCAGTACAAGCAGCTGTTACCCGTTTGAAGGAACAGTAGTTTCCAACCAGGTTTGCTTTTCTTTTCAGATACTTTAGTGTCTATCCAGGGTGAAAACCCCCTACCTAAGGGTTCGCTGTCACCCCACAGTGCGGGTCACGTGTTGTCCTTCATGTCTATGTGTGGTCTCACAGGGTGCCCAGGATTCATGTACATACACAGCTTTGAAGCTGTACAATTATCAGTTACATGTTTCTTCTCATGATTTCTACAACATGCACAATTGCAGTGAGCATAGATCTCCAGCACTGAACTAAAGAGAGAGGCTTTTCTCCACTGCCCTTTTTTTCCTTTGACTCCTATCCTTTTCTCTTCTCTTTCCTTCTTTCCTTAATGCCACTGTGACTTGGGTCTTATCTGTTTTCCTCTTACAGAGCAGCATAGGGTGAGCATGTCCCGGCTGATTACAAATCACAATCTTTCACTGTAAGCCAGGATATCTGGAAAAGACCTTTGATGCAGATTACCTAGTCTCTCCAAGGCTGCCAGATGGCTGTTCAATAATTTTCATCTACCAATGTCCTGCAGGAACCACATAGGCTTTACTTTTGGTTTTATTTGAAACATCAAAAGCTATAAACAAGCTTTAGAATAGGGTATAGAGTCATTATAATGGACAAGGATGGCATGACGTGCCTTCAGGAGAAACCTTCCCTTTGCCATCAGTGGAGAAGCAAATAAAGCCCTGCAGCACTTTTGGCAGAGGGGCCTATGTGATTGTGACATGTCAGGAGGGGCTGGGGAGCAGGGACACTCTTTAGGAGGTCAACTTATCTTCTGCTTACCTAATCCTGAAGGTCCAGGAGGGCCTGGCTGGCCGATAGGACCAGGTCTTCCAGGCGGACCCATGACACCTGCAGGTCCAATGTCTCCCTTCAGTCCCTAGAAGAGAGGAAACATCCATTTATTTGCTAAACTATTAGCAACACACAACCTCTCGCTGTCAGCATTGACTTCCCCTTCGAGAAAGCCAAGGCATTTGCCAATAGAAACATGCAGCGTGAGCCCCTGGGAAAAAGGTGCTCTCCCCTCCTACATGGAGACAGAAAGACATGCCCAGGCAGGACTTCTGCTCCTGAACGTGAATGGTCACAGGGATCTGCTCTGCGAGGAGTCAGGAACCTCCCTGATCTGACTCCAACCCTTTGACAGCCCTTCTTTAAGGATGCCTTTTTACCCCTGGTAGCTTTCTAGCGATCAGAGCAGCTCAGAAAGAGAGGGGAGAATCACTAAGGAGTTGTCAGGTTGTCACAGTGACGTTTCCCAGTGTCAGGGTGCAGTCTTTCAGAAGCACAGCAATCTCTTTGAAGCCCACACTACTTTCAGAAGTACTTTAGGTGCCTGGACTCCTGTATCTGCTTGACTTTCACTATGGGTATAGCTCTGCTAACAAATCACCCCAAGGCAAGCAAGGGGTTGGCTTTACAAAGTGTGAGCCAGTGTTTAGCAACACCGTCCTGACAAATGGTGTCCCCTTGGTACCCTGTCACGGAGTCAAAATGCTGTAAAATTACCTGTGGGAGAGGAGCTTGCACACAGTTACCATACAATAACCAATACTCTGTAAAATCAGCCCTAATCTGCCTCATGGGAGTTTGTTTGTGCAACCATACCCCTAGGTATTTGGAAGTTTCACCCTAGAACTGTTCAGCACCTTCCTATTTTTTGCTCCTGAATTTAATACGGTGACACTTATTAAAAACAACTATATTTATCTTCCTGCTCATATACTCCCCAAGGCTTGGATTTCTCAGCTCTGTATTTCAGAAGGATATTACATAGCTTAAAGTTTAAATATCTGACTTGATTTTTATGTAAGAGCATCCATTATTTAGCATAATAAAAATGCTTTGTAATATGTAAGCTTTCTTTTAATGACAAAGGAGAGTATTTCCTTTAAGATGGTGTACCTCCAGGTTAATGTGCATTCAGAGGCATATGATGAGTTGTTGTATGTTTAACAAAGCATATATAGTAATGTATGCTAAAATAATTTATAGTTATATAATATGCTATATTCCATGGATGCATTTGAATGTCACTTTCACCATTTCAGCAGAGGAAAGTTGATTTTGCCATGGCCCATAAAGAACTAATTGAATATTTGCTTTGTTTAATCCTATTAGGTAAGCTCTGTGCCATCAAAATATTCCAGGATTTATGTGAATGTCAGCGATGCTGATCTGTAATTACTTCTTACATTACACAACACAGAACTAGCAGACCAGGGTTTTGTAGCCCCAAAGAAGACTGTGGGAAATCTCTTTCCCCCACACAACAGCAATTTGGCAGAGGCAAGCCAGCGCCACTGAGATGTGTACTGCCTGAAAATGAGCTGCTTTCTGTGTCTCCTGCTTTGGAGGAATGATTGCTTAATGCTCTCCTGCTTAGCATAGATAGATTAAACGATAATGGCAGAGGATGATATTGAATGCTTTTGCCTTGGGTTTTTTTTCCACATGTGCCCATGGCATTCAAGCTCTTCCCATTGACAACATTTATACTCCTCTCCTTTGTTTCGAAGTAACATTGTCTAAATCACGAAATCATTCCTCCTTATCAAGACTGAAACCCTAAACTTGGTCCTTGGGGTCAATTCCCAAGCTGCAAAGCTTTGGGTGTTGTGTCTCGGTTAGCAGCAGTGAGGCTGTGACTTGGGACTCCCACCTCCCGGCCACCTTTTGGGAAGAGCCTGTCCCAGGGGCAGGGGAGAGTTGAAGAAGTCAGCGAGCTAATCAAGAAGTGTCTCAAAATGGAAACGGAAGCGACACCTTCCTAATTTAGCTGCTTTCATGTCAGCTGGGTCAAGAGACAGGAAATGGCCCCAGGTTGATGGAAACTCTCCTCTCAGCTGAACAAACAGCCGAACAACTACAGCACTCAAAGGTGGCAGCCAGACCCACAGAGCCTTAAAATGCCACTCTGCAGTGTTTTCAAAGGATTAGAAAAGAAGAAAGGTAACCACTAGCTCACCCAGTTACCGAGAGGGAAAGCTGGTTTTCATGCAGATCAATGCTGAAATTGCTTTGGGAGCACCAGAAAGGGGTTTGTATACTGAGTCTTGGGACTGGAAATGCCAATTTGGGGCCAGACTAAAGTACTTTTAGTCACACTGATCGTTGTCTTGAATTATGACATGCCTTATGTCACCACTTTTTGATTAAGGCACTGTGTAACGTGACAAAATGTCTAAAGTCTAAAGTCAAATAAGGAGTGCACTGTGTCCAAGTTGACCTGCAGGCACCGTGTCTTCCTTTTGCCTCTTGCTATTAAAAGATATTATGTGCATAGTACTTTGTCAGGACAGATGAATGGAGAAAACCCAGCAAAACTAAAAAAAACCCAGCAAAAATCACATATCAACTTTTAAAACCTGACAAATCTAGGACAAAAAATTCTTTCTTGTGGGTCACCTAGCAGACTTACACATGACACACCTTCCTTACTCAGGAACTTATTATTCCCTCTCTAACACCCAAGTTTTAATTTTTCCCCCACACTGGCTTTTCTATCACTTCAGATACTACCTGATGGCATCAGAACAACAGTGAAGGAGGTGTGTACCTCCCTTTGCAATGCTGGGCATAACCAGACTGCAGATAAAATACTTTCAGCTAAGCTCATTGACTACCACATCTACAAGTGCCCCTATCTGAGCAGCTGTACATTAACACCCACGTTGGGGTAGCAAGAACAGGTTCCCTTCCCTGCTGGCAGGAAGAAACAGGCTCTGTAGGAACTGGTCTTCTTTGTGTCCCCAGTATCATTGTTTAAAACAAATACAAAAGGAAAGGTGCACTCAGAGAGGCCCATTTGGTGGCTTGAACAGGTAACTTAGGCTAGTATAGCAATATGTATAACAGGTATCAATTTTGCTACCTGCTCCTTGGAAAATGCAGTAGTGGAGGAATCAATATCCAATTTACACACAATTCCTATTCTTTACAATTCACCTGAAAGTCTGAAAATGTAGCTCTGCCAGCATAATTTTGAGCTCTTTACCATTTGAGCTCTTTACCATAATTTTGAGCTCTGTGACTGTAGCTCTGTGTTGCTTAGAATTCAAAGGAAGGCTTCAAGGTCTGCTCTAATTGTGTTAAGAGCGTGTTACCAAGCCAGGGCTAAATACAACTTCTCCCATGCTGCATGTCCAGGGAACTGATAAGGCTCCAGCCCTAAGGCTGAGGCTTTAAGTCCTGTGTAGCCTGTGCATGTGTGTGAGGTGTTCCAGTTCTGTCCACTCCCTGTGTGATACAGTGCATGGTGCAAAACGTAACCCACACAGTCATAGCCACAATCACACAGATGTTACGAGTCACAGGAAAAGGAAACACTGTGGTCCTACTTGTTTGCCTCGTTTTCCAGGTCTTCCTATAGGTCCTCTGTGTCCCGGTACTCCAGATTGTCCCTTCGGGCCCATCTCTCCCTTGGTGGGTGTGGAGGGAAGGAAGCAGGATGTAAGCACAGAGTTATACCTGCCTCATCCAATACAGCAGGTGGGCATTGCTTTCATTCATTTTGTTGTTGCTATAAAGACACTCAGGGAAAGGGAGGTGAATTCACTCATCTTCTAACCTCCTTAAAAGCAACTACTATTTCCTTATCTTAATTTCAGAGATAGTATGTGATTATGTAAAAAAGTTATCCTGCTTTAGGTTTTTCACAAGCCAATGTCTTAATTTTGTCTGTTTTTCAAGTACAGAAAAACAATGAAACATGAACTTGCCAGGGTTATCAATGCTATTTACAGTAGAGCCACTTCCATTCAGAGTACCAAGAAGGAAATATTTCCTAGCTTCAAGTGAATAAATCCCAAACAATTAGAGCAGTTATGAAAGCATAATCAAGAGTTTGGGTATGTTAAACAGAAGGAAGTTTATAACTAAACCAGTGATACAGGGAAAAAAGAGAAACAACAACAAACAGCTAAATGTAAGAGCTTTCTCCTAAGCTAAAAAGCCTAAAGAATCTGATCAAGTCCAAGCAGTGTTGGTCATTGAGTCAAGCAAGACCTTCCCAGGAAATCCCTGAAGTCACTCACTCACTGACGCTATGTCAGCATTCAACACAACTCCCTAACACATCACACCCACTTACTTTTTGTCCCAGCATTCCAGGGAAGCCTATTTCTCCCTACAAAGTCAAAAGAGAAAAACAATCAGAAAATGTGCAGTGGTCTTTGACGAAGCAGCACCTTCCTTGGAAGGAAGAAAAGCCCATGCCATGTATGGATATCAGTTCAAAAATCCTGCACTTACTCAGCAATGCAGGTGATTCAATAGGTGGAGAATTATAAGCAAAACTTTACTATAAAGCCCCTTGTGTGGTAACGCTACTCCTCTGTCTGATCCTCTGCTTTCCTGCTTCTGCTCCTCTGGCCAAAGCATCCTGCTCATGCTTTTGTCCACAGGCAACCCTGCCACCTGAACAACTCCCAGAGCCTGCCTTTGGGAGCGGCACTTCTCCCTTTGTGCCAAGAGCAGCTTACTTTTCCTTTCTTAGTTAAAAGGACCTCCGAGATATTTCTGTCTCCCCCTCTTCCTCTTCCAGCATTATCGTATCAGCAGCTAAAAGCACTTTGGCAGGCTGCCGTGGGTCTGGAGTGCACAGGCCAGGAGGGACTGAGGTTCCCTCCAGGGAAAGCCCCTTCTGACTCATCCAGTTCCCCAGGCTCTGGGGCTGCAGGGCACATAGACGTGGAGACCGTCACCACCCTCACGGCAGATGGGACCGCTGCCTTCCCTCACCACCCCTGCCCTCCCAGGCTCCATTCCTCCATGCCACTCGTGTTCTTAAAGATCACAGTCACCTGGAAAAGAAAATTACCTGGTCTCCTTTGACTCCTTTGTCACCCCTATCACCTCTGGATCCCTGGAGAGAGGTAACAGGTTGGCAACAGCTTCATTACTATCATTTCATGAAGAAGCAAGAAAAATTTCTCCTGCACAGCATGTTATTTCAAGTCAGAATACAGCAATATCTTCAGAGTGGGGTATATGGCTCATTATTAATATTATTACAGAATTAAGAGCAAGGCCTGTAGGAAAAGGGACTCATTCTCCCCAGATAATTACTTTAAATACATGCTTTCCTGGACATAATACTTCCATACTTGATTCTTTCCTCCAGTTGGCTTCATCCCCCAGTTCAGATCCCAGAGTAAGGTCTTAGAGTAAGAACTGCCCCCATGCCTAAGTGTCTATCACCTAACTAAACCAGACCAATGATTAAGGATTAATGTACCCCTTCCATAGCTGGGGAACCTGTAGTGAAGTTCACTGCAGCAACGTGTCCACAAGACAGTGTCAAACTCACTCCTTCAGCATCCCAGCCCAAGCCACAAGACCGTGCTCCTTCTCTATGCTTGTTTTCATTTCTCAGTGGGACCTTCAGACTTCACCAAAATTCGATCTCATTTCTACAGCTACTTTTTTTTTTTTTTACATAACTGTTTCCAAATGTTAAATTATCCATTATTCTACTGTCACACTGACCTTTTCTCCTCTAGTTCCAGGAAAACCCTAAAGGGAATGATAGATATTTTAATGCTTCTCGCTTTCAAGATCACCCAAGAAGCCGGACTTTCAAACTTTGAAGTGAAGAAAAAGAACGAAGCACAAATAATTAATTGCATCAACTTTTAAATGCAAATGAATATTTATAGCTTCTAAAATTGCGCTGAAACGGAACTGTGAAATATGAGTTAAAGGCACAACAACTCAGCCCAAAAGCCAATATGAAAAAGCCAGGTAAAGCCAAAAGGTTTGATATTGCTTTAAAATTGCAACAAGGGAAATAAAATGTAACCAAGAGTGAATAAAGCATTAGATGCCACAATTAATAAGCTAAAATCATTTTAGCAATAATCTTCCTCTTCTGTTTTGTTTGTTTGGTTTTTATTGGTTTTTTCCCCCATGGAATATCCTGAAGTTATTCTTAAGTGATCTAATGAGATCATTAATATAAACCTGATCTCTCTCTTAAAGAAACACAGCAAACAGTGGTGTCCAGGTCTTCTTTCTAGTCCTTTATTTGAATAAGCTGATTATATAATTTTTTTCAAGTACCTTAAAATGGTGTGGCTTAAATTTTTAAAGGCCGAGGCTATGCTGTAGAAATGATGTGCAGATACTGACTGGAGCATCCAGACGAAATTGTGCTTTTATACAACTGTCAATACCTATGCACAGTTTTAGTAGAGGACCAAAATGATCTCCACAGTCCTATTAGGTGTGTGGAAATCATTGCAGACATGATTTAATGCTGCAGATATGCTTAAGAGCTTTATTTTTCTAGTGTGATACAATTATATGTGAGTTTGCTTTTAACATAAATTACAATAATTTATACCAAAGCATTTTTAGGAAAAGCCAAAAACACAGCCAAGCCCAGCCAGACAACATAACCTTGCTTGATGTAGAATATATCTTTTTAGCTGTATTAGAAAAGATTTATATTGATAAACGCTTTCCAGCAAATTCACGAGGGAAGCAGCTGTCAGCAGAGCGTTAGAAACCAATGTCTGAAAATGCAGTGTTTGGTTAACAAACCTTGGAGCCCATTGGTCCTCTTGTACCTGGCAATCCCATCACACCCAACTCTCCCTTTTCACCCTAAAGGGGTCAATAAAGAGAGTTATTCATTGTGGCTCTCTGATGACATCATATGTGAATGTCTGACAGTTTAGTGGTTTAGGTGTTATGTCAAATAGTTGAGATAAGCCTGACCGTGTTGTAACACTGTAGACCGAGGTCTGTATTGCAATTGCATTCTGCCTGAGCCCTCACGTGCTGTTGTACTCTTCTATTTACGTTTTCTTACGTGTGTGACTCATGCTCCAGTTTTGCCAGATGTTATTAAAGGACTTGCAAGCAGACCACCATCAGCAACGCATCCTTTTGTGCATGAGGGTGCATTGCCTCTACCCAGCATCACTTCCACTGACTTGCAGATAAGAAAGGTATTTTGCTGCATGCCTTACGGCTTGGGGAGGCATAGTCACTATTTTTATTGTAGTTCTGAGACATCATGTGCTGTGCAGGCACTTGGAGCCAGTAAATCATGAAAAAACTTTACAACAACTTCCCCGGCTGCTGTCAGCTAATTATACCTAGTGTGAAATGCAGAGTAGACCCCCAGACATGCAGCAGTGCTACCAGCAAAATACAATTGGCTCTCATTCTCCTTCGACTTTCACTGTCCTAGGAAAAAGGATTTTCACATTGGCTGCTGTCCCTGGAGAAGTTCAGAAAAGATTTGAAGAAACAAAGTAGGTGAAATAAGGACCAAATTAAGGCTGTGTCAAAGAAAGCGAGGAGAAGACAAGGAAGGAGGCACAGTTGAAGAAATAGACAATATCCACAGAGAGGGATATGAGGAAAAATGCCAAAGAGCAGCATAATGGAGATTTACAGCAAGAAGAGGATGCAGCAAATGTCTATGGTGAAGATGAGTATCAGAAATTTGAGAACATCAGAGATGGGGAGAAAGGAAAGAGACAAAACCAACTGAAGCGAGTACAGAGATCTCCTCAACTGTATTCAGCTGAAGCCTTCACTGACAAGCAGGAAACCGAAATTTATAAAGACCCGAGGAAATGAAACTGTGAACCTGTCTAAAGAACAGAGGAGACCACTATCAGGCAAGACAATAAAAGCAGAAATACTTAAATCAAACAGCAAGTAGGACTTGCAGTTAAATTATCAGAAGAAGTATTACCACTGAGTGTGAGGGATGCTTTTAGGAGTGTGATGAAGAAGCATAGTAATAGGGGAGATTAAATAAAAATTAGGAAGACCGCATAAATAAAACTAAAGCCTGTATAAGGAAAAGATCAAGTGAATGAGTTTTCTGCCTGCTTTGCTCACTTCCTTCAGCAGGACTATGAAGTTAGTTGAGCCTTCCCTCTACCCTCACTGTTCCCACTCAGGGAAATCACAGCACACAGTGTGTTTGAGTGGGACACCGTTTCCTGTCTCAATGTTCAAAGTGAACGTTGGTTTCTTTTAACTACATACTCTCTTGTTGCTTGCCTACATTCCCACACACCATAATATGATGTTCTTCATCTAAAACAGCTGTAAAGGCCTTGAAAGTCTGCTTCCAGATGTGGCTTGAATTCAGGAGTCATTTAGTATTATTATCATGGAATCATAGAATCAGCTGGGTAGGAAGAGACCTCCAAGATCATCAAGTCCAACCCTTGACCCAACACCACTGTGATTGCTAGATCATGGCACTGAGTGTCACATCCAGTCTCATCGTAAAAACCTCCAGGGACAGTGAATCCACCACCTCTCTAGACGGGCCATTCCAATGCCTGATTATTCTCTCTGTAGAAGATTTCTTCCTAATATCTAACCTAAACCTCTCCTGGCAAAGCTTAAGCCTGTGCCCTCTTGTCCTATTGCTGGTTGCCTGGGAGAAGAGACCAACCCCACATGGCTACAACCTCCTGGCAGTATCAAGAGCTACTGCATCACATCCTCTGAGGTGGGGGCATCAACCTTCATAGATCGAAGGAAGACTAAGAGATTTACTGGAAAATGCAGCTTCAAACTGAGGACTGTGTGCAGTCCCTTTGGCCAATGCGCCCTGGATTGAAGAAAAGGGAGTTACCTCAAAAGTACCACTAGAAAGTTCATAAACTGCCGCTCCTGTGAAGAGCTGTATCCTTTCGCATGAGTACCCACTAAAGGACTCTCCTGAAGCTTTTCTATAATGAATGCAGATGAAGCAGCCACTCTGTAGTGGCAAAGCAAATCCTGTCATTTTTTCTGCCGTTGGTTAATAAAAATAACAGGAATTAATGCTTTTGTATGGGAATCAACTTCAAAGACGTGATGAGCAATCCTCATGGTTTGTAATCTTTCCCCTGATACCAGCCTGGTATATTTTCCCTGATCACATGGGCTCACAGTACACCTTCAGGCAAAGGAAACATCATAAGGAATAGCCATAAAGATGATGATCAGCTTAGAAACACTGATTTGTGCGATTGTGAGACACCAGTGGCTATCAATGAGTCTTTATAAAGCTGATTTTCAATTTCCCTTTGAAGAAATGCCACAGGGGTTGGGCTGAAGGTGGCGTAACCTAATCCTAGACTGGGCAGGCCAGTGTAAGAAATGGGAAAAGCACAGAGTGTCTTTGCACTGCTACATCTTCCCAGACTCCAGCAGGTGGTTGTTTAGAGACTTCCCAAGACAACTGCTCTGTTCAGATCGTTTTGTCGAACAGGTTTTTCCACGTGAATTTTAGTCTTACCTTCTGTCCCGCAGGTCCAGGCCACCCTATCGGTCCTGGCATTCCAGGGACGCCCGGGGGACCCGGTCTGCCCTTGAACAGAAAACATTGATTACAATGAGTCATAGCACACCATCGCTACACACTCTGCTGCAGACAGGAGATAAAACACCCTGCGTGGAACGGCATCCATACCAATTCAATTCATGGTAAGAGCAGAACCAAATCTTTAACTATTATTACTGTTGTTCTTATTCTGAGCATTCCTATATTACTGGCTATAATTGCTCTTTATTAACTACTCTATGGCTAGCAATAACTACATACATACATACAGTTATTTATCTGTTTTAATTACTGCCCATAAATCACTCTTTGACTATCTCCTAAAATGCTGCCGTTTAATGCTATTCCACTGCATTATACCGCTTGACAATATGATCTTAGAAATGTCATCATGACATCTGGGGCCAAGAACAAACTTCCACAGGCCAGACAGCTTTTAGCAAGAGTTATGCTGTTTTATTTCCAACCCGAGTGACTTCTCTTTTGGAACCTACTAGTTTTTGTCAGAGGAGTATCAATGTACTGTGGTTACGATTTGCACTTTCTTGTAGATCGATGGGTTACTCTCTCAAAGACATTACTGTTTTGAACACTTGAATTAATAGAAATAAAATTTTTATTTACTGTAGGGCATTTGCAAATAGATTAAAGAAAATGGCCTCTTCTGTTTATGTGTTTTATATTTATTCAAATTACTGTTTGGTAGCTGGTGTATATTATTAGAAAGGTGTTAAAATCCTTGGTATATTATTAGAAGGGTAGTTCTTTTCCTGGTTAGTGACTACCCTCAGCATATCTCTGATTTCATCCTGCACTTCTGTCTTCTTTTAAAGTTAATTACATTAAATGGATGTACTTAGTGACTGAGATAACGTATTCTGTTTCATCACATGTAGGGGCACATACTTTTGACAATATATCACAGCTCATGTGTCACCAAGCATAGGATTGTAGTCAGTGTATTGCATTGGTGCCAAAACTCTGGAATTGTCATCATTAATGGTCATTCCTCCTTCAGGGGTATCTGGCTGAGCCCTGCTTGGACTTTGGAGAAGGAAAAGGTTTGATTTTGTTTTGGGCTGTTTCTTTTTATACACCTTTTATGACAGCTCCTGTACTCTGCTTCCTCTGTCTACAGAGACGTAGTTCAGGTAATTTCCCACTCTGTTTGACTTGTCTCCATGTTCTTACTGAGGGAGTTTGTTGAATTCAAACCAGCTGGGGCAGCTCTCCAGCCCTGCATCAGTTCCCTGCCGTCCACCCTGGGTACCCAGTCAGAGCAGCACAAACAGGCTAAACATCAACATTAGCTAATTTTTAATCATCTGTTCTCTGCACTCCTCTGTGGCAGCTGCTACGTGTCAAGTATTCAGTGGATTTCTGAGATAGCACCTTTGTTCATACCTTTCTTCCTGGCCTGCCAATCTCCCCCTGCCAGAGAAAGGAATGTGTTAGTCTTGTAGCCTCCACATGAAGCGCAGTGGCTCATAAGGCAATGCATTTATATTAAAAACAAACACGTAAACGAACAACAACCCCCCCCATCCCCCACAAAACATTGGGAACACCTTTGTGCTCAAGACTGTGCTTACAGAAGTAAAATGAGAAGAATTGCCTTGTCAGAGTTCCTTGGTCTTTCCTGTGTTCTCAGCCCTAAACCTACAGTCATCATCCTGTATAACAAAGCATGTGACCATCTCCAGGAGTAAAGTTCTTTAGGCATCATTGTGGAGCAAATGCTTTGCATACCTGAAAACATAACTTGACATATAGGCCAGTTTTAATAGCTGAGCTGCCCTGTACATTCACACTGCACGAGCTCTGCTTCTCACATCCTCCCACAAGGACAGGGAGCTCAGAGGCTTTAGGATCAATAAGACTGCTGACTGGTGCACCTGAGCTGCTTTCTTAATGCAAGCTGCAAACAGGCGTAGCTATCATGAGAAGCCATAGAAACATTGCAAGACTGAAAATGAACACTGACTGATGAAGTTTTAAATTATAGCTTCAAAGCAATTCGTAGCTTTATATTCACCCTCCATTCATAAGGATCACCGTTCACTAAACAGACATGGAAAAAAGTGAACACCCTCCCCTCTTTCTTTGTCCCTCAAAAACATATCAAACATCACAACAATATACACTTACTTTCTCCCCTTTTGGTCCCATTATACCAGGAATCCCTTGTGGACCCTAGGAAGAAAAGTGAATGCTATTATTAAATCGCATTAGTAAGCAGGCACTTCTGGGTGTCTTCCTTTAACCCTTGACCCTGTAGGTGTTTCCTGAGACCAGTGTGAACATATATATCTGAGGTGTTGGATGACATGCTTGAATGTGGCCTCTGAATACCAGGTCTGTGCCACTGCTGAGCGGCAGGCTGGAGAGCTGGACTGACGTGGGACGTGCAGGGGCATCTCACAGATGAAGAAGACCAACAAGAAAAACAAGCCTGGGGCAAATGAAAGATGAGAAGTTATCAGAGTCCTGAAGAATTTGCAGCAACAAGGACCTGGAGACACCACGTCAGCTGTAGCAGGAGGTCATCCAAAGGGGGGGTAAGGGAAGTAGCACAAAACATGCAGGTTCTGCAGGGTGGGATGGACGTGTAGGATTGCCACCACTTCTAGATCCTGAACATACTCTTTCTCTCAAATGAGATTGATTCTCCTTTCAGGAGACTTCTTAATTCAGGGAGACCTTGAACTCCGTCTCAGGGGAAAAAAAAAAAATCAGAAAAACAGTTTTGTTTTTAGAATGCTTCAGTTCACAGACCACCAGTTTGTGTGACTAGGGAAAAAATCCCATGAGCCTGCATCAGAGAAGCATTATAGATTCACAACACAAATCACTCACTCCAGGTTTGGATCCTGGATGTCTTATACTGTCCAAAATGTGATGCAAATTGTACATGAATTGGAGCAAAATGTGCCATCAAATGCAAATTACTCCAACTATTTTAGTCAGTAGAGTTATTTTAGGTTTTCAGTAGTGTAAATCAGAATGCACCCTATCATTATTTCTTCCATTTTACCTTAGGCTACACAAGGGAGAAATTATACTCTGAGTTATGTCATTATAAATCTAATTCTCTTTCTTACAAAAAAGTGTTAAACTTCAGCTCTGAGTCAACAGTATGAGCTTTTGCAACTCCTCTGAAAGCCATGCAAGCTACAGCAGAAAAGAATTCAGAAGTACTTAGTAAATGTCTTTTTGTTATGGTAGTATTCTTTTCAGGCATTTGTTGTCACAAATTCATTGTTGGCTCTAATACTGTCCCTTTACAAGATACAGTCATGCAATTTATAATTAAAAATTCCAAAGCCATGTTATACTCACTCGTACTGTCTGCTGTTGCGATAAAATCTGCCAGCCTGCTCTATTTAAAAATGTTCTTGGAGGGATCATAGGTCATTTGGTTGCAAGATTAATATTATTTATAGCAATGGGTCTTGTAGAACAATAGAAGTAACATCACTGTTCTTCCAATTTAAGACAGGGACAGTATTAAGAGAATTAAAAAAAAAAAGACAGTCTAGCAAAGACTGAAATAACAACTGCTTCTTTCACATGCATGGTGGCCCTGGATGGTGGCCAGCCACACTGCAGGGCTGCTTCATAATGCAGAGAAGGCTTTTCTCCATGCAGGATGGAGAAACGCTTCCCATGGCTTCTCACCACACCTCACCATTCGCACGCTAAATGAATCTGCCTCATCCTGAGTGTCAGCAAAGACAGGATGGCAGAACAATAAAGATGAGGTTCGGGAGGTGGGGGGTGGAACTAGGTGACCTTTAAGATCTTTCCCAACCCAAATCATTCCATGATTCTGTGAAAAGAAAACTTTGTGGCTTTCACCTCGCAACTTCTAGACTACCTACAATACCTTCCGAACTACTGACTTCTAAATAATTAAAGCAAAGCTTTTTGCCACGTAACTGAACCTTTGCCTTGATGTACTGTCCCTACTATTTAAATAGTGTTTGATGTACCGTCCCTGCTTTTTAAATAGTGTTTGGGTGCCTGTAAACATCTCAGGCTGCCAAAGCCTCGGTCACAGTTTTGCTGCAGCAAAGGTCCCACGCCACATCTGCTGTCAGCTGTGCTGTGATGAACTGGCACCCAGGGGCCTTGGGGGAGATCACTGTCCCAAAGAACCGGGCATACCATGTAGACTGGGACTGCCTGTGTCCCGGGAGAAACTGGCAGCACCTCACCATGAAAAGTTTCATTTTTCTTTGGAGGGAACAAACTGGAATAGAGAGTCAAATAAATGATCTTCTCCGCATTACAGAGATGTTAATAAAAACCTTCTCTCTAGAGATGGCCTGTTTCCTCACGAGAAGAAGGTCAGGTTGGATGGGCTCTAAGCGATCTGTTCTAGTTGAAGATGTCCCTGTTCATCGGAGGGGCAGGTTGTACTAGTTGACCTTTAAAGGTCCCTTCCAACTCAACCTATTCTGTGGTTCTAAGATTTCTGACTTTCCTCTGAAGATTTCTGAAAGTATAAATTGCAGAAAATGAGGTGTCAGGCCAAAAGGACTGCTCCAAGGCTATCCGGCAAGTCTGAGACCGAGGTGTTGCAGGTCAAGCTAGGAGATCCCTCCCCTCCTGAATCCCACTCCGCTTCCCTGATGAAGAACCTCCTCGTCTCTGCTGTTTACTGCAGGTGTTTGCCTTCTCAGGGGTGTACTCCTCTAACACTCCAGTCCAGTGCAGCCCTTGTGCATCCACTCCACAGGCATACAAGGGCGTGAAAGGACAACAGAGTCTAAAGCAAAGAAAAAACTGACCAAGGGCGTCTGAAAGGAGCAATGATACCTCCAGGATTTTTGATGGGTGTTACCCACTCTAAAACTCCACAAAAATGAAGGGTGAGCTTGAAATAGACTGGAGTGTGAAAGGCAGGAATGAGAATAAAGGGTAAAAAGCCTACATGATTTATGCAAAGTCATATCAAAATGAAATTAAGCCAAAGGTTGGTATGTTTATTAAGTTGTAAAAAGCATTTTCAAATGTTTCACAACTTTATAAGGACCTTGGAGCAAGTGAGAGAGTGATGTGCTTTCATCACAAATCCATCACTCACCTGGGGGCCAGGAGGCCCTGCAGGACAGTCTGATTCAGACAGAGAGGAAGCTGGTATTGTCTGGAGCTCATGGCACAACTCTTCCATGTCCACGTCAAGCAGCTTCTACCAAACACAAAACATACGAGTGAACATGCAGCCACACGAAGCCTGGTGGAGAAATGCACAAAAATCCAGCCACCACACGCTACGGTCTGGAGAGTTTATTCACTCCCTTAGGAGGAAGCCTAGGGTTTGCCAGAAGGTTCTCTTCACAGATGTTTGAACATTAGCCCTTCAGCACAGCATCCTGCCCCACGGTTCCTCCTCTCCCTCCTCTTCGAGAGGCAGATTGCAGCCTCTGAACCAGAGTGGGACCCTGGCCTATTCTTAGACCTGACCCTGCCCTCTCTGTCCCACTTTGCAAGTAGCAGCTCCTCTCCAAGAATAGTGTCTTTGCTCTAATAATAGAGACTACGCTCAGGGAGGGCATAGGCAGCGTGAACTTCGCTCCAGAAGATAATAACCCGCAGACGTTCATTCACTGCAGATTGGAGCCAGTGCCTCAAATGATCAATGATGTCTAATCTTTTGACTTCAAAATTAAGCTTTCGTGAGTAAAATGCCTTATTTATGCCCTGTGACAAAAGCGATCTCGCCTGGAAACACAGATGAACACTGAGGCAGTGGATCAATATAACTGATCTTCAGTTTCCATGTGAAAGGCCACTTTCCAGAAAAGCTCTGACTACAGACTCCAAAGCACAAGCTGCTCTCAATGAATTCACATGGCTCCCACCCCGCCCATGACTACTTAGTTTTATTTCATTTTCCTCTGGGGGAGATGGTGTGAAGGGTGATTTGATGCTCAGGTTACTCTCTGGGCTGCCTGCAGAAATCTCAGGGACCCTGGTCCCAACCTCGTCCTCCCTGAAGGAGTACACCACATTCCTCAAGAGACCTTGTGTCTGGGTCTTTCTGTGGAAATCAAGGCACAGGCAGGGGAGGTGATGAGACAGGCAAAGGCAACTAAATTTTGATCTGGAGGGAACAGCACCCTAAGTTCAATCCTGATCTCTCTGAAGGCAATGGAGGATTTTACACTGTACTTTTTCTTGGGTTAGTTCTTGCCTGACATCTTACTAATCATTATTTACATAACACTAGCAATAATTGCAGTATTTTTATATGGTAAATGGATAGTGGAATTGAGAATAGGATTTACTGAATGGGCATAAAAATTCTTAAAAATTGGGATGGAAGATGTATTGGAGTTAACAGACCCTGTCGGTAAGAGTAATTGGGCAAACTGCTATATCATATACCCATCGTGCCCTGTATATTGCATACGGTATGGATACGTGTCACATAGAGCAGATTTGTGCATAGGTGGGTAAGTGAAACTCCGTACCAGCAACTCACACACATCTGTCTTCCTGCAAAATGAAATGCTGGGAATAGATTCCATAGGAGGACTGCAGGACCTTCACTTCACCGACTGGGTAAGGCAAGTGTGATGCAAAACAGGAAATATATATAATCCACACTATGAAATCATTGGGCAGAATAGCAAATTGCTTTTCTGTCCTTACTTGATTTATTGCATTGCCATTACCTTTAGTTCAGGATTGCCTTATTCTAAGAAAGTCCCAAAATAGAGCAAGGAGAATATAATAAGTTAATTGAATTAACTGCCTGAGCAAACCCAGCCTCATTTTATTCCTTGATCTGTTTGAGATTTACTTAAAGCCCCAGTCTGGGGTGTTGAGTGATTGTCCTAACAGAGCCATATCATCAGAGGCAAGAGGGTTTGCTGAGTGACACCACAACGCAACGCTTGAGAAGATGCTTCTGTCTTTGTCACACATTAAAAGTCATGTAGAAGCAGAGAGAGGCTTTCAGACCAGACTTACAGTGCCCCAGCTGTGTCTGAAGTGCGGTGGTGGGAACAGGGGTGGTGGTGGAGGAGGGCCGAGGAGGCAGCATGTTCTGCTGTTGAGATGTTTCTTCTGTTCCAAACAAGGGAGATCTGTTCAATACAAACACTCATTTGTTTTCTTGAACATTTGACAGAATAAGAGAAGTTTCCATTCCTCAGGATATTTCTCTATCCTGTGTGCAATTATTGCAACACCACAATCCAAGCAGGGAATTAAGAAACTGGGTGGACCCTTAAGTCTGTAAAATCTTTCTTGTGCTGAAGGCCATGCAGAGTTCTAAGCTCTTAATATGGCTCTGACCCAGGCCAATTTTGGAAAATTTCAGGTAGGCGACATTAGGAAATAAATCAAATATTTATTGTTTTCTCTCTCCTCTGTTCCAAAAGTGTATTAGAGACAGCCTCTTCTGGTCCCTGCTGCAGCCTGTGTGCTGTAACAGGGAAGCACTTCTGCTGGTGCCCACCAACCTGCCCCACGAACCGAATTGCTTTCGGCCCTTCTGTGGGAAGTGGGAAGCTGTTCCACAGCACATTTGTTTTTATTTTCTCTAGGACTGCAACCAGCTTGCCTCCTTTCTGATTTGTGCATCATCCCTAAAAATAAATACCCTGCAACCCAGACTTAGCTGATAGCTTTGTCATTGACTGACTGATAAGAGAGGATCTCAGTTGTGTTTGACAATGTATTTAGCTTTTTCTAGGAGTTAAACTTCCATCAACAATATAAGAAGCTGTGACCAAAGAGTCACAGAGGAAGGATATTAAGATGATGCTCATATACAGCGCAGGGTCTTTTCCTGAATCTATTTACTCCTTGGGAAATACATCTCTAATCAGAGTGGGGGGCTTCTTCAAAGGTTTTGTCAAGGATAGCAAATATTTATGTATGTTTGTTGGCTTCTTCCTCTGGCTAGTGGCAGCTGGAATGGGTGTCTGTGAACTGAAGGGTGGCAGGGAGCCAAATACAGTAGGAAGAAAAGCCTATGGTGAAGTATCTGGTATTAATAGAAAATCTCTAAATTAAGTTTCTGGGAAGACAAACCTGACAAAATTGCTAGACTCATATGCAAATCAATTGCAGGCTGGATGTTAGTCACATCTCAAGGCAAGGGAAATTTTCTAAAGGACAGAGATACTTCCAGTTTTTCAACCATCTCAGAACATGCATTATATCAGTGTCACCATCCCACGTTAATGGGGACGGCGTTTCCTCAGTCCTGATGCACGGAACACAGTTGCCCAGAGGAGTGTGATTCAGCAGCATCCAGCAGGAATCCGTGTCATCCGGATTTTCCTTCTCTATCAAGACACTATTTGTGATATCTTTGAGAGATGAATCAATTAAAGTCTGAAAGAGTCCATAATGAAGACTCTTCCTCACCTTCTCCTCGCAAGTTTGAAGCTCAGCCAAAAACTTCAATTTAAGAGAAAGGCAGAAGATTTCTTTAAAAAACTGAATATATTGTTTCCCTTGAAGCTTTAAATACATACTGAAAATGTCAATGCCCTTTAAAAAGTAGCAAAGGTTTGAGTCGCCTGTCTTCAGCTCTCACAGGGAATAAAATACAAAGATAGGAAGAGTTAAGTTTTATATTGGCTTAACCTGAATTCAGTCATTCTTACACAGCTATAACCAAGTTCTTCAAATTTTAACACAGATATTTCTGTGGTTGTCTGAATTTCAGGATTTTATATGAACAAACTGTATTGGGACTAAGGAGCATCTTATTAAAACAATGGAGAGCTCGTAATTCAGCAGGGTATAAAGTGTGATTATTATTTTATTTTAGGCCACATTTCAATATAATCTTTCTTAGTATTACCTTATTGCATAATCTAGCTAAATTTCAATGGGATTATTATCATTCAACAAGAATAAGAATATCAAAAGTAGCCTGATGTGACTTAGCTGCTAAGAGATCACTACCAGGCACTGTAGAAAAAGGTTTGCATTACTGCAGTTGTACTGCTACTTAAAAAAAAAAAAATTAGAAAAAAATTAACGTGCTGTTCTTAAAATATTTTTAAAGATAAGATTAAATACAGATGTTTATCTATAATTCTAGTATGACACATATCATGTGTTCATGAGCGAAGTCCAGTCCTGGGTTATAAAATATTTGGATTTCCCTTTTCAGCAAAAAAGTCTGCAAATCTAAATACTAATAGATACTATTACTATATACTAATAGATACTATTATTATATACTAATAGATGCTATTATTATATACTAAGTAGTTAGATACCATTAACAGTATGGATACTACTGTATAGGATAGATATAACTTATACAATGATGCGGGTAGTTAATATTTCAGGGGCTCCATCAGCGACCATGGCTATGTCCTGGAAGGTATATTTGTCAAGCCAGTATTTAAGAAAAGGCTGGCCCTGGGCTCAAGGAGCTCCCACACTCAGGTCTGACAGGTGATGGGACAGCAGAGGGAGTAAAAAAACGAGTGAATCGCAAAATGACTACACAGGCATGATCTGATCTTCCAATGAGAACCACATATCACTGGTAGGGGTTTTGTAAGTAACTGCAATAGCTCCGAGACGTACAACCATCACAGTATTGCCTTGATTTCTCTCACAAAAGGGTTTCCCTGGCAGGCTCACCAGCTCTGTGCAAATGCAGTGCATATTTTTAGGCTGCAGGTTAGCTTTGTTTGCTAAACAACAGCTTCAGAATAGGCCAGTCCCCATCAGTGGAAAAAATCTCAGCCCAAGAATAGGACTGCCATAGTTTTCTGTGAAATATGAAGACCCTGCCTACACAGAGCATGCGTCTACATATCTCATATGGAAACTGCTCTTTCAACAACTTCAGTGTCAAGAATATGTCAATGCATTCAATAAGAGAAGAAAGACAAAACGAAAAACTTGTAGGAAATGTCTAAGAAGCTGTTGTTTTAAGAGAACATAAAAATTACAGTAGTCAGCTTTAAAATAGAAAGTATTTACCGTTTTCAAATTATTTTTAAGGTCCAGACTGTAAGTGAATCTGGTTCAAGAAGGTGACTATATCAATCTATGGGTATACTGCCAATGGTAGCTTCAGAAAACAATGTATTTGAGATGTTTCATTTTGTTCCTGCAGACTGCTTGTGACCATACCTGGAATTTGGGAACTCTGATCCAAAATGGTCTAACACAGAGCCAGGGAAAAGCCTTCACCCAAGCTAAGTCCCCTGGAGTGGGGCTAATACGAGGTCTGTCAGGCCTCCTAGAGCTGACCTTCAACCCTATGAACCCCCCAGCTGCAGCAGAGGTACCAGAGAAGTCCTCCCTGGGTTCAAGTCAGATTGACAGGATTTCATTGAAAAAACAAAAATCATCAATAAACCACGAAAACTACTTTTATCCTAAAATCACAAAGCCGTGGGCCAAACGCCAGGAGGAAAGTGCAAGAAAGGAAAAGGACACTTAATACGTGTTTCCCTTCCTATTTATGACCACACTGATGCAGCAAGCCCTGCCGGGAAGCCGAGCTGTTATCCAGAGGCTTCTCACCCTGCCAGCGGTGCTGGTGGCTTGCCCAGCCTGCGACAGGCAGGACTCTGCTAGAGGGAGCCCTCTGAGAGCTGACACCCCATCACAGGTGCTTCTCCCACTTGGATGGCTCTTTGAATTAATAATAAACGAGCCAGGCAGGCTGGTCAGTTAATGAACGTGGGCTTGTCCAGCTGAAACCGAGACTGTCCTCTGCTTTGTTGTGCTTCATTCAGGCTCCTCTTAACCTCCTTGCAAGGACAGTGCTGTGCCAGGCACTGCAGCCACTCGGTGCCATTCCGTACCTCTGCTGAAAGGTGACGAAGGCACTTTTCCCTTTTAAGTTAGGAAAGCTTAAGAGCTTGTTAAAAGTGTCTTTTGAGAGCCATAAAGGTCAAAATCCCTTATTTACAGAGCAGGTCCAGGTATTAAGCTCTCCTTCAAGAGCCCAAAGATATATGTCAGCATTAACTGTACATGTTGAAGCATGTTTTATGAAGCTTTGTGACCCAAAGTGTGCCTTAAGGACATATAAGCAGAGATGGGAACACAGCTTTGTGTCTGGAGCTGGGTTGAACAATCAGTGAATAGTCTGTGACTCTTAGTACCCTTTTGAACTTCGACCTTATAGCTGATGGTCTAAATAAATCTTCCCCTATAAACCAGATTAAATATGCCAAGGAAATACATCAAGCTGAGGTAATGGTGTCTGCTTGGAGAAGGTGGTAGCCCATGAAGTTCCCATGGGAGTTATAGGATGAGACCTGAAACTGCAGCTCTTCTCTGCTTCTAGTTTCATCTTGCTTAAAATGGGGCTTCAGTGTCTTTAAGGTACAGAGCAAATGGATCAGAAATTAATTACATTGATTTCAGAAAATTAAGATATCCAGACAAAGCCTTGCAAGTTTCTTTTCATAGAATCATAGAGTTGTTTAAGTTAGAAAAAACATCGAAGATCATCAAGTTCAACTGCAAACCTACCACAGTCAAGAAAAACTCATTCGAAAATTTTTAATCCCCGATACGAATACAAGTTGTGGCAGCAGCAATATGCACTTTACCAGCTGGCGCTCACTCAGAAGATGTCGTAATATAAATAAATAAATAAATATTTTAAAATCAGTCGATGTTCAAAAAGCTGGACAACAGCACGAACCCTGGCATGCCGCCTGGACAGCGGATCTTGATATTAACCTGGCCTGAGCAGCAAGGACACTCTGTTCTCCCTCCGTACCCAATATTCAGCCCCGTCCCCCAGCGCCTCCGAGCAGCCCGGCTGGTGAGCGACAGGCTCAGCCTCAGGAAACACTGCACACACGGCAAGGCACGGGGTGACAAAGGAGTCTGAGATCCCTAAGCAAAGGAGAGGCCTTTTGTTCCCTATATGCAAACATTTCATCTCTGTGTATGTGCACATACGAGGACGATTTGTGTGCCAGGAGATTATATACTGCTCTCTCTGACTGCAGAAGCAAAGTTCTGAGATCAGGACAGAGAGAGAGGAGGATTTCCTCGTGTCGGCTCTGCATTCCAGGTTCACAAAACATGAAAAATCCAAGTAAAATCTGATAGGTGGAACACTTTAGTGTTTTGGTTTTTTTTAATAAAATAAACTCATGTTTTATATAATCCTAATAACCACAACAGGGCTGTTCCGTGCAATTTTCTTTCTATTACCTTCCAATTGCAGAGGTCCAGAGCTCTAGACACTGCTAAACGATGTTGACAGCTCTGTATGTTCCCCTTCAATTAATGAGAAACTGAGGCACAGAGTAATTAAGAGTCTCCCAAATCCATGGATAACTTAATTACAATACCAGAAACAAACTTCCAATCTGCTGAACAACAGTATCTTATCTCCATCATTTTATGAATCAGACCATAAAACTCAACTGCTTGTCACACCAGCAATATTGAAAATTACAGCCTAAGAATTTACCATAACCTGTAGAAGAGCCTAAACCCCTCAAGATTAATGCAAGGTGGTTGCCACATCAGCCCTGAAAGGCTTGTCTGTGTCATTCACTACCACGCAGTCCTCTCCCACTTCATCTGTGAGATGAGTAGCGACAAAGCTGAGAGACACCAGTGCCACCCTTCTGCAACCTAAACACTGTAATCTGCTGGTGCTGACCCAGATCAGACACCTACTTGACTTTGATGTTAGTCCACCGTGTGCTCAGACAGTCCCAGACAATCCCTTTGAGACTGAGGGTATTGCTGTGTGCTCACCAAGACTTCAGAGAAATGCCTCCAAATTCCTCTTTCTTTCCTGGCAAACACTTCAATAATTTTTTTCTGTTGTGATTTTACATAAATAAATATTTACAATTGCTCTCCTTATAAACAAAAAACCCCATCCACCTGACATCTCTGCTGTCCATTTTGACAATATTTAGGGTTCCTGCAAGTTGTTCCATTAGAGGGCAAAAAACCCCAAACCCTGATGATGGGGTCGGATATTCCTTTTACACAGGGACAGCTGGGATCCCAACTCCTTCCGTGTCAGGAATACTTGCTTCTGTGTTCTCTCTGCCCTTTCTCTCACAATACACAACACCCTCTCCCCCCAGCACGGCACCGCAGTGGCTGCCTACTCAAGGCTGTCACCCCGCACGGCTCCTCTTGCCAACCCACCCTGCCCATCAGCGCGGCTCCAGCAACGCTGGTCCACGAGGAAACCGAACTGTCTCCTGCGGCTCTGCCACGCGAGGTCTGACTGCAAATGCAACGCCTTGTTCCTTTCCTTCAGGAAAACAGTTGGATCAAAGGCAAAGAGAGCGTGAGGAATACTGCCAGTACTGCTCCAGTGTTGCCATTCCGCTGAGTTCTTCTAAACTGATCAGCCGTATTGCTTCCACAGGACTACGCATCAATATTGATTGTGGGAGGACACTGACTCAAGGGATGCATTTGGGGCATGTGTAAAAGGCAGTCTGGGTCAGAAGAAGCACTGGCATGAAGCTCTTTTACTTTGGCTGCTGCTAGGAATTACCGTCCCATCTCTCTGAAAAATCTCGTAAACCTTGGGCCTGGATGAGTAGAATAGGGGAGAAGGAATGAGGTGGAGAGAAGAGACTCTTTCTACTACCTGAATTTGGAAGGTGGCTTCCTTTAAGCTGGTTATTACAAGGTGCAGACTGGTTCATGTAGCCCTACTAAAAATGATGATAGGACTCATGCCTAGTTCTCATCGTGTGAGTGCAATAGTGCAGGAGATTCAGCAGAGCAGAGCAATGATATAAAGTTGTAAATGACAACACAAACACAGCAGTGGGATATGGCAGGTGGGATATGGCAGGTTGGCTTGGGAAGACACCTGCGGTCTCCAGGGGTTGAGCTTTCCATCCCTGGGCATCTTTGCTGCCATGTGGAACCAGAGCCACAAGCTTAAGCACATTGTAGTATTATTCCCTGAAGCATTTCCTTCAAAAATGATGCTTCAGCACTAGCAGACAACTCTTTGGAGCTGACATGACATTCAAAATACTTCCAGAAACAAGGAGGCACTGTTGCTTGAGGCTGATACGACTACAAGGTGGAGCTGGCAGCAAAACAAAGATCCAGATTATTCTTCTTTCCCTGATTATTCTACAAACATTTCCCAGTCCTACTGATTGTTTACCTCTGCTTTCTGCTTACTGCTTGGCGACCTGCAAACCTCTTTATTTGTGACCTGTTGCTATGCAAAGATGTGGGGGGACAGAAGTAAAAGTACCTTTAGCCCAGGAGTTTTCAGACATCCTTGGAAAATACCCAAATGTGTTTTCCCATCTATAGGAAAGACAAGTCATCGCTTAAAAACGCCCTCACTGTTAAATGTGATTAGTCTCAGAATTTGCAAGTGCAGTGCTGAAATCCATTCTTTAAATGTGAAATTACATTCTGGTGCCAGATGCAAATAATTGACTCAGCTGACAGTCAGGGAACATTTGAGAAACCAGTGAAATAATGAAAATGTAAATGGAATTAATTCACCTTCTGTACCTACTGTGAGATTTCTACCAGAAAATACAGAATTTATTGCTATTTTCTTACAAGTTTTTTAAAATGCACATATAACTAAAGCACTGAATGAATTCTTTTTAAAGTCATTTTTCATAGCCCCGATTAACAAATAATAATGGCACGCAGGTGTGTAAGAGCTGCACAAAGTACATCTCCTAAGCCAGCCCTGTGGTTGTGGGATTATGACTGAATCATCTTCCAGCTGTTATTTTTTCCCACATATTATCAGGTAACCATTGGCAAGACATTTGTGGCAGAAGCCTCACTAAGAGCTGGTTGGCTCTAAAGGTGATTTTTGTTGTCTCGGCCAGAAGAGGCCGCGGAGCAGAGCATGGGGTGGTGACCTGCCCACGCTGCTACACTGGGAACCAGAGCTCCTGGTCGAGCTCACACCTTCTCTGAGCCTGAAAGCAGAAGCTGTTGGCCTGTGGGGATGGAGGAGGAAAGAGCCATGGATGGCTGCGGTGCCTGCCCGGGGAGCCCCGGGGTCTCTTGCAGAGAGAGCCCCCCAGGCAGGGCTGTGGAAAATACCGTAAAGAGCGGAGTCTGGCATCTTTCTTCAAGTTTGCCTCTTCCATTTTGGTTTCACTGGAGAATATAAGTCTTTTCTAAGAGGCAGGTTATTTGCTGAATGCTTATTTTTTAAGAGGACGGTTCAAAAGGCTTCCGCAGACACAGGTGTGTGTCACAGGGGAAGGCAATGGAAACATCAAATTCTTGTTTGTCTGGGTGGCATCTAAGTGTCAAATAAATATAAAGTTCTTCAAAACAAATGTTGAGGTCTAATGACTTACACGTTATTGCAAAGCAATTTGTTGTATATCATAGAAAATAAATGTTGATGATTCCTGTACCTCAGCATTTACTAATCTCAACATAATAGAAAAAGCATATCCCATTGAAAAGAAATGATAACAAATGGAAATGCTTTTTAGCATCCTACAGAGCTTAGTGGAAAAAAATAGTTAGTTCCTAAAGGGTGAACAAAATGCATTAAATTGTTATCAAAGTATGTACTTTGAACATTAGGCTTTTCTAGATGTTATCTTAAAAGCTATCTGAAATAATTACAGAACTATAATGGCTGCATTATTAAGTGCTATAGGGCTTTTCCTCAAGGGACTGCTCTTGTGGCCCTCAGAATCTTAATAATTTAGTATCTTCAAATGAATGGACTGTTCAAACTATTGGGAGTGAAATACAGTGTACTGGTTCTGCACATTTAAAATATTAGTTAAAAATCCCTAGAACAGGCCATGCCACTTAGTGCAGAAGCCTCTGGCCTCACAGGAGCTTCCCTCCTGATCAGCATTCCTTGTAAATGCCTTGAATGTAAATCATCTGGCTCTGGGGACACACCAGAGAGGTTAGAACACAAGAAAGGCTGTGTGTCTTTATACTCATGTCTAAGCTTGATTTTATGTACAGACTTAAAATATGCATCTTTGGTCAGTGTGAAAGCCATGGGCAAAGTCTGTAGGTATAGCTGGCCTTGACCTCCAGATCTCAGTGGAACCACTTCTCAAATCTGACATTGCAGAAATCCAGGACATTAGTCAGAAGCATCTCTATGGACAGATACAGAACAACAGACAGAAGGTGGGAGACAGCAATTTGCCACAAATTGGTGGAAGTTCCTCAAAGAAGAAGTCTTTGAGAAGTCTTGAGAAGATGGGAGTCAGAGCTCTTGCCAGCTTTTCCCTTCCTTCACACGGAACATGTCTTGCTGCTGAAACTGTAAAATCTATTAAGAGGGGTTTCCAGTGCCCTGCCTCAGCTGACAACTAATTTGCTTTGTCTTTGCCTAGCAGGGATTTTCCATGCAGTGGGCTCTTGTTTGCCATGTAAGTCATCTGAGTACTTGTTAGTGTCATAGCTGGAGCCAGATGATGTTTATTCTGCTAACACCCAGTCAGACTCCAGCAGCGCTCATTGAGGTCAGGGCTTTATTTATAGAAGCAGATATACATTGAGATTCATTTCCTTTCCCCTGCTGTAATCTACCTGAACTCATCCAAAACAGAAAGAAAACGGCAGACATGCAAGTAATACACTAATTGGGCCAGATCCATGAATTAGCACAGCACCACAGACGCCAAAGGGAAAAAAAAAGCATTTTAGAGCAGCTGAGGATCTTGTCTATTATTTCTCATGGGGAAGAGAAGGGAGGGGTTTAAAACCAGAAATAATAAAGCAAAAAGCAAAACCAACCAAGCAACCGAATGTCCTGGCATGTGGCAGAACAGGTTTGCGGTGCAAAACCCCTCCACCGAGATCTGCAATTTGAAGCGCTTATTTTTCAATTCTGCGCTCCCGATCACCGGGAAGCGCAAGAATCAGAGCGCAGAGTGCTCCAGGCAAGGAAAAGTAACAAGACTTAAAGCCATTTACCTGCTGAAACAGAGAAGACACTGTCAGCGTACGCGGTCTGAGCCAAAGCAAAGCAGAGGAGAAGCGGCAGGTGAGATCCCCAGACAAGCAGGCTGAGGACCAACATGCTGGCTGCGCTCTGGCAGGTCCCAGCTCAGAGGCGCAGGGCTGCTCTGGGGCTGGCTCTCTCGCTACCCTCCCTGCCCTGCCTGCTCTGTGCCTCTTCCCTCGCTCCGGGATGCGTGTGTCTGTCTGTGTGTGTGTACGTCTCTCTCTTGCTCTCCCCCCTCCCTCCCCGTGCCTTTAGGAAGAAAGAATGCCAACCATTTCCCATTAAATCTTCTCCTTACACTAGACACGGTTATATTTAACTCCTGCGCTGGATCAGTTGCCCCTATTGTGGACATTAGCCGCTCAAACCGGGGCACGGGGGATTCTGGTTTTGCTAACAGAAGCGAAAAGGCGCTTTGGATAATAATAATGATGAGCAGGGATGGGAGAAATGAAAAAGTGGGCTATAAACAGCATCCTTCAGTGCAGGCAACCAGACACCGGCATCGAGAAGGATAAAATCCCTGATTGATCATCTTCTACAGGTCACTAATTGCCTTAATGAGAGAGATGAGCAGTGACCTAACATCTGCTTATCCTTGGTAGCTACGAGTGCTGCATTCGTGTACACAGCGCAGCTTGGGGTGAGGGATGTCACAAAGGCTTCACAAACGGATAAACACACTATTATTTGGGACTTAAGTGAAAACGACAGTACCACTGGTACTGCCAGGCATTGTAGGACTGCCCAGAGTTTACTGATGGGGTGCAACAGGTGGAAGAAACAATACATGTGCCATAGTGGGGTGAGCGAAACACTATCGGCTCCGTGGGTGGTGACAGTCAACACACCACACAGCACCGCGTGAGGAAAACAAGCCTCCTGCCCTCTGAAAAGCAGCAGGTGCCCTTGCTACCTGTGCAAAGGTTTGGTGTTTCCGTGCCTTTTTGCGACTCACAGGGCTCCACAGATTAATTTGTGCCCTGTGAATAACCAGCAGAGAGATCCTCCTCTCTGCCTGGAATCTGACAAGTGGTTTCCACGGAAATCAGAGGTACATCCTTTACTGTGAAAGACATCACTCTCTCCCAGATGGAGATGGTTTTCTTTGTCAACTGTTTATTGTTACCTCCAAGACAAACACGAAAATATTTTGTATTAATTGCAGATTTATTTTTTTTTTCATTTGAGAAAAGTACTTACTGACAGAGACAGTGACACGTCCTCCTGGGTGTTAAGTCCCAAAAAAAGCGAAGTGATGTATTTCCACAGCTCAGGATAAATAGTCTTGGCTGTTACTCCCAAGACACTGCAAACATTGACAATGTCTTTTCAAATGTAGTGGCTAGATAGGAACAATCACATCTGCCTTATATATTTTTATCCTTAAAGGACATGCTTAATATAACCATAATGCTTTCTAAAGCCTCTTTCTAGTACTGCAACACTTTGGATAATAGAATTTCTTTTTTAATTTGATCAACTCTATTCCACTGCCTGTTACTTTTTAGTATTTGGCTCTTTTTGGTGAAGATAGTAGTTTGGCCTCTTTCTTCTTTGACCAAGGTGACCACAGATTGAGGAAATGCCCTTATTTCTCTTGGCATGCTGCACCTCAGAGGGAAAGGAATGGCTTTTGGGATGTTTATCATGACAAGCCCTAATCATATAAGAGACTTCTTCTTCATGATGCAGCTATGGTTCGTTGACTCAGATTTTAGTGGAGAGCTCTTATGCCCGGGCAGCAACCCAGGCCATGTCAAGGTGCAAGCACTGAGTTTTGTTTCCTCTGGTTTTAGGGTGTTGGCTTTACTGGCTGAGACTGCTGGCAAGGCTGCTAAGGGTTCCATCAGGAGAAGGACGAGATGTGTTGGGAATAAAACGGACAATAGCTGTGGGATTATTGCTTTTGACTGAGGTGACGGCGCAGCAGACTGACACTCCGTGCTAACTGGCAAGCCCGCTGGGTGACCAGGATGCACACCTGGCTCCACAGCTTGTTTCTGACCTCCGTGGCATCGGTGCATGTGATAGGGAGAATCCAGAGGAGAGGAAGTGTCGGGTGGCAGAGCGAGTCTGGCACGAGAAACTTGACAAACGTGTGCTTTCCAGGCCCTGAGTGATCTGACATCTGTGAACTTGCTCAGTCAAGCAAGGCGTTCCTCCAGCTATTCCCATGGGCTCACAAAGCTGATGCAAGGTTTCTGCTCCCTTCAGAGAGCTCTGCACAAGGTAGTTAAGGCCAGTTCTCTGTGATAAGTCCTTGTCTCTATTCTCCAAACAGCAGCCAACAACAAAGGATTTTCCTTTCTTTCCTGTGCGTTCTCTGCAGCTGCTGGTGTAGTGAAAACCCACATGAATACAACTTCACGATGCAACCACTGGAAAAGATCCCATAAATATTTGGGAATAAAAGTACTTCAAATATTTTGGGAAATAATTTTTAAAAAATCTTCATTTTTTTAGATTAAATGATGCATTTGCTATAGAGTGAAGTAATAGATACCGCAGAGTTCTTACTCTTGTTTCACCTAGAATTGCTACTCAGATACCAGGAGTGAATGGAACTACAAGTATACAACACAAAATCATAGGAAACATAGAAAGGAAATACAGTGGCTTTGGCAGTATTTCTATTTTAGATGACATTAGTGAAGAAAGAAACACAGCAAGGTTTTCACACTGCATTTTGTAAGTCTTATGGCTTAAGTGAGAACATGAGGTTTGGAGGACTTGCCTTTGAAATTTTCCACGGTGAAAACCCCAGACCACCAAATGTCATCTGCAGTTTAGTGTTCAAAGATAAGGACCCCACAGTTTTACCACAGGGTATCGACTGCAGTTCATAAAAAAAAAAATAATCCCATTTTGGGTAGATGTCATAGCAATTAAAAATGTCAAAAGCCAACAATTAAATAGCCATCACAGTTTACCTGCTCAAGTACCTGTTGTTTGACCTTTCCAACCTAGACACTGGCACTTAGAAGTGGGTGGAAGAATCTGCTATGGCCCTAGTAAGTAAATAGAATTTATGAACCCTTTTTTATGCAGGAATTAATGAATACTCATTAAAAAGAAGGCTTCCTGCCAGCCCTATCTGCTTTTGGTTGGCAGGTACTGCATCAACAAGTCAAGGTAAAATGAATATAGCCAAAATACCATCAAATTTTTGTATGAACACAGTTCTGGCTAGAAGGACAAAGATAATCAAACAATAGCTGGGGTCATCTCGTCTAACACCCTGCAATAAGCAGGGACATTTCAATGAGATCAGGGTGCTCAGAGCCCCGTTCCACCTGATCTTGGATGTTTCCACGGATGGGGCATCCACCACCTCTCTGGGCAAACTGTTCCAGTGTTTCACCATCCTCTTTGCAAAAGATTTTCTCCTTGTATCTAGTCTGAATCTACCCTCTTTCAGTTTAAAACCATTGCCCCTTGTTCTGTCAAAACACTCAGTATATAATTGAGACTTCCCAGTTCAAAACTCTGAAAGCTTTTTTGCTGAGTGGGGTAAAGGCAAAACATCAACCCCGTGTTAATGCAATAACACAATAACAGCTTATGTCTGCAAAGTCGTACAGAAAAATTCTGTTCATTCAATTAGTGTGGGAGTTGGAAAAGATTATTTGTAATTATGTTTTCCTTGTTAGATAGCTATTTAGCAACAATTGCTTTTCACAATAAAATTATCTGTTCAGTATTGCACACCTGGATCAGTGACACCCAGAATTCAGTTTTAATACTATGACAACATAGCTGCAGTTACCTTGGGAGATGGTATTACTTAAAGCACAAAGGCAGCTGCCAAAGTAAAAAAGATAATAAGTGCAGAAAAACAAGAAATGGCTTCATCATCTCCTTGCTGGTGTGTTTAAATTTAATTCAGAAGCCCATATAGGAACAGACCCAGTAACTGTGCAATGAAGTAAGTTCAACCACACGATGAAGCTCTGGCTTCCTCCCCAGCTCCACCCACGCCAGGCACCCAGCTGGCTGCAGGACACAGGTGGCCAGTTAGAGGCAGGCCAGTGCCAGTCACCCTTCAGATTGCCACCCACTGGATGGACAGGCTGAGAGAGCACTTTGATGGCAGGACATCCAACTTCCAAAAGCAACACCTTTTGGCAAATTAGCCACCTAATGGATGTTACACGTTGCACAACCAGCAGTGGCCTTCTGGCCTCCTCTTTTCTCTATACTCTTTTTGGAGAAAGGCAAAACTGGCTAGGGAAGCCAATTTATTTTTACACTCTTCAGAGCTTATTTGATTCCAGAGCAGCCCAGATATCACCCCATTTTTAGAAAGCTCTGCTCCAAACTTTAACTTTCACTTTTAGACTTCTTTCAAAGGCTCAGTCTTTTACTTTTTTCGCTCCTGTGAGTAATTCCTATGCATGCTACATTTCTTTTTCTATTGATGACTACAGAACAGAAGAGTGAAGGGCATGAATAAAGATTATGGGATGATTCAAAGTGACTTCCATCAAAGCTCTCAGAAAACCCCCACTGTGGCCTTGTAACATTGGGGGCCACAACAAATTACTTTTATAAGAGTAATTCAGCTGCTGAACTTTCTAACAGTACTCTTTTTTGCCTTTCCCGTTTCATATGTCTTCTAGACCTCACCTTTTAAATTGTATGTTATTTAGCGTTTGCTGAAGGGTTGTATAAAGCCTTGTACAATGGCAGGGCTGAAATATGTCCACACACATAGTGTGGTAGACATGCAGAAAGCCTGTGCTTCCTTTCAATGCGTGCATGTGCTGGAAAAATCCATACAGACAAGAATCCCGGGGACTTGCTGAATGCTTTGATCAAACGTGCACAAAATTTGATGGCTCCTTCAGATATTCAGCTGCCCCATGGTTATTTGGTGTATACAGAGTACACCTAACACGTTCTCATTGTGCTGGATCTCCACGCAGATCACAGGATGCTCCTTGGATGAGATGCACTCATCATATGTGCTCGTGCATTTGCATGAACAAGATGTATGCCCAGGAATGCCAGGTTTTGGAAATCCTGGACAAATATTCAAAATCTCAGAATTATTCACAGAAAAATGTTCCATAGGAAAAAGAAGATGCCCACAGAAATCCTGTGGACAATGGCCTTGACATTTGTAGTCCTGGCCAACTGAGATCTACAGTTACTAGTATGAGAGTAGATAACTAGTCTTCAGCATCCTAGGATGGTGTATCACAAACAAGTTACAGCTATAAGCCAGTCTGTTCTTGGTATTTACACCTAGAAGAGACAGAACTAGTATTTTTTTTACCTTATTTTTATTTGGATTGTCTATTGCTGTTATTTACTTCTATTAGTAAAGGTCTGCAGAACTCCCTCTTGCACTGGTATCACTGCAGTGCTGCTGGAGGGCAAAGGAATATCTGGCAGTAATTGGCTCTCACAACTCCTAATTTAAGTGATTTATCATCTAGCTTGCCAAAGAGCCAAATCAATTAAACACCACAAAGCACAATCTTCTTTTTACCTCTGTCAATATTTTTGAGGGGAAAAAAACCCCAAACAACATTATTGTTGTAATGCTCACACTATTCTGAGGACTCTTCCTTCCAGAGAGGTGAATAAATACTTTCATACTGCACCATTACCCCATTCAGATGCAAGCAAGCATGGATCCAAACATCAGTACACACACACCTAGGGGAATGTCCCTTATAAAAGGCACAGCTGTCTTCTGTAAAGGATCTCTGTCAGATGAGTGGCCAGAGCATCGTTGATTCAGGAAAACTTAATCCTGAGTGCAAACTCAAGTGTGCAAGTGAAATCAATGAAGCTGGTCCTGAAATGAAGCATGTGCCTTGCCAAATCAGGGCCTGAAAAAGCTTCAGATCTCTTTTCTTTAAAACAGTTTGATGTCTCATTTTCCCACCCCTGTTTTCCTCTCTTCTCCTGGATACCTCTGGGCACTGAATATTTAGGGATCCTCTGCCTTGCAGAATGCAAAGCCAGGAGCAGAGCTGCTGAATCTGCCTGGGGAGCAGTACTAGATACACACTCATGGGCTTAATCCAAAGGCCTGACGAAAGAACCAACATTAAAAAACTGGGGATAGGTAAAGAAACAGGTCCCAGAAGAACAGAAGGAAGTAGCAGTATGTTGCCAGATTTGCTTGCTGGTTTTTCTTTTTTCTGTTTTTTTTTAAGCAAATGGACAGCTACGAGTGCTGACCATGACACTACAGCAAGCAGAACACAGTGACACTTCTCTGGCACTGTAGCTGTTGGAGCAAGCAGGTTTATGGCCTGGCTAAGGGGGCTTTCATACCTAAATCCCAGCAGCCATGTCTCCTTGCTCTAAGAAGGCGGCACTGCTTTGGCTGGAACCTGAGGTGCCCCTGCCAAGTCCACCAGTACTGGTATTAGCACCTCCAGGCACCACAGCTTATAAAATGACATACACGCACATTATCTTAATGACAGTGCAAAGGAGACAGAGGACAAGTTCTTCAAGCACTTGAGAAAGTGCAATTCCTTTAATATATATATATATATTATTAATGTGCTGCTTTCATTCACCCAGACATTGTGAAGCTCCAGCTTGGATGACTGCCTGAGTGTATGTCAACACAGCATCATTACTGGAGCTGCAAGGTGATGCAGAGGCAAGCAAACCCACCGCAGCCACAGGAGAATGGAAGGGCCTCTCTGCCCAGGTTTGTCCTCAGCTGGGCTGGCACATTATGCGAACTTTCATGTTGCAACAGCACAAAATTCACACCCAGGAACAGTGATTGCTTTCTGGAAGCAAAAGCCACGAAGACTTACCCTGCTGTGTAGACTGGAGATGTAAAAACACCTATGTGAGTCTACCTTCCACATGTGGTGCATTACCAGCACTAAGTACCAGAGGAAATCTCCCACCAGTTACGTGCAAACGTGTTCTAAACTGCCAACATTCTTCTGTCCAGTCATTTACAAATCCCTAAAATTGCTAATCCATTTCTTTAGCTCCAAAATACAGTAATTCATATCCTGCCTTCAAAAGCATCCTTTCTCTGCATTCAGTTTAGAATCTGACCCAAGGTATTAAACAACTAATTGCTAGTTGGATTGTTCAGACATCCTATAGCTGACAAAAAGAATTCCAGATTAAATTATGCAACATTTTCAGTAGTGCACTTCCTTGTCTTCTCTATTACCCCCTTGAAAAGATTAATAGAACCAAAATTTCTCAGAATATTAACTGAAGTGAGCAAACTGTCATTCTATTAATTCCTCTTCTTTATTTTGCTACTTACTTATTTCAGGCAACTTAGAGATTCCTGGAAAGAACAGACACCAAAATAATTCTCATTTATATTAGTATGTGCCGTAATTAACTGGGAGGGTCTGCTTTACTGAGGACATCTTAAACCTTGCCCATCTGGTTTCAATCAAATTATCAAAAGAAACTGCAAATGCCTGCTTCAGAAGAGCTGTTTCTTACCCATTACAACATTCAGTTTTAAATAAATCAACCAAAGTCACACTGACTATATGTCATATAGAACATCGACGTTGATAGCTGGTCTGACCTCAGAACATCACTAAGAGGAGGGCCAAGCACTCTTTTCTCTACTAAGCATATCCACCAAGCTTTTTAAACAGCATAAAAAGAGCTGCAATGGGGATTTTGATTACAACATATAAAGGAACTATGCAGTCAGTGCAGAAGACATTTCTTAATAAGATTTTCGCTATAGCTTACACCCAGTGTGTGCTTGTTGCTTGTGCGAACAGAGTGGCAGACCTGGAGATGCACTGCTCCTTGCTTAAAGTGGAGTTGGGCTTTTTTATGACTGCTTAAAATCAAAGCTAGCCAGACCAAATCCACACCTGATTGGTCACCAAAATGGACACATGCTACATGGTCGGGGCAGCTGCAGGCAAGCAGACATGCCATACACCCAAATGGTCACAGGGCAGACAGTTCACAGAATTCTCTGCAGGCTAAAGGTGAAACAAAATTATTAAGAAGTTTGTAACTGCTGTAAGCCAAACCTGTTAGCACCCCAAGGGACTGCAGGAACACATACTCAACACCTTACAACATTTCGTGAGGTGCCCAGACACTAACAAACCTTATTCCTCATGCCAGGCCATTTTGTTGTGGCTGCTGATGGTTTCACCTCTGCTCCCATAATGAAATCACCTGCTGGACTTTGGACACCTCCTGTAATACTTTTCTGGTAGCACTTGCTGGTGCCAGGTTCCAACCCTTTCACTTCTCTTTGAAGAGGACAAGTTGCTGCTGGCCTGAACCTCTGGGCTTCCCAAACATACGAGCTGAGCAGACCTCTGCAAGGAAAGTTTCCAGGGGAACTAGACTAAGGATTGATGGAGGTCACCCATAACACATACAACAAAATTGCAAGTATCCTTTATTTACCTGAAAGCCATGAAGAGACGCAGAACTGCATCTTATTTAAACACTAGTCTTGGTATTTCTCAGTAAATTACACTCAGTACCTCCTCTGAATCATCTTCCCTCAGCTGAGATCCAGCTGGCTAAAGCCACATTTCAGCTTCCACAAGTCAGCATTCTCCAGACTTCACATCTGCAATCTTTTGCTCCTTTTAATAAAATTAGGATGTTTCAGAGATACTTTGTTTCTGTCTTACCTTTGGAACTGTTCTCTGTCATACAGTTTCATCTAACACTACTCTTAGATCAACTCCACAGTGTAAAACATCAAGCAGGTAAGCCAGACAAACAAAGTAGCACAAATTTCATTCTCTTTGGTTTTAGAGGGAAATCTCTCAACTCATCTACCTTAATCACGACAATGCAAGAATTTCTATTTTATCACAGTATTGAGTCTATCTTAAAGTGATAAGAAATGCAGTGTTAATCCTTCCTTGAGGTTTTAAAAAGTTCAGTGAAATCAAAACTGATATTGTCCATTATGTTATCACCTCCATGTAGCTTCAAATTCTTTGCTTTTTATTATCCATGTCTTGATCTATTAAAAGGAATTGTGCTTGTTATTGCACCCATTCAACATTTCTAGAAATCCAACACAAGCTGATTTCCAACAGCTAAACCAAAATGCTAATGAAATTCAAATACTCTTACTAAAGGAGAAACAGTGTGAAAATCACTTTTTATTAATTTCCAAGTATAAACCAAGAATTTATGCATTTGCTTATCCAAAGCAAATTACCTCCCCTGTGAACAGTTCCAGCATTAACTCTTACAGATACTTTACACCATCATAATAGATTGTGTTTAATCACTGCAACATACCAAAATCAATTTGAGAGACCAAAAAAAGAATGAAACAAAATCAATGACAAGATCCAACATTTTCCCACATTCTTTGCAGAGTACTCCCGAGAACACAGCAACTCTACATTTCAGCAGTCTTACATTTGTGAGTAATATCCATTCTAGGATTTTATCCTGTTGCACTTCCTCACGCTCCCTAAGGCCATTACCTTTCTTGCTCAAACATTCACAGTGCCACGTGGCTATTCCCAGTTGGCACACGTGTAAGAAGGAGTAGTACCCCCGGTCAGACTGTGGGACCTAGCTCATGTCAGATGTTATCTTCCTGCTCTAGTGTGCAGAGACATTCCAGCCTAACAGTGACCCGTGGCCTCGTGCCAGACCCAGACTGAAGTGCACCAACCAAGCCAAGCCTCTGCAACAAACCTACACATAAGCCATGATCCCCTGACAGGCCATGATTCCTCTTCTTCCTTGGGTCATCCAGGTGCCTTCCACTAGTTAACTAACACATACTGTCAGTGGAATAACAGAAAACAAGGCATTCAAAACCCAAATCAGAGACAGAATTTTCCCTTTTTCATATGTAAGAACAAAGAACCTTCCAGTGAAATGAAGAACAGATGTAAACATGAGGTAATCTGCACACTAGTGTCCTGAACAGCAGTTGCTGTAGGCCATGACAGAAGCACAGAAAGAACTACTCCACTTTTAAAGCCCGAGCTCTAAGTCATGTTGCTGGATACAACAAAAGATGAAAACACAGCAGACGGAAACTCAGGTAGGCCAATTATCTGCCTTCAGTGTTGCCTCTGCATCACAGGCAGTGTAAGATGGACACTGAGTTTCTATACAGCAAGCAAATTACATGAAGAACCTTAACTGCAAAATTAGCCAGCTACAGCATGAACACTGGTGGTTGCTTTGTGCTGATTGCACAAATGAACATTATGCTTCAGTTTAACACTTTCGTTGTTGTTGTCGCTCTGGTGAGGGATTTTTTATTTTATTTTGGTTTGGTTTGGGACTTTTTTGTGGGTTTTTTGTTGTTGTTGCTGCTTTGGTGGTGGTGGTAATTTTGTTTTAAAATACTTCTGATTAAAAAGATTTATAATCTATTAATCCTGGACATCTCACTACACATTTTCAACCTACAGGGACGATGGTGTTTTTGTAAAGAGCAAAGCTTCAAACAAAAATCTAAGATCTTATTTTCCAACAAGCACCATAAGTCCCCGTTAACAAAACCAAATTCAGTAGACAGAAACTTCGCCCTTGGGTGAGTCTGGGTTTTAAATACACTACTTCTTCATCTAGTAGAAGCTGAAAAAGCATCTGTAAAATTAGGAAGCTACTATCAATGCAATGGGCTTCAATACATAATGAGGGCAAGCAGGACTTTTACATAAGAAGATGCTTTGTTTTGGTCCTTAGAGAACAAAGCCTCTAACAAGTAGCACGTTGGTGGTTGGTTAAAAACGAACCTACTATAGTCAAAGACTTCCATGTTTCAGTCAGCATAAACCACTCATCTTATTCTGTTCATCTGGAACATCCAATATTTTAATTCACAAATGATGGGTACTACCCTGAGTAAAAGCAAAACTACATAATTTTATCATTAGTGTTTCTGTACAATCTGCTAGAAGACTTGGTATACACTGATACGTGTCTTTCTCATTTTACAATTATTTAATTTCAGCATTTAAAGATTTGTCTAATAGCAGCTATAAAATCCCACTTTATTCCAATGCCTACATAAAATACAGTTGTATCAGTTCCCCTTCTGGAAACCAATTCAGTTTTGTTTAACGTACGGCCTTGCACCACCATCATCTTCCTCTTCTACTACAGGTTAGAACGAGTCAGCCAGGGAAATTCCTGGAAGCAAAAAAACAAACCAACACAGAATAAAAACCATATCAGAATGGACAAAGAGTAAGAGAAACAGTTAACCACCAGACAGAGTCCGCAGGATATAAAGATGGCTCAAAAATGTTTCATCTCATTTTGTCAGGAATGAAAAGGCATAAGCTTAAATTCCAGAAATAGCCATTAAGGACACTGTGCATTAAAACAGTCACTGGGGAAAAAAACCCAAACAAACAAATAATAAAGGAAAACAGATGGCATAGTATAAAAGGATCCATTCTTCCATCTTGCAACTCTAAACACAATCTTTCTGCCTTGCAACTATCTCTGCCTTCTCAGTGGTTTAAGTGATAGTTCCTGAGGCTTTCAGAAGTTCACCACCATGAAGCTTGCAGAAAAAGAAAAGAACACATATACATACCTGTTTCTTTCTCTCAGATTGTGGATCAATCATTACATTTATAAGAGAAGGCGTTTGCTTGTCATTCAGGCTTGTTTTCAGAGCATTCTGCAATTCTTCTGGTGTTTCAACAAAGTATCCTTTACCTCCAAAGGCAGACATAATTTCCTCATAGTGTGAATTTGGCAGGAGAGAAACAGGAGGTACACTGCAACAAAATGGAAAACCTGATTAATAGTAGGGAAGAATTGCCACACTGACCAATTTCATTGCTTCAGCACCAATTTTGAAGTGCAAGATGGTTGTGCTGGCCTGTTGAATTCTTCTGGGCTGGAAGAACTATGGCTCCTATATCACCTAAGCTATGTTTATAGGGTACCATACTAATTTTCATCTTCTGGAGACATTTCAAACCTTTAGCCAAGTTCTCTTTGTACAGAGATCTCAGTTCCAGAAGTAGAAGTCCAGTGTAAACTCTGAACTCAAATCTCAGGCACTTTGGAGATTCCCATTAGCCCACTATGAACTCTGTACTGTGTGACCTGAAGTGCTGCAGGAACCCGAGACAACTAATAGAGAATCATCTCTCTGCTGCACTGTTATGTAAACAGCAGTCTGGAATTAGGTTGGCTGCTTGCTTTTGGTCACTGGTTCTTACCTACATGAACTTAGTCCAGGACTAAACTCACTCTTTAAAAGTAATTTCAATCTGGATAACAAAGCATTAAAAATGAAGAGAATGACCATTTTGATTGCTTCTTCTGTAATTAGCAGGAGATACTTTGAAGATGCTTACCATGTAGTAGGATTGCCAAACTTTAACATCTCCTTCCAGGCATTTGCATCCAAACCAGTGTAAATCCCATTGTTGTTTACTACGATAATCAGGATTGGCAAATTGTACCTACAAAAAGACGCATTTGGGAGAATTCTGAAATCTTTGTCCCTTTCTGTAAGATGCTAGAAGAGTTAATTTTCTTTAAAAGTAAAAGGAAAATAAATTTTTTTAAAAAGTCACTTTCACCTGAAACACGATCTCATCATTACGGGTAGAGCCCTATGTCACAGTAACATAAAAAATGACCGTGTGTCATCTTTGCCTTGTTTTCATGTGCTTTATGGGTACCCCATCTAATAGCAGCACCCTCGGCCTTCTAGTTAAAGTCATCCTGGCAATACATGAAAGGTGTCTTCTTGAGCAAAAAGACTAGTTACCTGCAAATAGTCTCCACCTCCATCCCAGAAAATCCAAAAGCGCTGTCCCCCTCTATGCAGACGACGCGCTTCCCGGGTGTTCGGTCTTTGGCCACCACTGCAGCTGCTATGGCAAAACCCAGGCCCACTCCCATCGTTCCGAAGGTGCCGGCGTCCAGCCTGAAGGTGGCAACACACAACTACTGTCCCTTCACTGCTGCTCTGTCTCTTTAATGAACCCATGCCGGATTACCCGCGCTTTTAATACTTTGCCATATACTACTCAAATACTGTTTCATAAACAATTGGTACAAAGAGATACCAGATGTACAGATTATTATATTGCTTGATAAGACAGCAAATGTTTTAAGTTATATAAACATAATGGAACTCCAATTAAAATTAAGAAGCCTTGTACACTAGCTGTACTACAATAAAGACCTGTTCTCATATGCTTGTAGCTTGCACAGTAACAACATTTCAAAAACATTCAATTACTGTAGAGACAGACAGACAACATGAAGTATTTCTATATTTAATTCCTTGAAAATATACCTACAAGTCTGAAAGCCATTGATTAAATACTGCTGTTCAAATTTTAGTCTTCTGTTCAACCAATTTGAAATCAAATTGAAAGGTATAATTAAGTTAGATCATTTCAATCAGAAGCACATAATGGATACAAAAGTACATAAAGAACTAGATTATTCTAGGGTTAACTTTTCAAATTTGCTTTCAGATATGTGCAATGCAATCTGAAGAGACAACCATTAACATTACTGTGTCCTTATTTTAAATAAGGGGGAAAATATGCAAACTCTTTCCCCAACTCTACTGGAAGTATGTGGGCGGGGTTGTCTTTGGTTGTTTGTTGTCTTTTGTTTACAAAACATTTAGGTTTATTTAGGACTTTAGTGCTACAGAAGTTTCACATCACCAGATAAATCTAATTTTTCCCCCTGTTCAAAACACAGCACTTACATTAAAACTAGACTACATGTAATGATTAACGTGATGCCAACACTTCTAAATACGAGTACCTACATTTTAGGCACAGAGGTTTACATGAAAACATACCCAACACATAATCCAATTTTCAAGTTACCCTATTTTGAAGTGTTTCAAAGAAAAACTCTTCATATGAATTCTTTCCAACATGAGAATCCCAATGATTGTTTTTAATCAAAATTTACCACAGGCTCTGAGCACAGAAATTAACATCTAGGTCAGGGGATTCAACACAATACTCCTCATTCACTTTCCACATGAGAGTGAAGAACTATCACCATCCTGTTGCAGAGCATGCAAAGAAATGTTAGAATCTACAACAGGACATCAATACATAAATGGAAAACTTTCCTTAATCCCTCTTTCAACATACTAAACTTTTTTTTTTTTTAAATTTAGAACCTTTAAAAAGAATTACAAAAATTCTGGACCACCATATTTCTCAGGTAAATGAAAACATTTAGCCATAGATCTAGCTTGTTGAATCAGCACAAACCAAAAGATACCACACCTGTGACGGGGATAGTAATTTGGAAGCATAGTCCGGCCAATGTCCATGGTGTTTGCTCCCTCACTTACTAAAATGCAGTCCTTGGGTATCAATTCTCTGATGTGATGAAAGACTGTGTAATAATTCATAGGCAGGGATTTCTGTAATGCTAATCCCTTAAAAAGAAGAAATATTAGTAACTCATTTGGATAGAATTTATAATAAGGTGCAGAACTGAGACATGAAAATAATAACAACAGAAATAAAAATGCACGCTGCTAAATAAGGATGAGACATTTGGTTTTCCAGGCACTACATCAAGGTCACTCTTTCTTGTATCTATTCTAGTGACACTACGTATTTGTCAGAGGCTCAACCAGCGCAGCAACCCTTCAACAGCCTATCATTAACAGAAGGTATTAAAATGCAGTTTAACCTGAGAGGCACGTAAAATTTTTCTGCACATGGGTTTGACTATTGACAACCCTAAGTGAGCTGTCATCTGTGTGCTGGGAGGTAGCTCAAAAGAGCAATTAGCTAGAATGAATTTATTTTAGCTCCCAATCTTGGAAACATGCATCTGAAGTTGCAGAATATGAGTTGCATAAAATTAGGCATAGAGCAAGCAGCGGTGGTCTCTTAGTCTTAACAGCTACTTGCTTTTAACATAGATTATATTTAGACCAGCATTGCTAAACTGCTATTTACAGAAGAAATCTAAGAATGCATCTTCACATAAGCCAGGTCCCACCTGGAGTACTTGGAAGTGCTTGTGGTATCTGTCTGCTGCTTAGAAGTCATTGCCCATAATACAGCAGCTCTCACTATGGTCTTCTACTACTGGCTTTAAGAATCCAATTCCAAAGTTCAATGACTTCCACACAGTTGGAGTTTATACAAAATAACAGAATACTTAACCTATGACACTTAACTTACAGTTCATAAGCCTGAGAAGAGTAAGCCCATACCAGAACAGTGCAAATTGTCAAAGCGTGGGTGACAGGAATGAGAAGTAATTAAGGGGGTTGGATACAGACCAGTGACAAAACTGACAATGTATCAGTACCCGTTAAAGCAAGAAACCTTCCCTTTCCTTTAATGCAACACTACCTTTGACCTTTCCTCGTTGTTCTTTATTTTCCCTCTTAGCCTCTTCCACCACTCGGAATTAGAAGGATATTTAAACGATCTTTTGCTGAATTCTTCTAAGAGCTGGAAAAATATTGAAATGTTGAAGTGTCTTACAACATATTTAAAAAACAACACAAGCATCATGAACAACATGCTCAAGACAGATCCCAGCACAATCACAGTAACGCTAATCAGAATCTTTAACACATAATTTGAGAACAGACTGGATGCACAGCATGAATATACTGCCTGAAAAATGTTTTTCCTTGAGCAGTTGGGATTCTTTTCCTTCTCCTTTTAACTGGCAACTTACTTCATATGAATCAGAGGAAATTAAGGTCAAAACAGGAGGACACAGGACATTACGTTACCTGCTTAGTCACAGCGTTTATGTCACCTAATAAAATTGCAGCTGGCCTTACATTATTCCCCAGCTCTTCTGCACAAATATCAACCTATATTTCAAAAAGAAAGACCACCATTAACTTGAGAACATTAATGAGATTTGTTTTATTCAGTTCAAGTGAGGAACATGGTCTAACACACACACATCTAACATTGCCTTCATACCTCATTTTTGCTGTACAGATAACTTCCCCTCTCTTTCCTTGAAATTACACCAGTAAATCCTTTATTCAAAGTAAAATCGTATGGTACATATCCTTTCTAATAAATGTTTATATACACCCTTAAAATTGACTGCCTGCTTCTTTCAAGCTCCTGCAGATACTATAGAACTTTTTTAGAACATTAAGGAGAAGAAGGTGGCGATTTTAGCAATAGTTATATGAGAACTAAAAATCTAGGCTTAGGTATATCCATAAAGTCTATACAAAGCAGTAATTTTCTTACTGAGAAAATTGTGTGAATGCTACTTGACAGTAAGAATTTAGCTAGTATGAAGAAACTGAAAAGTAAGTTGCAACTACTGAAGCAACTTCCCCACTTGCTTTAGCAGTGACGCACAAAACCTCTAAGATTACATGGACAATTAACTCATGACCAGATGACACAGACTATGAACTGACAGTGAAAAAAATATTTTCTTTACATTCTTTAGAAAAAGGAAACATAAAATATGGATTATTTGTAAAAACAAGATGTATATTTGTAAAAAATTACCTTAAAAATTTACACTGTTGCTCTGGATAAGATGTAAAGTTTGGAACTAGAGACCAGTGTAAGCAGGCCAACCAGCAAGCTGAATCAACTACTATTCAATCACAGACTCTTACAGAGATTCTAAGGACATAAACAATTTAAAGACTTATCCTTCTAAGAGCTGGCAGATTGTCAAATTCATTCATTAGTTAAATAGCCTTTCTTCCTCTTATTAACATTTTATTAACATTTCTGAGCTCATACTATGACTGACTTGGGATCTGAAGGCAACCCTATTTCAAAAAAGTTCAGCTAAGAGAGCAGTCAAACAGTATGAAAGATTTCACAATTTCAAGGACAGTTTGCTTTCAGTCATGGAAAACCCAATGCTCCAAAGACCATGAAAGTATCATGAGTCTAACCCTGTATTAGTCAACTGCATAGAAGTGTCTGCCCACCTCATTACAGCAGCACCAAGTTCTCGACAGCAGGAACAATGCTTTAACCATTCTTAGAAAAAAAATAGGAAGTAACAACAACTATTAAAGAAACCATAAGCAATTCTGGAAAATTGCCATAACTATACTGCCCTACACTGTACTGTCCATGGGGCAGTATTTGCCACATGAAATACACTACCAAAATAATTTACAATAATTTACTATGCAATGGTAGAACACAGAAGACTTCCCTTAAGTAATAATAATTTGTCTGCTTACCTGAATAACCTTTACATCCTGTTGAAACCTTGGTGGAAGACCAAAATGCAAAATCCAATTCAACCTTGCACCAAGTAAGATGATTACATCAGCATGCTGTAATGCCCTAATAAAGGGAAATGAAAGAATCAGATAAGGAGGAATAATTACTACATTTAATAATCTTTGCACAATTAAAAGCAATCCTAATCACAACAGTAAACCCCAGAATATACACAAAATCTTTCCTTCCTTTAAGCTGCTTGCTTAAACCCAAAACCCTGTATCCTTTTACACAGCCAATCACCAAGCCATTCTTGAGCTCAGGAGCTTAAGAAGAAAAGTCAATTACTATTTTTCTAATACACTGTGCTTAGGAAAAGAACCACTACATTAGGAGACTAACAAGATGCTACAACGATGCTGAGGTGAAAGCAAAAGACTCACTACTGTGACAATGGCAACAGTGAGTGCCAAAATTAAGACTCATGGATCTCTCAGTTTAGTCTCCTGTTAATTTACCTTTCAGATAGGTACACAATATTTGGCATATTCTTTAATTCTCCATTTTTTTTAACAGCACACTTAACAGAGATAAAGCTAAGATGCTCAGCAATGGGCAACATTTTAATCTCAGCATATATAAATGCTCCATCTGAAAGGTGACTCTGCATATTCATACACAGTAGGGTTCTTACAGTCCATTCACATTAGTTTTGCCAAAAGCCAAAAAAAAAACAAAGCTCTTACAAATTGCTTCAAACATAGTCTTTCTGTGCAATTTGAAATAGCTTACTTTATAAATTAAGCACAATTTACTGATAGTGTATTGCAAATACCACAGAGAGACAGCAGATGGCAAAACTTCAGTTGCAATGTATGAATCCCAAGCTTCTGTTCATGGCATTAAAATAAAAAGCCAATAGTTCGCCCAGTGTCTGTTTAAAAAAACCCTGTTTGCCAGTTCCATTTATTCTATGAAATACATACCAGCTACATGGATACACCTACTTGCCATCAGTTCCATAGTTACAGAATATTACCCCTCAGATAAAGCACCTTCCTGATGAGCATTCTAAAGTGATCCACCTAACTATGTCGTCCCTCCCCACGCAAGATCTTCAGTGCTCTACAATGAGGTGCAAAATGTGGTTGCAAAAATGTTTGCTGTATGCATTTTGTCTTCCCTGGCATCTTGAGACCACCAAAATCCCTAGCTGCTTCTCAGACATTAGGATTAGAAGCCTTGCTTATATTTACGTGGATCTTGCTGCAGCTACACAGTTTGGATGGTTATCAGGAACTACTCCTTTTGCCATTGGCGTAGGCAAAAAAGGCAGTCCAGAAAGGTCCACCAACTTTCTGATGTTGTTTTCAGCATGTGAATAAGCAGCACCTGAATGAAATGAAAGAGACTGCTTAACACTACAGAAACCGACTGCATTGTCTTGAACTTCAATTAACATGATTGCACTATTGGCACAAAGAGTATTGTTTTCCATTATGAAAGCTGCCTCTTACTTTTCATTCTGAAGAACTCAAAACCCAACATGCCAAACCACAGATATTTGAGCTTAAAATTTCACATATCTTTGACAAAAGGGTTTGGGGTTTTTTTTTAAGATTTCAGCTGACCTATTTAGTTATTTCTCTGAATTATGACAGGGAAATTAAGAGATTTTTTTATCTAGAATGACAATTTTTAGTGGGTAAAGTTTGTTATCATGGGGCAGAGGGTTCTGTAGCAGCAATATGAAATGGCTTTTGTGTTGCGTCCTGTCATTTCTTTCTTGCTCTCTGCATGATCTTGTATCACGTGCTCCATATCAATCTGCCCAAAGAGGCCTACTACAAGCCTCTAATGAAAAGAGAGAAGCCCAAAGACAACTTTATAAAGGTCTGTGTTTGTGCACACAGTTACTGTGATGCCTTCAGTACGTGGCTGCTGAATTAAGCTTGCCCAAGGCAACCTAGAGTAACTGACTGGTGCTTGTGCAATGACTTCATTCTGTGAGTCTTAAATCTTTTGTATGTATTTCAAAAATTCTGCTAACAACTGTATATAGCACAAAGTGCAGATACATTTGTTCAGCAGATTCTCGATTGTTGACATCAACAAAACACAGAACTATGTATTTTTGAGGTTTCCCGTTTCCACCTTTCACTTTCAAATAACACCTTTCTGAAAAAAATCCCCATAACCTCTCCTGATCTATCTTCTATTTTCAATTTCATTACCTAATCAATTAGAGGATCAATCTCATTTCAATCATTGCACTCCTAAACAGATACAGATTGTTCCCACATTTGCACTAAAACAGCCTGGGTTAAACAAGTTGATTATTTCAATTCTGTTCCTGGCTGACCTGACTGGCTAACATTCCACAGGGAGGGACAAAATAAGTGAACCAGCACAGAGAATAATTATCCTTTATCTCCAGGGGCACCTCTACTTCAGGAACTAATTACACTGGCAGAGTAGAACGGAAAGTCTGTAAAACAGCAATAAAAGCAACACCTGCTCTATTACTTTATACCTCCACACAGGTAGGCTGACACTTTTGGTATGACCAAATGAAAAAATGACCTGTGGTTATATTCTATTCTCTGTCTGATGCTCTGTTATATTATTATATAGTAATTGCTATATATGCCAGGGCATCAGACACAGAATATAATTTCTGCATTCTAACAGAATTTGTCTAGAATTTTGGAAGTGATCCCTTGGTATTTGTTCTAGATTTAAAGACAACTGTTGTTCAGTTTTTTTCTACATAAACTTCTATTTTATCAAATGACTTTTCTCTTAAACTAGATTAAAAAAAGACCTTAAAACAGAATAAAAACATTCAAAACCATCAAATTCCAAAGTAGTTTGTGTTTTTTCCACCCGTTGCTTTGTTTGTTTTACTAACGCTTCTGGGAAAAAGCAATCACTGTGGTCACTGCTCTTGTCCCAGACCTGCACAGCTCAGAGCCACATCAAAGCGTGCTACCTTTGCCAATGATGAGCAGAGGCTGCTTGGAAAGAGCAACGATAGAGGCTGCTTTGGATACAGCAGAGTGTTCAGCCACGCTGATGGGAGGTGGCAGGCAGCACTCCATGTACCTGAAGTAAAGGAAAGCAAAACAGGCTCTTAATTCAAAACAAGAAATGTTGAAAGATAAAACCTATTGTTTAGCATAAAACTGCAGTTGCTACACACCATGCTACAACATTTATAAGAATAGGGCATATTTTCTTAACACAAGCTTTGAAGTTTTATTTCCTTGTTTCTTTAATCTTATAGGTAGTGTTCTTCCAGAGATTTACAGAGTGACATCATTATATTACCATACTAATTCATTCCATTTTTGCACATTGCAAACTGAAATCTGTATCATGTGATGGAATGTTACATTTAGAGGCTGGATTTTCTTGGTTTAGGAAAACAAAATATGAAAGTAACTTGTAACAATTTTCTTTTATTCAGTGACTTGAAAAATAATGAATATAATCTTTACGCACTTGACAGAGCTCTTATTCACCTGAAGATTCACAAAATCCCCTGGTATGTCAATATAGCAGGAACCTGGACGACCATATATGCTGGTTCTTACAGCCTACAAAACAGACAATCACAGTTTTAATCACTGTTTGACAGGATTTTAAAAATAGTTATGTTTAAAAAAGGAAACAAAACCCTCCTGTAGGCAGAGAAGGTACGCAGTTTCATATTGCTGATTCATCACAGAGAAAGCTTCCATGGAGTGATTTATACCAATAAATTAAAGTTTTAATAGCTATTTCCATTTTCACTTATATACCAGCTGGAGCCTTTCAGCAGATGCACAATATTAGACTCTATATTCTCTGTTTAATTTAAAATGAGACATCTGTATTATCACCTGTTACATTTGGAGATAAAAAATTAAACATTCATGCTGAACTCTATTTAAAGTAGCACAAACAGAGCAAACCCAAGATATCCAATGCCTCCATTTTCTATTACTTTTGATTTCAGTTCTTCTATAGCAGGTAGATGTTCTGCTGAATTTGCACTTCTGGAAACAGTTGCATTGGATGCAGAATTTAGGCTGACACGGTTAAGTGCTGCTGCAGCAGTACCAAGAGACTTTTCTAATCCTCTCTGAAGCATTGAGATAAGGATGTGTTTTCTCTCACTCTCAAAAAAACCCCCAACAAAGCAATAACCAAACTTGAAACCCAAACACAACCACCTCCACTGCCCCCCTCCAAATGTCCTTCACGTCAGAGTGGTAAAGTTTGCAGTATTGCATTTCTAGTTCTTGCACCTCTACCTTAAAGTATTTCTTTCATAAAAAATTTCCAACTCTGTCTGAAGCTAAGAAAAAACACTGCAGGGATCAGTAAGCATCAGATTGGATCAGAATCTATTTCTAACCTATTCCATAGCATTGTTCCTAAGAAGGACCTTCCTGGTCATGAATTTATTCAATCAGCCATCATCTCACATCTGCAGGATAAAACTACTTAGAGTAACAACGACACAAAAAAAGCCCCTCAAGACTTAAACAGAAGGAATCAGTTACTGATGTTCTGTTGCTAATTTTGTATTTTTTCATACCTTTTCAATAACGGCAGGAATAACCTCCAGGCTGCTTGGGCGGACAGAGAGTTTGGTGTACAGCCTACCAGCTTCAACCTGAATAAATGCAAATAACCATTATTTTGATTTATGGAAGTGATTTGCTCATTTCCATCTACTGCAGCATTATTAAAATGAAAGAAATGCCAAGTGAAAAGCAACAAGGTGAAAACTTCCCCATAGAAAAATGCAGTATCTCAGCTGCTGGAAACTATCAAAACCATTCTCATTCCTCTGAGTGCTTAAGTTTTGTTTGTTTGTTTATTTTCTTGGAAAGTTCATTTTGCTTTCATCCATCTCAGAATAGACAAAGGCAATTTACATGAGTACGTACAAAGACATTGCAGGCAATCTGCTGTATTTATACAGTGTCAGTTTTAATCCAGTAGATGGAGCAAATCAACAGCATTATAAGATCTGTTAGGAACTGTTAGTGTTTGGGATTGTTACTCCTACAGTAACGAAGAAACAATTATTTAACTGAAACCTTGCAGTATGTCTGTGTACCTGTGGGAATTCTTGGAAAGCTCCCATGGTTTCCTGATTTCTGTCAGAAGAACCTCCAATAACAATCAAAGGCCTAGAAAAGCATATGTAAAAACGAAACAAAGAACCTTAAGCATACATATATTTTTTATAACTGAAATCACATCTCTAAGTTTTTCTTACAGTCAAATCCTAAGGTTCTTGAGATGCTGTGCACACCTTCAGTATCCAGAGAAGTCTAAAGGAACAGACAATGACCAGCACAATACAGGAGTGGATTTTAAATATCAGCATTTAGACAGCAGACTTCCTAGTAGCTTTTGGGTCATGAGTTTTAGGACAATCTGGCCATATTTAGTGACTTGCATCTATCATAAACTTTCTGAAACCAAGTCATATTGCAGGCAATTTTCACTCAAGTTTGATAACATGAGGGACAGGGTGATTTGAGTGGAATGACATCTAATCTGGAAAGCGAAAAAGTACTGATTGGCCTAAATAGTATTAAGATGTTTGTATATAGGGGACACTGTAACGTGCCCAAGCACCAGAGCTAAGAAGCACACTAGGATACAATTTTTGTAAGGATTAAGTTTTCTTTGTATACAATTTGGAACACAGCCGAAGTCAGCTGACTGAGAGCATTTCTCTCTGTATTTTGATTTTAGTAAAAAAAACCCCAAAGCCCAAAGAAGTGAAAGAAAATTTAACATGCTTACAAACAGTTCTGTTCTTAAATTAGCTCACAGCTATGTGTGGAGGGCTGTATTAACTTACAATAGGGGTTACAAATTACACAGGAGCAATTTTTATTAGAATTTCCACAAAATACAATAAATTATTTTCCTACAGGGAATGAAAACTGGTATTTTATTCTATTTGTATAGAATAACTATAAGGTCAAACTCCTTAAAATGCTAAATGCTGAGTCAATCGAAGAAAAATGTCTTATTAATCTGCTTATTCATTCACATCAAATTGAAATACTGGGTCAATAGCTTTCTAGGTTTTTTTCTCCTCAACAACTTCTCTTCAGATACAGCCTTTCCTTTGACTGCATTTATCTATACAATGCATCATACTAGCAGACTTACAGTGTACACCATGCATATTCCTAAATTTAATCATCCATAAGACTTGAGGATATGTCTCTAGATCCAAGCTTCATAAATAGGCCCTTTCTCCACCATAAATCAAAAATCTCAGTTCTAATTCCCTGAGGTGGTGAAATGAGAACTTCAGGCTGTATCTTACCTTTATGAAAAATCCTTCTGGAATAATACACTTGGTGTATGCTCTACACGTTCTATTCTGCTTTTTCCCTGCCATCAGCAAAGTGATTGTGGCTATCCATATACAATGAGTTTGACAGTGACAAACCCTATGGTCCTCTCACTTATCTTTTCAGAATTTATTTAAATGTTTTAATGAACAAAGTAACTACTACTTTCCAATAAGGACATATCATTATGAAACTGCTCAACTTTTTAGAAAGCCAACTCCAACAGCTATATCTTGAAAAGATTTAGTTCTGCTCTTAAAGTTTTATATAATTCTAACTAGAAAGAAATTTCTGCCCCAAGGAAATCATTGTACTACTGTCACAATGCTGTAGACATTTTGAAGAGCAGTGAAAGTCAAAAACAACATCGAGGCAGGAAGAACATTGACTATAATGAAACTAATAAGAATAGTAAATCTTACAGACTTGCAGGAGAAGAACTTCAGTCAACTAAAAAGAATTTCAACTGCAGCCTCATGTAGAAAGCACAGTATTTTACCATGCTGCTTGCTCTAAATCTTACCAACTATCACACACTTATCCTTGTAGTCTATCCTTATAGCCAAACTGAGATACAAAAACTTGCTCAGAACAAGAGAACAAAAGGCAGCAGCACAGGAGGTAATTTTCAGCACGGAGTACCAAAAGGTTTTACAAAAGTAAAACTGGGAAGAGACTGAAACAGAGCGGAATCAGAAGAATAGGTCTCCAGGCTCAAGAAGGACAACTCAGGCAGGGCTTTAACCACTATCACTTAGTCTGAGTTGTTTAAAGTCACTACCAGCAGAGTCAGTTCAACTTTCAGATTACTTCTGTGCAACGTGAGCCAAAGCTGAGCCATTGTAGCACGTTAACAGTGCCAGGTGTTGGAATCGTGTAACATATAGGAGATATTTATGAGGACTAACCTTGCCCTGCAAATTGGTCTCCTCATGCCACTTCCTTGCAGAGGATGATACAGAGCAGGAGACTTAACACCATGTTGCCACAGAAAGCAGAAGACCTCTCTAACTTCTGCTCCCAGCTGCATAATCCACTCTCTCCCTCACTTAGGTGCCTGATGCTTGCTTGGCTGCAGAGGGAGCTATTTAGGTCACTTATCTAACATGACAATATTTACTTATTTTTGCTGATTAAGTTTTTTGGCAGAAAAATGAACTGAAAGTGAGTGTTGGGGCACACAAGTACTAGAGCTATCAAGAGTGTGAGTAGCAGGAGTACATGACCAGAGAAAGGTGTGGAGATCATATTATTATATATTATTCTATCCCCAGTCTTCCTCTCCAAAGCACAGCACCCTTTCTTACAATGGCAATGCCAGCCAAACAAATGGGAAAGCATTTCAACGATTCTCAAACATGCAGCAGAGTTGCCTACTAATGAAGGGACCAAGGAGAATTAGTTCCATTAGGCTAAACTCAAATGCTTACTTCTCTCCTTTTCACACATAGTGAGCAAAAGGCAAGCCAGATGTGACCCGTGAAAAAATCACTGGGCAAATACTGTGACTTGGTCAGTGAAAACCAATTTTCTTCCTATATTGTCAAATTTCTGTCCAGTGAGGTAAGTCACTCCCTTCACCTCTTTCCAGAGTACAGGTTTACGAAAGGTCAGGTAAACAGACCTTATTTCAGACAAAAATAAGTTTGTGAGAAAACAGAAATATCTCCTGCAAAGCCATAAGTAAATGCCACAAACACATCTTTCTTACAATCAAATCCATGACTGTTAAAAAGCAAGGTTTTCATATGATTTTTCTTTTATTAATCCAAGGTACCATAGTGACAGCAGAACTTTAGTCACTAACTCATTTTTTAAAAGAAGAACACTAGGGTTTTTTCTTCAAAATGTCAGAGCCTTGATTTGTTAGTGTTCCCATTACCTTGTCCAACACCCACTGCTAATCTAATGTTCCAGATCACATTCTGCTCTGTGAACACATGTGCTTGGTATTACTACAGCTTGTACCCAAAATAACTCAGTGTACAGCTTTCTGAACACCTTTCTGTGACAGACCAGCTAAAATCATCAGGTCTCAGTGAAGGCTTCTAGGAGTAAATACTATCACTGCACATCCTTTAATTCAATACTTAATTACTGTTCTAAATGCCTGCGTGGGAAGCAAATAGGGATTTTAACAATGCAGTTGTCAATTTGTTCACATATGAAATACAGTAATTCAAAGGTAATATGGATTAAAACTTAGAAATAACCTTTAAGATGATCTCCACCGTCAATAAAGTATTACAGGCTGAATATCAATTTCATTTGCAAACATACCCATACAATCAGCTATGCTGATAGATTTTCTAACATCTGTACAATGGGGTAGGACAAAAAAGTGAGAATCTTATCCAGGAGAGCACAAAAAGTGGAATTACTTGTAGGGTTGACAAGTGAAGAATTCCCTTCTCATTACCCACAAGAAAGGGTGGGGAAAGAAAATACTAAATTAAATACTGTGGAGTTCAACATCTGCAATAACAATATACACCTCTTGGAATTTTCAAGGGGAAATGTAGTTAAATTACCAGCAGTTAATGGTTGCATTTGCCATTCCACCAAGGGCATGTAAAAAGCCTGGACCGGACACTACAAGACATACTCCTGGTCTAGAGAAAAAGAAATGGAGAGAAAAGGAAAATGAGCACAGGGAACAAAAAATAAATCATCAACAAGAATTAGTAAAATGCTGAAATACGGAATACTGAAATTTGACTCATGTCATCAGAAGTCATGAATGGCAAGGAATTTGTACGAAGGACTAAAGACAGACTCAGAAATCAGAAACCATTTAGCTGTATCAACCCAACTGGAAAAGCAACAGTTGTCATGTGCCACCCACACAGTGGTCTGCAACGTACACAGCTCCTCACGTCTATCACGTTTGCTCCATCATCTAACATTTATATGGAATTTGGTAAACCACTTACATTTGCAGTTTTCTCAACTGCACTTTAGCAGCAGGTATCAGAGAAGAAAGCTCACACAGGAAGAAGTGCATCTGATTCAACACAAATTCTATTACACTTTAATTCAGGCAGAGGCACTTGTTATTACAGGTGATGGGATAAAAAATGATCATTCTTAACTAGTGAGTATTCCTTAACAGCTCTACATATCAGGGAAAAAAATCACCTTACTCCCAGAGAATCATTCAAAGGAAGTAAGAACCACAACACTGTGTAGCAGAGGTATCACACAGGCTGAATAAGGACTGAGCACCTGCACCATCAGGTCTGCACTTGTGAGTGAGCAGACATCAGATGTCCACTTTAGAAAAGGATCCACACGCATGAACACACCAAACAAGTCACAGGCCACTGAATGCCTCCCAACAACACTAAGAGCAAAATGCAGCAAAAGAGGAAAAGCCAGTACTTTGTGTCAGGAGAAGCACAGAGGAGACTGGAAGGCCTATGATCAGCCTCTGTATTGATAAGGGATTTGCTGAACAGTACACTCAGATGATGAGACTGAGGTATAGCAGGTCCACCAAGCTGCAGCAAACAACCATGGTGCGATTTCTGCCCCTGATACCAAGTGTTAAGCTACTATTCAGATATCAAAGGTGAAAAAAAAATAAAGTTATATGATGGTCAGTATTACATGAGTTTAAGCACCTCCCTGTTCCTGCTCTGAATCATAGCAACAGAAATATTGATGACTATTACTGATATTTTAGGATTCATGCTCTGCATTAACTGCCCTACATCTGCACATACTAAAAAGTCCCAGCTCCAAAACAGACAAACCACTCTAGTTTTGAATTGTTAAGCCTACCACAGTTAATATTATAGCATTAATATTTAAAAATTATATTATAAAGATTAATAAATACGTAATGTACCTGCCAGTCAAATATCCAACAGCAGATGCAGCGTAACAAGCCTGTTGAAAATATTGGAGTTAATTGTACAATTATTATTATGTATACATTTCATAGTACCTCGCACATAATTTTCAATAAAAGCCCTGGAAACAATGAGGTACAGATCATTCCCTGGTGATCAGAGCTTAAATGTAAGTAAAAGCACCTCTTCTCCCTCCCCACTGTAAGGTGCGTTCGTGAAGGTTTACGCGAAAAATCTCAAGACTCCTCTCCAGATTTCAGGCTCCTGTTGTTACAGGATATTACATTAGGAATATCTGGGATTCGAAAAAGTCAAACAGATAAAAACCAAACAAACAAAAACCCCAATGCTAAAACAATGCATGAAACTTCTGCCTTCCACTGCATTCTTGACTAATATGGAAGAGGGATTTGCAAGAGAAAGACAACATACAGAAATCCAGTCATCACTGCAATGACTCACTGTATGTCAGAAATTAAGCAAAAGGTTGCACTAACACACTGGAGAGATTTATTAGATCATTAGGGATTGTCTTTTATAAGCTGAGCTGCTGAAGTACTTCTCACTCCACTTCTGGTACCACACTTTGCTTTAGCTACTTTGGCATTTTAAAGAAAAATGGTGTTTTCAATAATTTTCACAAAAGTGACATCAACAACATGTTAGTACAGTTTATCAGCAGTGTTATTACAGAATATGTTTTTACATTATTCCTGTAGTGATATTAAAAATTCAGACATAAATTTCACTTCGTAAAAAGACAATATGGGATCAAGCAGAAACAGAAGCTTACAGGTGGCACAGGAACTCAACAATTCACATACGTGATATTGCCAACACTTTCATATTCTTTCTCACACTTTGTCTTGAATTCAGCAAGTTCTAACATTTAGTGGAAAAAGACTCGTTTTGAAATTTTTTTGTAATTTTTTTTTAAGTAAGCTCTTGGCCTTAGAGCCTATCTCCCTCATTTTCAAACAGAGTTGAGATTTGGGCTTTTAGTTATATTTGAGCACTCTTGTGATAAGTAACACAGAATCTCCTTCTAGAAGTTTACAAAGCTATTAAACACTTTCTTTAAATTATGAGTAACTCTAAGTAACACTTAGCTGTCTCAGCTTAAATGAGTCAAAACACAGACTTCTTATAAATTTTTACATGGAAGGAGAAACTGTCTTCAATATCCTCATTATTCTACAGATAGAGATCAACAACCTAGTAAAAGGGGTTTTTTGAAGTTTGAAATTGATCTGGGTTATCACTCTTCTAAACAATCACAGCAACCTATAATTACCCAGGGACAGATGCAAAAAACACATGCTGCTGTTGCAAAACAACTTTCCAGTGTTCAAAGGGCATCTGGAGCAGGTTAAACTGCTTCTGGCAAACTCATGCCATCTCACAGGCCACAGCAGATTGGCTTCTGGCTATTGGTAGTGCTACTTATCTTCTCACTTCATGCTTTCATCTGGTCTCCTATTCTGCAGTTTTATGGGCTTTTCCCAGGACCACAGAACCGTTAAGCTTGGAAAAGATCTCCAAGACCATTGAGTCCAAACTTTGACCCACCACCTTGTCAACTAGACCACTGCAGTGAGGGCCACATCCAGCCGTGTCCTGAACACCTCCGGCGGTGGTGACTCCACCACCTCCCGGGGCAGCATAAGGGCACAAGGATATTTTGCCAGTTTTCCATACCTGATGCCAAGCAATAATTACAGTGCTTGATTATTATCCTGAGATTTTTTTTTCCTTGTGTTTTAACTTGTTTATGGGTCCTGTGTCCTATGAGCACTATTAATTAGAATTTTAGCACTTTTACGAGGAAATAGTTTTGTTACACCTGGCCCAGAAATGAGGCAGAAACTCAATCCCTGGAAAAAAACCCCTTAATTTTCCATATATCTCAGATCATACACAACTGCCTTTACCAACAGAGGAAGCAGCTGTATGCATATTCTCCACAGCCAGACCAGACAATTAATAACCTTTTAAACATTTAAAACTGTGACGTGTAAATATTGAGCGTATTTTGAACATAATTATATTATGATTATAGAATCTTTCACCATCTCCTCTGCCAAGCCGTTACTCTATGTCTTCACTGAGGATAAAGAACAAACCAAAACGCACTGCAGGATGCATCTTTATTCATCCTTTTCCATTCCCCAAAGAATAGAAACCCTGACATTTTGATACTAAAACAACATCCAGTAAGCAGCTGTATCTCATCTTTTACACAACAGAATGTTTCTTGTCTACTAAACGAAAAGGGTGATAAATAGGACAGCATCTCATCTGGCAGCACAAAGCAATCTTCCCTGTTAATTACAGACACGTGAGGAAATTAATTTTAATCATGTTAATAACCACAGCTAAAACTAGAATATTTGCTAAATGGCCTACAGCAATATAAAGACTGTGCTGAATTCCCAGTCCTTCAAGGAACCAAATACACCTTTTAAACATGTTTGTATATATTTGCATCTCTACAGGTTCTTTACAGATACATTCAGAGACCACATTCTTTCAAGTAAGAAAACATAAGCCGAGTTTCATTCCACTATAAAGCAGTCAGGGCAAGGATTAGCTCCACTATAAATATGTACTTACAGCTTGTTCATTTCTCATTCCCACATATTTTATTCCAGCTGCCTGGGCTGCAATTGCAATTTCAGTGACTGGAATACCAACGATGCCAAACATGTATTCAACATTCTATAAAGAAAAATGTTGGAAGAAATCAGAGTCTTCAGCCCCCCAAGCCAGCTTTAACAATACAAATACAAGCATGCTAACTACACAGGCAGTCAAAACCCACACTGTAACAACACATGGAGTCACACAGAGGCTCCGAGGGAACGCACACGGTGCCAGCTGGTGTTTGCAGCTCAGCCCTCTGTGAAAGCCCTGGATTTTGCAGGCCTACAAGCAGTGGGACAATGGTCAGTACATCTTTAGTGCTTTCTACTGAGCAGCTCCTACTCGGGAGTTCTCTGTCACCTTCCCGTTTCCCGGTGAGTCGGCTTCATCTACTCTGAAAACGCCTCATGGCATCTGATGTTCTCGCTCTTTCACAGAAAACTGACACCCAAAGGGCCACAGGCAATCACTGGGGCAGCGCCGTGCACAGAGAGATAAAGACCGTGCTCGTTTTTACTACAGCTGAGCTACCTTTGTGTGTCGCAGGGCAAGGGCAAAGCCTTCCGCCAAGGCCAGTGCCAGGGCGGCACCAGCCCGAGTTCAGAGACAACACAGAGCTTTGAGCACGGCAAAGGAGGCACAGGAGGCACATCCAGCTGCCACAGAGCCCGCATGGACACCGGCTGAGCTGGGGAAGGGCAGGCTGGGGAAAGGGGGACAGGGTGGGAAA
>VWZF01000805.1:390290-521550 GCA_013396755.1 Sclerurus mexicanus
CTCACGGGCGCGAGGGCCGGCGCTGCGGGAGGGTCGGCGGGGCGGACGCGGAGCGGGCAGAGCTCGGGCTGTGTGCGGGGCGGTGCCGACGGGGCGCAGCGCGGACCCCCCAAATCCCCGGCGAGGGAGGCGCAGCGCCCCGTCCCGGCTCTGCCGTCCCCGCGGGGGTCGCACGGTGACACCGCTGCCGTGTCCCTGCCCCTCTCCGCAGAGACCAGCGGCGCTGTGTTCGCTCCGATCCATCGAACAACCACAACAAAAGAGATAACAAAAATCCTCCGCAAAATCTACACGGTGAAATGCCGCAATCTAATGCAGCAAATAACAGCAGTAGACAAGAGGGATCCGTGGAAAACAATCCTTGAATTTCACTATTATTTTAATGTACCCTTATTATATATTGCATAATATATAATAGAATGGCAACAACATCAATCCATGTATATAATTCAGTGTGAAAAAGGCTTGATTTTTTCCTAGCCAATTTAAGATTTGCCTAGTAATTACTGCTTTCTGTGTTACTATCATTACATATTACTGCTTGTGTTGCTATTATGTTACTTACTAGTACTGTTTGTATTATAGTTTAACATGTGCCTGCTATTAATCCTGTAAGAGGACCCAGACTAGTGCTGTGCTGCATCTTTTATTTCCGTAGTCTGTTGGATTATTCTGAGTGTAGAAGTGCTGGAATCGGGTGTGCGTTGGTGTCCTCTGTTTGTGCATCCAGGTGTGGAGGGAGATGTTGAAAAGTCAGTGACTGGATGTTTTCTTCGTGAGTTTAACAACAGAAGCCGTTGATTAGACAGGTCTGAAAACCTGGATAGGAAAACAGTCTGCAATGTCACTGCGGGGAAAACTTGCATTCCAAACTGGAGCGGCAGCCTTTTTACCCTTTGTGTGGCCCTATAACTGGAATATTGTGACTGGATGACAGCAATACTGCTATGAAATACTTGTATTTGGGTGAGATGATCCTGCTGGAGCCTCTCTGCCGGGCAAAAGACCGTGTAAACCACAGGAAAGGGACAGAAAAAGAGATAAAATTATAAAGCATTTCAATTCATAAAAGTTTAAAGCCGTGGCTCAGGTGAGGTGACTGCTCTATAGACCCTAAGCAAATTAACTTCTCATTAAGGAAAGGATTTATTAGATGGTATAGCATTTTTCAGTAGGGAAAAAAATCCAGAACGTGGCAGAGATAAATTTGGAATCTCAACAGCCTAAGGGCTGAGTAAACCCCATTGGTATCCTTATTTTGCTGGAAAGCTTAACATAGTCAAGGCCAGCCTTGGGGCTGGTCACAGCTCTCCCTGTTAGGAGCAATCCATAGGTAGCAGTTGTGTTGTTAGAGCAGGGGAAAGGCTTTGGGGAGCACTGCCACAAGTGCTCACCCATCATCTGCAGGCCTGGCAGTAACTGCAATCAAGGGAAAGGACTTGGAGGAATTCTTGCAGTCATTATTGTAGTTGTCCCAGGTTAGCCAGATGGGGTTGTGTGCATGTGGCATGTTCAGTGCTAAACCTCTTGTGCATCTAAATGAGGAAGAGGTTCAAACCAGTACTTTTGAGTGTTTCTGACCACCAGAAAATGAACTATGGCACAAAAATAAGAATTCTCCAAGCATGCTTGTAAAGTACAACATTTTGTAGAGGCCTGTTACCTTTAGTTTTTTGTGTTGGTGTGTTTGGCTTAGAAGACAAAAAGGCAATTTTTCTAACACATAGCAATTCCATCCCGTGGTCTGAAACTCTCCAACTCTTTCCATCACTTGTAATGATGAATTATAATTACATCTTAGTTGACAACTGTTGTGAACAGCAGCTGACTGGAACCCATTCCTGTCCTAAATAGGCGTTTTGGCTCTGAAGGGTGACAGAAATAGAAAAGAGTGTTATGTCAGTGAAGTGCCACACAGTTTGTTTATTTTCAGTAGGTTCCTTAACTGTGAGGTTTCCCACCTCTCCTCTCCCTCCCTCTGCTCTTGGTTTGTATCTTCACATGTGCTTTGGCATTTCCTTTGCAAAGCTGAGCTGCGCAGAGCAGACCCCTCTGTTCTTGAGTTGCATTGCCAAATCACCCCCCATAGCTACTGGATGTTTTCCTCAAGATGCAGAATAGCAAGGGTAGCTTATTGTACATAACTTTTCAAAACTGTTTATATAAATGCAGTATCTTTAATCCGTCTGATTACAGAGAAGACAAGAATTTATTCTGGTTTTATTGTGCTTTAAATAAATTTACCCTTTAAAGCATGTATGTATGGATACATTGGCTAATTAAACCTCAAGGAAATATGAATATGTAGCTGAGCTTAGCAGTACCAAAGTTACTTCTGGGCCCTTATAAGTGTTATTATTACACGTTAAAACTTTTTGGTTAAGCAAACAAATCTGCTGCCTACCATGGGCACCAAGGTTATGATTTTGCTCTCATTGCTGTTATTTATTGTTATTACTGTTAAAGCATTTTTAACCTTACCTATCTGGATTGTACAGGAGGAATGTGGCTCTGAATTGAGCTCAGCATTTTTATAAATGTTCAAAAAAGCTGCACTGGGGGAGAAATATTTGCCTATTACATATGTGGAGTTGGAATGCAGTGAATCCATAATCCTTTAGGAGAGGCATTTTCATGACAGAAAGATAAATGCAGAAGTAGTGTCTAGTATCGTTCTTTTGGCAATCCTCTGTTTCAGTACTGATAAACCAAGGTCTATTTCTGCTTGACTACTAAATACAGTGTTCAAGTCATTTTAGGAAATGCTACTTTTAAATACATCCCCCATCACCAAACGGGCGAGCAGCTGCAAATTTGCAAGCTGCTTTTAACTTTTCCCAAAAACGCTTTGATACATGGTGAAAGAATCTATAAACGAATGTTAAAGTTATTTGTGAAGGGAGACCAAGCAAGGAGATTGGTAGAACTATATGTGAACCTAAAATGCTTTTAAACAGGACATAGTTATTTAAGGCACTAGTATAGGTAGATTTAAGGTTTAGAAACAATATGCGTGTGGTCATTCAGGAGTTTAAAAACACTGCACTCAGTTCAAACACTGCCAAGAATCTCGGTTACCGCCCATATTTAATGGTAAGTTTAAACCCCTGGCACAACACTGTGCTCCATGACCCCACCTGTTTGTTTTCCCCCCTCTAGATTTATGGTGTACACCATGGTGGGTCTGTGCTGGAAGCTGTCCCTCTGCTTTGTCCTCTCTCCAGTGGTGTCAGGAGGACTCAGGAGGGAGGGCCACTATGTTGCCGCCGTGTACGAGCACGAGTCCATCCTGAGTGCCAACCCCGCAGCCCTGGTGGATCGGCGCTCGGCGCTGGAGCTCATGGGCAGGAACCTCGACGTCTACGAGCAGCAGGCAGCGGCTGCTGCCAGCCAGGTATAGCTGTGCCCCGTGGGTATACGGGGTAACTGCTGCTTGGAGATGCTCTCTCACATTTCCCTTCCCAGGCAGCTAAAGCCATATTTATATACATAACTACGGGCTGGGTTTTCAGACACCCTGACCCGCCAGCAGCTCTGAAAAGAAGTCAGGGCAATTAGCATCCCGCCTGACTCGGGTTATTCCAAGCTTGGAAAAACACGCCCGTAGTTATTTGGGATAGGGAAATTAATTTTCTATTTTGGTCTCAATACCTAGCTCCTTTCTGGTTTTTTAAATGGAATGTTTTCACTGAAAGACTGTCTTATGGGCAGCTGTCTTCGGGTTTGGTTTTGTTCCAGTGCTCTCTCCAGTGGAAATTCCTGAATGTTTCTAAAAACTACGGCAGTTAAATGCTTTGGAAATTAATGTTCCACCATTAACAACTTTGTGGAGCTAAAGTTTTCCACTCCTTTCTCCTACCATGGCACGGTTCTCAGTCTAAATGTATTTAGAGGAGAGAGATTAGTATTTCTGGCTGTTCTTTTGCAGATCCCCCTTTCCCAAAGCTGGCTCTGGTCAAAGGAAGCAAGTGTTCCTGTCCCTACACAGAGGAGAACTGACTTGCAATTTTCACAGATCTGTTGTTATGGGAGAGAAAAATGACCGTTTTTGTATAATTTGAAAACATGATTTTATGGGTTTTTTTCAGACATTCAGATGACTGGCCAGAAGCATGATAGCTGCATTTTTATGCAGCACTGCAGCCAAGACCCATAAATTATCCCAAAGCCATAGCACAGATGACATGTTTGAACTGCCTTCTGAAAAGTAACAGGAATTTGAACGACTGATACTGTGACTGATCTAAGAAGAGTCCACCTCATTTTTAGGAACAGCTCAGCTGTCCCTGAACTTCAGGCAGACCCAGCCTAGCTCTGGCATGGCTGCATTTCTACCAGACTCTGCACTGCTTCCATAGTCAAGCTGTTTCTGAAATCAGTGCTCCCAATACCCTGCCCAACCCTGTATTCCTAATCCACTAAGTGATGCTGCACCCACCTTTGATACAGTTCATACAGCACCTTTGACAAAGTTCATCTGCAAACAACATAATTCTGATTAAAAAGAATTAAGACAAATTTTTAACATCATCAGTCTTAAACCCGAATCATGCCATTGTCATGACTTGTGTGAAGGGAGAACACTTTTGGCAGGAATCTGGATGAAGTCTTGCTCTTCTGTGCACGCCCTTACAATAATGTCAAACGCCTTATTTTTCCAGATAAAGGTATATGTCAGGTTAAATAAGTTTCCTTTTTCATACACAGTTACACCTCCCACATTAGTTACACCTATGTTGAAGCCGAAGGAAAAATACTTTGAAGCTACGTTATTGGCAAAACATAATTGGGTTCCCTTAACTTTCTTTAGGTCTTTTTACCCATGAGATCCCCTCTTTTCCTTGGCTTTGCCTACAAAACATGTCTTTGTTTCACATACAGGGGGCACAGATCATTGTTTTTCCTGAAGACGGAATCCATGGCTTCAACTTCACCAGAACCTCCATTTATCCTTACTTAGATTTCCTCCCGCATTCACACTCTGGGGAGTGGAACCCCTGCAGAGAGCCCCACTTGTTCAATGACACAGAGGTAAACATGGGAGTGGTGTCTGCAGGGGTGACATAACTGCACGCTGGGTTTGTGCTCCAGGTGGGAAATAGCTCTAGTTGTCTTGCTTAGGCAAGTGAGCAAGAAGTTTAACAACTTGTAGTACCAGATTCTGTTTTCATGGATGCCCAGGTTATGCTGGTTTCCTTCTTAGCAGGAGAGGGTTTAGGTACATACATGCAAGCAGAATAGCTTTTGTACGAACCATCTGGATTCGGCATCTCTGCCTCCCCAGCCTCTGAAATGGTAACTACTCTCTAGTAAGAGTTGTGTGTGATTTTATTTTGAACAACATTGTTTTATATAAAACAACATAGTAGTGTCTTTGCTTTTGATGCATTCATGTTACTTGAGTTTAATGACTTAATGACATCATAACGTTCTGACTCAGTGATCACACGTAAAATGATTTAGCACAAGTAACTTGATCTGCTGCAAGGTAATCAAAGTCACAACTTGACACAGAACACACGTGATTACATAAGATGTGACCTCCAGGTTACAGAAATAGTATTTTCATTGGCTCTTCTGGACCTGAACTGAAAATAACCATACTTAGTAATACAGACTGTTAATTATTATTAACCTTACAGCGGCCAATATAATGAAAGAAATCATGCAGTGTACCTACTAGGCAGAATTTGTGTGCAAACATGAATCACAGTTGTAAATGGTGACCTATTTTGGCCTGTGAATTTCTACTACCAATGATCATGGCCAAGCAAGAGGTTGGTTTGCCAGTCAGAGCCTGTTTGGGGGTTGCAGCACTGGCAGTCCTGGGTACAGTGCTCTGTGATATGGAAGAAATAGCCCAGTAACACTGTGGTCTGTAGCTTCTTATATTTCTTTCCTGTAACTATGCAAAGTCTATTTATTTACATCTCTGCTTCTCTGAGTGTAGCTAGTAATCCCTTTTTGAAAATTTATAGCAAAAATACCCAGTTGCAGGAACAAGACACCGCAGTTGGAAATGATCCCTATTAGATGTTTGCTGTTCTAAAGGCACGTGCAGATCAGCTGTGCTGCCTTGGCACAGCTTTCAGCTGATCTCTGGTGTTTTATTCTGGAGTGCTACATTACTCCCTGCCGTTTTCCAGGTTATTCAGCGTCTGAGCTGTATGGCACTGAAGAACAAAATATTCCTTGTGGCAAACTTTGGAATTAAGCAACCCTGTGAGCACAGCGATCCTCACTGTCCACCTGATGGAAGGTTCCAGTTCAACACCAACGTGGCATTTGACAGTGATGGGATGTTGGTAGCCACGTATCGCAAATACAACCTCTATTTTGAATATGCTTTTGATACTCCTCCAGAGCCTGACTATGAACTCTTTGATACCCCTTTTGCTGGCAAGTTTGGCATGTTCACTTGCTTTGATATACTCTTTTTTGAGCCTGCAGTGAACCTCATCAGACAATACAATCTGAAACAAATTGTATATCCAACTGCCTGGATGAACCAACTCCCGCTCTTGTCTGCTGTAGAATTTCAACAAGCTTTTGCAACAGCTTTCAATGTCAATATTTTAGCAGCTAATATCCACCACCCTACCTTGGGCATGACAGGGAGTGGCATTTACACTCCAGTCAAATCGTTCATCTACCACAACATGGAAAGTTATGGTGGCAAGCTCATAGTAGCAGAAATTCCTGTGATTACCACAGGTCAGGAAACCAATTTGGAGAGTAATGAAAGATTCGGAGAGAACTTACATGACTCGTGCAGGACTTTTACGAGCGCCTCACTGGATGATCAAGTTTGCTTTAACGAGCAAGAGGAGACTCCTGGCAGAGTGTCTGAAAAAGGAAATGCACAGTTACCACCCCCATTTTATGCAGAAATGATGTATGACAACTTTACTTTTGTTCCTGTATGGGGAGAGAAAGGAGAGCTCCAGGTTTGTGCCAATACCCTTTGTTGTTACCTGAGTTATGGGAGAGCTGTTTTAACTGATGAATTATATGCCTTGGGAGTCTTTGACGGGCTCCACACAGTGCATGGCACATACTATGTCCAGGCCTGTGCATTAGTGAAGTGTGGTGGCCTCAGCTTTAGCACTTGTGGGCAGGAGGTTACAGATGCCACCGCTCTGATAGATTTCCAGCTGTGGGCAAATATGAGCACCCCTTACATCTTTCCTTTGCTGCTGACATCTGGCGTTACCTTGGACTTTGCCGATCACATGGGCTGGAAAAACAACCACTATTTCATAAGCAAAAATAGGACATCTTCTGGCCTGCTGACAGCTGCTCTGTATGGACGATGGTATGAAAAGGACTAGCGCAGACATCTGAGTCAGAAAACAACTGCCTGTACGTTCTGAGTATTGATTTTAACAGAAGCTGTGGAACATCCATGCTTCCTGGAGGTCCAGGTGTGTTTGGTACATGACTGACTGATTTGGTTCCCCATTGGAAATGATGAGTGAAGCACTTACCCTGTAAGCACAGCATGTGCTGTGGTAGCTTATGTCCTACCAGAAGTGAGAGAACTGCCCTGCAAAGATAAAGGGATGCTGGAATGCGGTGAGATGTTTTAAACTGGGAAAATAACTAATTTCAACGGAATTTGTTGCATTTAATTTAATCCTTTGGCTTTCTGGCATCCTGGCTTTGAGTATGGAAATGAATGGAATGGAGAACCATTGCAAGAGGATAAAAATAAGAAAGGGAAGGAAGGCACACTGTGCATGACAGGCACTAAAATATGTAGGTGTACATACATACAGCCTGTATGTGCTGGGGTTCTGGTTTCTGGTTAGGGTGCCTTGATTGTTTTTTTTCCTTAGAGTCAAAAGCTGAACTCCCAGTTTTTTCATATGCTTTTAACAGTATCTGAATGTCACAGTTGTAAACATCTACAGAATATCTAACCTGAGGAAGAGAATATCAAATGATTGTGAAAAACTAGACTGCAGTAAGACACAATTCCCAAAAATTATGTTTAAAGAAAACATTGGCAATGAATATCAACAACCACGTTAAGTACTGTTTGAATACCGTAACCTTCCCTGTTTAAAAGAGGTAGGTCATTTCAAGACTGTTTTGACTTTAAGACATCTTAGACATTGTTCATGAATTTATGAAAAGCACATAATGAACTGAGGGACAGCAAGGTTTTTACATCAACGCTTCATGTGCCAGATGGCAGGTTCATGCTGCTGAGTGAGGAACACACACCCTTCTTTCCTAGATTAAGTGTTATAACTGTTCTACTGCAGTGAAGAAGTCGGGGAGAGACTGTTCAAAGGATATTAATTTGGGGGGAAATCCAGACAGGTTAATGTATTCCCAAGCATTATAATTGTATGTGGTCTTATTGGCTGTTATGACTTTATCTGCATAATAGCTATTGAGTAATGGAATAAACACAACTGTTCCTTTGGTCCAGTCCTGGTGTTCGAGTTGCTCTGACTGTTAGTCAGGCTGAGGGGAGCAAAGCACTCCCAGGAGAGCTGTGAGTCTCCATTTTGGTGGTCTGAGCAGGCTCAAACTCAAATCACTAGGGCAGCTCCAAGTACTCTGTGTGTGAGAGATGTGCTCCATCAGCTCCTGCTCTGAACTCACTTCCTGACTTCAAAAAGCAAAACAACCGAAAAATTGCTGAATTTCTACCTCAAGTTTTCTTAAATACAAATATTGATGATCTTGGGCTCTCTCAAACCTTCCTTCTCCAGCCTGTATCACTGTGAGTCAGGCCCCTGTTGAAGGCAGCTTTGCTACAGAACAGTACATTTGTTTATTCTGCAGCATATATTGGACAGAAGTATGGAGAGGGGAATGTCTGTGTCTCATTAGGCAGAAACTTGCTGATATAAAAGGAGGCCATTCCACCTCAGGGTTATTAGAAGTCATTCTTTGGCACCCATAGCGGTGTTCTTGCTCAATGCTGCACAAATTCCAGGATGCACAGGGCAGAAAAGCATTTGCAGTGTTTCTTATGCTTCTGGTTCCAGTACCACACGGCCAAGTGTGAAAGAATGGAACAATGAACACCTGGAGATTTCAGCTCTCAGGACCCTCTGCTTTGGAGCCTGAAAACCATGTAGCTTCATGCACCAAAATACTCTTTGGGATTTAGTTCCAAAGCAGGCCATTATCACAGTAGGGCTAAACAAGTAAATAGCATTACACATATTTGCTATGCTTCAGGAAAGAAAAAGTGTTTATCCGTGGAATACTTGCAAAGTGTGTCTCGAAGAGCCTTTTGGGTATGTTAACACTGTTGGAAAACAAGACCTTTCTGGCCCTACTGTTTGCATGGGGCATGTTTCTCTGTGTCCTCCCTGAGAAGAGCAGGCATTAAGTATGAGAGTGTGTTCTAATACCTTGTTCCCTTCACCCCCAAAAGCAGCCCCTGGCAAAGAGACTGGAAAAGGCAGAAGAGACAGTACCCGACCGGTGGATTACTAGTGAGTACCCAGTCCCTCCCACTCGTCCTGGTCTTTGAGCAACAACAGATGTAGCTGTTCTGAAGCAGGGTGGCCAAGCAGTAACCTACAGTGGTTTTGGAAGTCTCTGCTGGAGCAGCAATCCCAGCATGGCCCTGCTTCCAAACCACCCTGTATTCACGTGAGTGAAGCTACTTCCCATTTATTGAGGAGGTGTGAGACACCTTCAGCAAGGCTGATGTTCACACTCATACTGTAACGTAGCCCATCCTTTAGTATCTGCTCAATGGACACCTGTTCAAGTTTTATTAAAGCTTTCTGAACCATTTCTGTCTGAGAGTGGAACAAAACCAAACCAGAACACGAGGATCTTTTGGCACACGGGAAGTACAGCCGAAGTAGAAAATAGCTTTAAACCATTTGGTCTGTCGACTGAAGTGAAATCAGGATTTGGAAATTTGTGCTGACACCAAAGGAACTTCCTTCCCGAGACAGCCAGCAGGGGATGGTGTCTGTAAGGGGCCCTGACACTGCTCCTCTGGGAAGGGAGAGGCGACCACAGAAACTCTCTATCCAGGCAGGGTAACAGCATGTGGGTCAGAGGCACTGGGGGGGTTCCTCACAGGGATCTGCTGCTTCAGGATTCACAGGATCCCACGGGTGGATGTGGGAATGCTCCACTTACAGTGAGAGAAAACACACCAAAGGAACAGCTGGCAAACAGGACCTCGGAGTGAACTTACCAAGGGGACCGTGAAAAGGCTGAGGAACTGATGACACACTGGTACAATCTGTTCACATCAGGGACCTTCACAATGCACAAGTGGGCATAAGCTCCTTTAGGCACATCTTGACAAGTGAAGCGAAAACCCCAAATATTCACAAGTTGAAGTGAGTGTCATCACTCCATTAAGTTTTTAATAGTCAAAAGCAATGCAAATACCTGAGAGAGTCACCGTGCCCTCCTTCCTCCCTGGCCTGGGAGAGAAGGTGTAGGCAACACAGGTCAGAAACCAGAGACAGTACCCACAGCACGTCAGACAAACCCTTGGTAGAAGAGATTGGAAAGCTTGCACTCAGTAAGACGATAAGAGATTCTAAGATTTTTAAGAAAACTATGCAGACAGCTTCAGTAGCAGAGTTTGGCAAGGGACAGGAAATACAGACAGGATAGGACATGAACCATTAGATTTTGCCCTAAAACTATTTAAGGTATCTAATCTATTCTTTTAACATAAAAGAACACCTGAGACCCCAAGCTCTCAGAACTAAGTCAGCTCCCAGGTACGGTGTGAACAAAATCTGCACGTTTGTCATTTAACAAGGCTTGAAAGCAGGTTTTGCTTTGTTCTGTTGTAAATCTTAACAGAGATAGTTCTAGCTGCTTCCATTGCAATTTCAATGCAAAAAGAGAATGTAAGTTGGTTTTTTATCTCTTTGAATATTTAGTGACACTATCAATGTGAAAACAGCTTGAAAGGCTCTTTAGGTTCTCTGTTATTCAACTACGTTTACAGTTCCATGGCGAAAAACTGTGAGATTCCTTTCCCGACCTGAGCTTGAAAATGACCAGAGCACAGCATGGAACGAAGGGAGCTCAGCTTATCCTAATGTAAAATAATGCCCAGCACAGCGGGGAGGCATGGATGATTGGGATACTGCTTTATTTGAAGCCAAATACAGTGCTGAAGAAACTGGGATAATGGTTGGAAACAGCCGCAATAAACCTTCAGGTCTCGCGGGCGGGGACACGCATCTTCTTCCCATCAGGGATGTTCAGCTGCAAGATGAGCTGTAGAAACCGAAAAGTTTAGTCACACCTGCAACTAATTTTCTCACAGGAGAAGGAAACCAAAACACTCTCGATCTTCCTGGGCTCTAGATGGGTGAACACTGAACAAAACGCTCTTTCTGAGGCTGCCATTGCAGACCATTTTCCTCTCAGTAGGTCTGAAAGGACACACAGATCGGACCGAGGACCTGGGTGACACAATGTCCAGCCATTTGCATCTCCTGTGAAGCAGCAAAAGGAAGGGATCGTTGTCCTAAGGCTTACAGATAATCACAGACACAATAGTAGTATTTCATCATTTCAGAATAGCCAGTTATTTCATCATTTCAGAATAATGCACCTTGACACCTTTGCACTTAACATTCTTCCGAACACATGGATATTACAGTGAGAAAAGGAACGCAGAAAAAGCAAAAAAGCCAATGCTAACAGCTGACAAAGAGGCCAGCACTGCATCTCTTTTCACATTTCATAGAATACCCTGAGTTGGAATAAACCCACAAAGATCATCCAAGTCCAACTCCTGGCCCTGCAGGTGATCACCCCAAGAATCACAGCACATTCCTGAGAGTACTTAACACCTCACATTTCAGTCCGTAAAGCCTGGAGACCCAGTTTTATAAATGCTCATCTTGTCCAAGTTAGAGTCACAGCCATGCGCTTACACAAAAAAAACCCAAACCAAACCAGGTTTTTCATCCTAATCAGAATTCTTCTCCAACTATCCTGTCACCTTCCGCAGCATATTAAAGAATTATAAGGAAGTCATCACAAATCATTGAGATTACTACAGGAGGCAGTAACTACTTATCTTGGATTTACGGATTTATATGAATTTCCTTGACCAACTTCAAGAATTTAAATACTTACTTTTTCCTGATATTAAAATGAATTTTGCTGAGTTTAAATCCAGATTTATGGGGGTAGTGTTAAAAGTTTAAGCTCCTTATTAAGAGATTAATAAAGGCCCTTCCCTCCAGTGTTAGTAGTCTGATTCCAACCAGAGCTGGATTACCAGGAATTATTGTCCTGAGGAACCAATGCTTTTTAACCAAAAGCACCATGCCATTTCTTTTGGGAAGTGGATCTGTACCATCAGCAGAGGCCCAGGACAGAATGGTGGGAGATGAGCAGGGTCCTCCTGCAGCTGGAGCCACGGAAGCCCATGGAGCTCCCTTGCCTGCCCTGTGGCACAGTGAGCCCGAGAGCACAACCTCCAGTTCTCCAGAACTGCTGTTTCCATAAACACTTACCCTTTTCATTTAGGTGTCAGTTTTTTAAGATGTGAACTTCACTGACCCATGTCGAGTAGTCCGGGCTCCCTGGAGACATCCAGAAGTGTTAAAAACGTTCCACCATTACGACAAACTTCTCACAAGTAAATGCTAACCAGTTCTTACAACTCTTCTACAGGATGATTCTCTCCTCCAGCTGCTGCACGATCGACAGCAAGGTCACAACGTTTCTTTTTTTGCATAAGAGAAGCTGAACTACCAAAACACTTGTCTTATCTCCAACCAACTGCATTTAAGGAACATTCTCTTAATTTTTCTGTAAACTGGAGTGTAAATAGAGCATGTTGTTCTGGATTACTACAGTAGTTGTCTTTAAATGGACATTAATATCTGGGCAAGACAGGAAGGCTCATTCCTCTCAAAACCAGAATTAATTTGGTTGGAGAATCTATAAACATTATCTCATGCTTCTTTTTAGTCATCTTCCCTACAGCTTAGGGATCTTTAGTGCCCTTTATGTAGATGTCAAAAGGAGCAAAACTTGGGATTTAAATATTAATTTTTTCCAACCAAATATTTGTTAATTCTTTAGCCTGGTAACTGAAACAAGGACATAGACAAGTCAGAATTTTAAACAAAATATATGACCAGAAATCACCACTCCCCCAAAACTGCAACCAGAATCTAAGTTTAAAAAGTGCTTTTTCTAGTTCTGATTGTTCCACATATATTTATACAATTATTTTGGAGACATCTAAGCATGTGAAGGTCATAAAAAGTAAAAGCAGGAAATACAGAGCAGGAGACATACAGAGGTCAAGGTTTCAAACGGAATTACAAGACAGTAGGGTCACTTCAGGCATGTGTGGGGGGGGGAGCAAGACAGATTGATTCTTTTATCAGCATCCAGCATTTATTCTGCAACACAGCACTCTAAAAGCAACATCTCAGCCTGTGATTTTAATACCGACTTGGCATTTTCTTCTGCAGAACATTTATCCTGAGAACTGAAAAACCCGCAAAACCTCCCAGAAGTCAGAGCACACAGAGCGCTGAGCAGAGCCAGCTGTCCTCATTCCTTAAGTCCACTTGATTTCTTTTCTTTCCCAGGACAAAAAGAGTTTCTTTGATTCTGATATATTGCTTCAGTGGTCCAGCCAAGGCTCACTGCTCTCCCTCGCTGAAAACGCAAGAGATCGTTTGGATAAAGGCTGTAAGAATAACTGTGCCATATTCATCCCTACAAAATGAAGAGGATTTCTTTTAGAAAAATGGAGGCTCCAATATAATTTTCTGGAAATGAACAGCCCTCCAAAAGAGGTATCAACATTTCTTTTTTTTTTAGAGCATTGTTTGCTTTCAGAAACAAGGAACCTGCTGTTCCTTGAGCTCTCATTAAGAAAGCGGTCTCTGACCACTGTAGCATGGCATTTAAGCAAATCACATTCCATTTTTGGAATGAGACCATTTTATAATATTAGTATCAATTATCGCTTACAGGGCACAGTTACAGTCCTGCCCGTACTGCCAGCTAGTAATGGGGTTGGTTGGTTGTTTGAACAAATACACGCAAATCGCAATCTACAGGCTCACTGAGTAAATTGTTAATGATGAGACAGATAAGATACAAAATCATGTCATTCTGAATTCCTAAATGGACTTAGTTTGCATTAAAAGACAGATATTTAGCTTTAAAAGTTCACAAACCCTAACTTAAAAATAATGCAATTTAACACAAAGAAAAAGCTTTCTTCGAGAGGTAAGCAGCAATGAAATGAAGGCGTAATTTCCGACTGATGTTCGGACACACACAGGCTCAGCAGTGCTGTTTTCTCATTTCCCTGCATTCTGTACCCAAATTTTTAGCCTGTAAACGATCCAGCGCCATCTGAGCTTTTTCTCCTCAGCCATCCAGGCGCACAGTGGACAGGAGCACTCCACTCACTGCTCATTATCCCCTAAGACTGGAGGGTGCCCTCCCATGAAGGGCCCTTTGGCTACAGACACCACCCACCGAGGGAATGGGTCATGCTGGAGTCACACAGAGGCCAGCACAGATAACAAGGACCCGGTAATATCCGTCACTCAGATTTCCCATACATGCAGGAGGACAAAAGGGGTCCGTGCTGCTCCAGCCTTTGAGTTTCAAGAGCTGCAGAGGGTCTCAGGACAGGCCAGCAGGGATGTCTGGGGGGTTGTCTGCGTGGCCACACACAGGGCACGGCAACCACAACCTCCCCAGGGGCTTCGGGTTCCGCTCACGGACAACCATGGGATATATAAACCACGAACACAGGCACGAGTGGCTAAAGAAGTAACCACTCAAATGAATTCTAAAGGAGCAATGACGTGATATAACGTCTGAAATCGCTTTAAATGGCTCGCCTTCTCTTTAGAATGGAAATGCTGGCAAAGCCTTTATGAAGCAGATTTTCAAAGTTTAACATTTCGACAAGAGATTTTGTCATTAATGCTCAGTACATACAAATAAATTATCCATTAGCAGAACTCACATTGGGGTTTTATTACACTCTGCAAAACACAGAGGAATCCTGAAGTACTGGAAGAGTGCAGGTGAATGCAGTATTCAAGCAGTCAATATTTCTATCTACACGCTCATTAATTCTTCAAAAACCCCACCAAATTATCAAATAGATCAAAATATTGTCCCGTGTTTCCACACTGTGTTCAGAAAAGCAGCTGTAATTTACAAAGATTTCCAGTTTCACAATACAAAAGAGGATAAAAATGAAATTGGAATCGGTTGGTAGTAATTTATTTGTACTTTGTCAGGACATGCAAGGATTCCTTGCATGTACATAAACAAATTCACTTGAAAAGTAACAGTTGCAGTTAAAGCAGAGCCAAATAAAGTAAATACTCATATTTAACAGACAAAATTTCAGCTTATGTCAGTTTTTCATTTTTCAGGCAATTAAAAAAACCCAGAGTAGTCTGTTATAAATTAAAAAAAAAAAAATATTTGGGCAAGTCTGAACTACATTACAGGGACCTGTTTCTGCTGTTTATTTTCTAAATGGAGCACAACAAAGATACACAGCTCTTGCCACAGACCAGACACTGTACTTCTTCCTCTAATAGGGAAATTACTTTAAAATTCACCTTTCCCCCCCCACCCCTCACTTTGTAACTCTGGGATTAAAAAAAAAAAAAAGGTGATAGGGATATACAATTTTAATCTTACATACAAATTTATGATGTAAGGAAGTGGATAAATTATTGAAAAGAATTCTTAGTCACAACAGGGTTATCAAGACATTTCAATTAATTTGATGCAGTTTTATAGTTTCCAAGTTACTCATGTATTTTTAAATTAAGAAAAATCTCAACCCAAAACTCAAAAGTTAAAAAGAACCTAAAACTGTGCAACAATTACTGCTTCCCTCCCACATCTCCCACCCCCTCCCTTGTTTATTACACTGTACATTTTTCACCCTGACTTCACCTTGTTAGCTGGTTTAACTTTAGTATTATAAAAGTATGACAAGATCATTTTCATTTCACCTAAAAGAAAAAGAAAATAAAACTTAAAAGTACATCTGCTTTCTTTCATGGTACATTTAATAGTGTCGGAAGGCTTTCAGATGATTAAAAAAAATAAAATTCAACATTTAAACCCAAATCTAAGCTTCTTTTCCAGAAGTAATTAAGGTTTGGTTGAAACAACTTCTCAAATAACCTATTCCAGTTTTCACAAAAACGTATTTAATTAAAAAAATCTTTAAGTTATTTGGTCCTTTGGCAATTTGCAGCACAATGCCTACTGTACCAAACTCATTTATTGCCTTCAAAATGGTTTTAGTTTTATTGAGAACACTTAAATCTAGCATCCTTTGTGTTGAACAATAGTGTTGTTCATTTCCATCAAGTCGGGTGCCCAGTCTGCAAGAATTACTCCTGGCACCAGAAACACAATCGTATTAATACAGTTAAATAAAACAGTTTCGACATTCTCTTTTTTTTTTTGCCATGGATTCCAAGTACTTATTCAAGAATTTATGCTTCTTCTGCAAAAAATGCTCTTAAAAATCTTCCTAGAGTCTCACAGATTCTGTTTGATGCAACCACAATAAAAAACCATCTTCTCAAAGGTCTGTCCTCTTTCTGTGTTAAAACACCAACAGCTCTCTGACAGCACGAGTCTGACCTTCCAGCGTGAGGGTTCACTGCTCAGACCTACAAAACGGAGCTCCTAATAGGTCTCAGAGTCTGAGTCATTGAGCTCATCCTCTTCCGTGTACGGATAGCCACCTTCCCTGCCGATGCTGTTGAAAGTACAGTAAGAGCTGTGGTCGCTCCTCAGGACCGGCAGGGAGTCGAAGGTGACGGTTTTGGAGCTGTTGGTGTAATGGTTAATGGCATTGAAGGCGAGGGAGGGGAAGGTGCTGCTGGATGAAACAGGCATCATGGTGGCCAGAATGAGAGCCAGGCAATCGGCCACGTCCTTGTTGGGCGCGCAGGCCAACGCCGGCGTGTAACCTGGGAAGGCAAGGGAAAACAAAACCTTTATTTAAATTAAAGACAGTGCAAACATTTCTCCAAGATCATATCATCTTTCAGCTGTGAAAGTATTTTATAGTGCTCAGTTCCACACTGTTTAAAAACCAAAAAAATTAAATGTATTGTCCATTAGAAATGTTAAACCTCTGGTTACAAAAACAACCTTGAAGTTAACAAGCTTTGCAACAAATATGTCATTGTTTTGTTAAGCACAGTCAGACACTTTAGGCCGGTGAGAAAAGCCTGGATCTGAAAACGGTGAGGAAGTCACCTGGCTGAGGAGAGACAACTAATGGCAGCCAACAGTGATGGGTGAAGGCGCTCGCTGAAGAGCCGCCGCAGAAACTACAGCTCGACACCCTAAATGTTTCTCCATCCAGGAACTTCCACCAGGGCTGTTTGCCAAAGACAGTTCCTTTAACAACGCTGCCCTATTTCAGTAACAAGCTGGCTAAAGCAGCAGGGCCAGGTAATTGAAAAGGCAGAGCATACAATTTCAATTAACCTGCACTTTATTACAATACACAGTAGTATAAACTATAAAGCCTGACTAATTCATGGGATACTGACTAAGAAAGCCCCAGAAGTCTGAGGAAATGCCAGCTGGGTTGGCAGACTAGGACTTGCAGACACCTCTTGGTTGCCCAACCGGTCCAGACAAACTTCTGCCAGGCAGTGCTACTGTGACGACCCCAAATGGATGAGGTCTCGGGCCATGGAACGACTTGCGGTCAGGTCACGCAGCTGTGACATCTTTCCCAGGGAACCTGTCTCTAATAATCCTTCAACACTGCTCTTTCTGCAGCTTCCCCCTTCCCTATGTGCTTGCCTCCACTCATTCAATGTCAAGGAAAACACTTCAAACTCTCCTAAGTGGAGATCTGTGCATCGCTCCTGTCTTGGGCTCAACCATTTGGCACGGCAACCTGAGGGCAAGTTCTGGCACAGGTCTCAGGTGTATCAACAGCACCACACTTGGTGGTGACACTGGCAGCTCTAGAAGCAGAGCAGTCACGTTATGTACAAGCACAGATCACAGCTAATTCTGCTGACAAGAGCAGGACAAGTTCGCTCTCCCGGGCTCCTCCCAGCAGTGCGTGCCCAAATCCCTCTGGAGCGCCTCTGCGGCATCTCTCGCCGAGTGCGACAAACGTGCCACGGTGAGCCCAGCAGGAAGACTCGTGTTCAGGTATGTCTGGAGTCTGAAGTCCTGTGCACTACCCTGAGTCCACAGCTTAGAGGTGTACAAGATCCCAGTAAAAAGCACACAAGTAATTTGAAATAACAGATGGCTTTAAAGCAAAGCGCACGGTGGACTTCCATCCAGACCTTCGGAAGGCATGGAGAACAAGGCAATGCCCGTTCTACCAGCAAGTGTTTCAACTACTAAGGAAACATCTTTGTATTAGAAGCAGATCCAGGTCAAGTTTTAGGATAGAGTTCAGGAGCAGTTACTGTATTGTACAACTGCACATGAGTTTTAAACAAGTAGGTACATTATAGAAAATAACTGCAGCGGGAAATGAAGAAAACAGCAAGCAGGGGACAGTCTCGCAGCTGAATTACTATTTGCTCAGGACAGACCTTGTGCTTGATGCTTGGAACAGAGCAAGACAAGAGTCCCTGCCCAAAGGAGCACACAATCCAAGGAAACACAGATAATTCAAGCACAGAACGCACCAGCTGACCATGTGATAGGGCCGTACAGAAGTGCAGCGCAGCAGATGTTTTCATTGTTAGTAAGGTACCACAGCACTTAAACAGCTCAGAGCAAACAGTGACAGTCTGCAGAAGAGATACATTTTGAGAGGATTCAGAAGCAAGGGCCAGGGCTCGCCACACTTGGATGATGACTGCATTGCAGGCAGAACAGAAGCTCAGAACTGATACTCAGATGCACACCATTTAATATCTACAATTGCTGGGGGTTGTATGAAGGTAAGATGACACACAAAATAAGTTTATTCAAGTTGGTCATAATCAACATAATTTCTTTCACCAACGTAATTTGATAATAAAGAAGAAAAGCAATCAGTCATCTGCTACCTTTTTAGTTTCTTTTTGTTTGGCCCCCTCCCCCCTTTTAAAGACTGTTAAGATCTTGAATACTCACGTTCCTTCTGGAACAGAGCACCTCAGTTCATCATAAAAAAGGCCAACGTAAAGATTAAACATAATATTTGCTTCTGTTAAAAATTCTTCTCTAAAGACTGTGTTCATACTAATACTCAATTGTAGGTCTTAAGCTCCTGGCTTTCATAAGCAGAAATGAAATATCACAGTTTTATTCTTGCCTTAGACATAGCTTGCACTACGAAACACTGACATCTGTGTCCTCCACCACTTTATTTTGATCTGTATTAATTTAAACTTATAAGAACAAATTATATTTTTAGGTCACTTAAACTATAAAGTGATCATATGTCAGGGCAACAATAGCTATAAACACTTCTAAATATTAAGAATGTGTTGGTAAACGTACCCACTCCACTGAAATACTCTCACTCCATTCTGGTATAACGTTGCCTATATTCTGTACTCATTGTACCTCCACAAGCCTTCACACAAGAACAAGGAAATCACTGTCTTTGTCTGTAGCTGGGGCGACAGAGGCAGAGGGAGCTGAGGCAGCCTCCTTGCACAGCAGAGAACAGAGCCTGTGTGATGGACACTGACTAAAGACCAGGGCTCCCCCTGCCCAAAGGAGGAGCTGCTCCCTCCCCTGGGGCTTGAAAGCTTCCACGAGGCTGCCTACAGGAAAGGCAGAGGGTTCTTCATGCAGTCAGTGCAAGGAGAGTTCTCAAGATACACTGAACCAAGTGTTACACTGGGAAAGAGATGAGAGGTCTGAGGCACGAGTCATCTTGTAAGCACTTACAGAAAAACCCTTCCAGAAAACTGGAATGCCAATATAAACAAGAATACGATGCTTGGAAAAGAGCTGGACAGATTAAAAAAAAAACAAACCACCCTCCCCCTTTTTTTTAGAAAGCTTGAAAGGCCAATGTTGATGGTAGTGATGAATCTAGAAAGAGGAAACTGCATCCTATAGAGTCTTCAGAGAATGCCACCTCTCACTGCTGTGGTGCACGTGCATATGACAAATAGAACAGACTATACCAGAAAATTTAGCTAGCCTAGGAAGTTAAATAGTCAGGGAAAAAAACACTACAAAATAAAAAATTTTGAAAAGTTGGTTGAGTGACCAAAAATAAAACTTTATATGGTGTCAAATGAAAAAAACAGTAATTTCTTTTAAGACAGGTAAGCTTACATAAATAATGTCCAATTCAACAGTATTTTGCAGACGCGGGTGATGGCAGTTTCTTTATGACTGGTATGAAAACATGGAAAAAGAACTGAAAGATTCAAATAAGAACTGATACAGAACTGAGAATGAATCCTCAACATGACTATTTTTGGGAAGTATATTGGATAGTTAATTTGTTTTTCAGTTGCATTTAATCTTTTAAAAACCAAGGATTCAATTTTTCCACTGACATTAGCTCTTAACCAAAGCAACCTCAGCACATTAAGAGATGCTCTATAACAAAAGACACACGACTTCAAATCAAGAGTTCTAAATTTCTTATAAATTATTTGTAAACTGAAATGCAGGTAATTGGAGCGATGGTGGTTTTCTCACAGTTCACATTTTTCAATAATGACATATAGCTCAGACACAGCAGCAATTTATAGCGCTGTAGATACAAACAGAGACTGCTTGCAAAAAGTCAGTGCAGCTTTTCCAGCAAGGGACAATTCCAAAGACAAAAGGTGGATCATCACTCCGTGACAGCCAAGGTTCTGCTGGTCACACGTTCCACGTATCAAGGCACACTTCCATGTAAAATACTAAACCTTTCTAAAACTAAAAACTAAACTCCCACTTCATCCAGTTCTATCTGAAATGCCAAACTTGTGTGGCAGATCACTGAACTTATCTGGACTGAGCTAAAGTAAGAGAATGTCAGTGCTGTGATCCAAAATATTCCAGGGCCTATTTCTTCAGTCAGAAGAAGAAATCCTTGTGAATATTCTCAAGGCTGCTTAAAATTTTATAAAGAAAGCAATTGCTAAAAGAAAGAAAAGAACCACAGTGAGGAAAAAGATTAGATACCACTCAGAGTTTCTTTAAAATTTAAAATACAAGCAGGATTAAAAAGATGATTTTTAGATCCCCAGGCTGCCAGAGAACTTTGACACGAATGTTTTTCCTCCGTAATGTCAAAGATCCACCCTAAGGGACTGGCTGCTTGCACGTCAGAAGCCGCAGTCAGCATACATATCACAAGGCACAGAAATCAAAAAGATATATTTTCCAGTCTTTTAGAGAGTTTTGTTTGGCAATTATCCCCTAATTTAGGCAAGAAATGATCTTTAAGTCATTCATGTCACTTTATGCAGTCCAATTTGAGAAACACACAGAGAAAGTCACAGTGAAAATTAAGAGGGGAAAAACTTTCCAAAGGGAAAACGTAATTAGAACTATTAGTTAGACATATCCCTTCTGGAAAGAAAACCACATAGGAAACAAACAAAAAACTCAACCAAAACTAATCCACTCCCCCATCCCAGCTACAGCTTTCACTGAAGACACATTGGGGTCTACATAAGAGATGGAGTTCTTACACTTTTAAAAGCAGACCTTCTGAGGACCACAGATGTCTTACACAAAAATACACAAATTAGTTAGTAGATCTAATTTGCTTTTGTTCTTACAAAGTGTATGATTTATTTTTGTGATAAAACAGTTAATTTTTCTTACTTGTGTGTGCCAAAAAACTCTGAAGAGCCAGAAGCTTGAGACCAGTAACTGAGAGCCGTAAATCATATTTGCTTTTAAAACTTACTGTGACAAAATGAACAGCAATTCAAACCAGCTTCTTAACAGCTGCGAGTTATATTTTACTTTGAGCATTATGTTTTCCTGACCAGTTTCAGTATGCCAAACCTAGTGCATTTATAGCTCCATCATAAAACTACATCTCTAGTGCATCACAAAACCATAAATGCAAACCAGACACTTCTAGGCCATGACCTGCATAGCTCTGGAGAATTTTCACTCTCCTTATGCTTCCGCTGCTTTGCTAAAATGATCCATCACCAACGCGTTTTCTTCTTTGGAGGACCTACTGCAAGGCTCAGATGAAGTTTCCACAGATTTATTGCTTGTTAGGGAGTTGAGTTTAGAACCACAGATCCTTATGGGGAAACAAAGTTAAATTTTTCTTACCATTTTCATCTACAGCAAGTACACTTGCTCCCTTCCCTAAAAGCTCTTGAACTACAACCGTTAGTCCATTTCGAGCAGCAACATGCAGAGGTCTGTGAAGACAAGCAAACTCATATATAAACCTTAGAACAAGTTATTAAGTAAGATAGGTAGCTTGCATCTAGTTAGATGCAGTACTTATGTTCCTATGTTATGCACACATTACTTAAATATTGTAGATATAATAATTCAGATGGGAAAACCAGCAAATCTCTTTTCTTACTGCAAAGAAACTCTACAATACCAATTGTGAACTTTGTTCTTTTTGTGGCAGCACACAGTGAGGAAGCAGCTGCCCCCAAAGCCCTGCCTGCTTATGGGCTCTGCTATGTTAAAAAGTCAGAAACACCTTGCACCCTGCTGTTGGTAAATCCTTCATTCAACTGCTGTAACAGATATTATCATATCTGAGAGTTACTGCCTATCACTGGCATCAATCACTACAATCCTAACAGCAGAATGGCAGTCACATTTTATTGCATGGAAAAGCTTACAAGAGCTGCAGAAGGATTTCATCAATCTGCCTTTTAGAAACCACTGTATTCCATTGTGATTAAAGATAAAAAAATATTTCACAGTATAATGCGAGAAAAGCAGATTACTTTTCAAAACTTCAAACTATTAACCATAAATCAATTTTGTGTTGACTCAATCTACGAATGAAAGTGTAGCTTTATCTCAAATATTCTATCCTTTTCTTAAAGAAAACCCTGCCACCACTCAGCAGGAAACAGAATAATCAGCTTACTTCCCTCCTGCTTTATATTACTCTTCATTCATTCTAAGATTCTTGAAGTTGTTAGAATTAACTATGAACTATATTTTGAGTTAAAAACAAGTGCCTTACCTAGAGACCAGAAATGCAAAAGAGACAAATAGGAGCAGCTGTATCTATGGTGCTAACATTGAAGTATTAAAAATTCAAGAGCTACTGCACACCACAGATACTCTGAAAACATGTCCTGTAATTAAAATAATTTTAATATAGAGACCAACAATTTTTAGGCTTATCTTGCCACAAAGGACTTTGTTTCAGCTGCTCAGAAAGTCAGTTCAGTTTAGTTATTAATCATTTGCTAATGCATTTTAAACAACTGTTAAACCCTTGCAATTTCTATAAACATTTCCTGGAGGTGCAAAGGTGTAGCTATTTCTCTTCACGACACCTCTGGATCAGACTGTATGAGCCACGGCACGCGGGTGGAATTACATGAGCCCGTGGTACCATACTTTCCCACGTCTGTTCCCATCTCATGTTTGCTTTTCCTTCTCTCAAGACATCCTCGCTTCAAGCCAGAAAGAAGCAATCAACCCCTTTCCTGCTTTCTGGTTATTTCTTGCTGCCCGAGGTGCACCACGGTGAGCAGCAAAAGCAAAGGAAGGAGTCTCACTATTTTAACTCCTTAGTTCAAACAGATCTCAGGGAATAGCTGGAAGAACTGTAGGAGTTGGAGTAAGACAAGACTGCCAGAATAAGTCTGTCAAGTGCTGTCTGTAACACAAATATATTCTCTAAAAGAAAAAATGCAGAAGAGTAATTTTAATAGCCCATCCTGATTGGTGTGACACACTATACATTTCTAAGTTTTCCTTGGGCTAACCAAATTGGCTTAGTTCTTCTACCTGCGAGAAAATCTTTAGCAAGGTTCAAGAATATATTCTCCATGTGTTTAACAGTCGTGTTTCATCCTTGAAAGATGAAGCGGGAAGCATGCTGAGGAATAAAAGCATGGTTCAGGGTAGCTGGTGTTCTTTGAAGACCAAGTCTTAGTTTGAGTTGTTAACTGAAGGGAATTTTAATTGAAAAACTGGGAAATTTTTAAAATAGAAAAATACTGCCTTACAGGTAAACTCAATGGGTTGCAGTAATTTCACACAGGCACCACAATAATGTTTTACTTATTGTTCCTTTCACCCATCTAAAACTGGAACTTTAAGTATGAGCAAAACACCGTTTCAATTCCAAGTCAGTTCAGCTCTTGGTACCTGTTAAACAATTAAAATTCAACCACTCTGGGAAAAAAATTCTGAAAAATATCCCTCTTTATGAGCAAAATACACACTAAGAGCTCATCTTTAAAACACCCTCAGCACCGATACGTACGTTTGCAAGGCTGCGTTGGTGGCGTTGATGAGGTTTCTGTCCGTAATCTTCTCCAGTATTAACAAGGCACTAGTTTCATGACCCTTAACACAGAACAAACATCTGTCACGTAACAAATACTCTTCACAAATGGCCTGGAATGCTTTTCCAATGTAACAGTATTTTCAAACAGCGACAGGTAACAAAAAGCTCAGCACTAATAAGTCAGACTCCACACACCTTGCTGCAAGCCAAATGGAGCGCTGTGTTCTTAGAGCTGTCTTGCAAAGTCAGATCAGCCTTAGCACTGCTAACCAGCACCTCTGGGGAAATAAAGATCTGTGTTAACCAAAAGCATATTCCTTAGAGTCTAAATGGCTTACATGTGTGCAAAATGAAAACAGAAATTCTGGCCAAATATTTTCACAAGAACGTTAACTATAAGGCTACTTCACCCACAGCAAGATTAACAAAGCTAAGAGCAGAAACATATGAGGTTTTCTCTTTACCAACTGTATTCGTCTGTCCATTTTCTGCAGCCATCATTAGAGGGGTTTTCCCCGAAGAATCCACAGCATTTACTTGAGCACTGTGACCGAGCAGAAGCTGTAGACACTCAACGTGATCTGTGAAGGCTGCTGCATGCAGAGGAGTTCTGCAAGAGACCAAGAGACAGGATCCCCACACTGAGCCAGGGTTCCTGCTTTATGCAAAAGGGCATCCCAACTGAGATCCTACGAACACAAACGTCTGGGCAGTCCCTCCCACGGGCTCTGAAACCAGTGTTGCTGGAGTTGGGACTTCTGCCTTTAGAAAGTCACCTTCCAGTTTCAAATAAATCCCCCCATGTAGAGATACAATTTGATTCAGAAACACTACAAGATGCATACAATGAGATCCATGAAGTGATAAAATTTAAAACATACTCTAAGTTGTCTGTGTAATAAAAAACCAATTCAAGTTTATTGAATCGGAAAAGGATTTTCAAAAATTCAAAATTTGTGTCTAACACAGAATAAAAAAACCTTCAGAGAATAAAATCAGGGGAACAAGGAATTAACATAAGTAGCAAATACAAAAACCCCTAAATGGCTGAAGAATTTAGCAGAGCCACTGTATGACATTACAAACATTCTTTTGTTCATTTGCTTTCTTACCTTCCTTTTGAATCTGTTGAATTTACAATACCAGCACCTAGTGTATCAATTAACATTTCTGCAGCTCCTTCATTGTCATTTATCCTACAATGAATTAAACAGGCTGTTATTTACAGAATGATAAATCTTTTGTTAAATACAGCAATGAAATTGATGGAGAATAATTTTACACTTCCTTACACAGCACAATGCAAAGGACTGAAAGAATTTCCTTCCATTTTCTGAAAGATTTCCTGTTCCAGGAGCAGCTCTACACAACTGTCATGACCTAAAGCAAATATAAGAGTTAGGTGTTACAAAAAAGGGGAAAGGTCTAATGATGGATTTCAACTATGTACCTAAATTAGATTAAGCAGTATTTTATTTCAAAGTGTCAAAGGAAGACTGGTTGTATTCAACAGTCACATTTAGGAACTAAGGTATTTTTGGAATCCTTGAAATCAAACTGACATTTAACATTGTAAACTTTATGAAATTTAGAAGAATCTCATGCTGTCTGAAGAACATTCAGAACACTTAGTTCAATTCTTTACACTTTTTGAATTTCAAACTCTTCTGTCAATTCACCACTTGAGGTTTATTTTTGTTCCACTGACTTGCTAAACCCAAAGAAAAACCAAGTCAATAGTCATAACAAAGTCTTAAAAAGAACTCGTTCAACCCATCACACTGGTATTTTAAAAGTCCTACACCCTGCTGCTGCACAGGGGATCGACACTTGCTTGATCTTCGATGCATATATGAAGAGCACCTTAGTTCAGCATTCACTGATGTGTGAAGATTCCACTTTTCACAAGTCCTGTCAAATTTGTGTCCTACAAATCAAGCAGTTCTTAGTTCTGTTTTATTCAGAGATTGCGGTCACTGGGAAAATGGACTAAGCTGCAAGAGTTTAATTTGATGAATGTGATAAAGAGCTGCTATTTTAGTTCAAATTATCACCCAGCTGCATCAGCTCAGTGCTTATTCACTTAATGATAGCCGCTATAAACCCTTACTTCTTGATTTGTCTCTACCAAGTCGCTCAGAGGTGAAATAAATTACAACCTCTGCTGCATCAGGAATGAACACACAGAACAAAATCTTTAGCAAAGGAGCTGAATGAATTTCCTACCTTTTAAGGCCTCCCTCACTCTCAAATCCATGAAAAGTATCAGTGAAGAAAAAAATAAATTCTTATTGAATCACTTTTATATACTTTAACTTCTTATGCCTACCATGGTTGCTATGAAGCAAGTTTAAAACCAGATCTGACCTGAAACCATTTCTCCCAAGACTCCCTGTGAAGGTGATTTTTTTGGTACGTGTGGCCCATTTCTATTCAAAGGCACTATGCTGAATTTCTTTAAAGACTCCTTGAGGACTAAAACTAAGACGATAGTATATAACAAAAATGTAGGACAAAAATAAACATCTCATTATGTATTAGGTGTTAATACATTCCTCTTCAAGATACCACATCTGTCACAATCTCTCATTGACTAATAGCAGCTGAAGGAGGACAGACTTTACACGCTGCTTTTCTGTGTCGCAATAACTTCTGTCTCGATATAAACGAATCCCTTCAGAGCTGTGTTTTAACCTGGCTCTACTTTACCGTTATAGCAGGCCCAATGCAATGATGTGTAGCCGTGATTGTCTGCTATGGCAGGCACTGCATCCACAGAGGAAGCCGACTGCAGGAGAGCTCCCAGGACACCTATATGGCCACAGGCAGCTGACAAGTGGATGGGGGTTCGTCCCCTACAGTCTCGTAGTAAGGACTTAGCACCGTGTTGAAGCAATGCTTCCACACATTCCTCATGCCCAGTAACTGCCTGTGAGAGGGAGACGGGAAAGAGCAAGTTCAAAATTATTCATGTGTATAATTAAAGCAAGCAAACCTCAGGCAAAGTCTTGCATTTTTAGGTAATAACAAAATAAGCGAAATAAGTTATTATTCTTTAACCTGAAAACAGCCATTCTTTTGGAAAAAATAGCAATATATTATAATATTGATGACAAAACGTTTTCTTGGAATAACGTGGAATGAACTGCTTATCTCTAGGGCTCATTCAACTGTCTTATCTGGCAGAAACTAGAAACAAAACATTTGGCATATGGCATGCACCAGCCTTTTCTTCCTCCTGTGAACGCTACCCCTGCGCCCCCAACAAAAAGCTGCACTCTAGGACCTCTCCAGTCAATACTTTACAGCAAGATTCAGAGCCTCTGGAAGTACAAAAGAATTCTGAGGGTAGGTAGCAAACAGGCAAAAGTCAGCTTTTTGAATACAACTAAAAAGACAATTACAGCTAAGAAAGGCAAAATGAGAATGATGAGAAAGTCATTAACACTACACATTAAGTCCGTACCTGAAATTAGTATGCCTAAAACTGGAAAGAAGAGGAATAGTCTCTTACCCCTCTATGCAATGCTGTCCTTCCCCACTTATCTTTGGCATCTACGTTTGCTCCTTTGTTAAGGAGCGAATAAACGCAGTCGGTGTGCCCGTTGAGGACTGAGAGCATCAGAGGAGTCCTAAGCAGAGAGCACAACACAGAGTGACCCACCTGGAAACGTGAGACTGGCACTCAGCTGAAGGCTAACAACCACCATCCCTTCTGGTCAGCACTCTTAAAATCCACCCCATCAACGATCTTCTCTGGCCCTACCTTCGCTCTGAGCGTGCCACCCATTTGCTTTTCAGATTCAAGAAAATAAATTAATATCCCCTAATTTAAAAGTCCATTTTCTCAGCATCTGGGCAATAAGACACATTTTAGTTTCTTCCCAACTGCACGTTTTTCACCATCAACCTTACGTTTATTGCAATGCACACAGTCATATTTGTCCGAGTTGAAGTATGATCTCTAAAATAATAAGTTAAAAATCCCCACTAAAATACTTTATTTTTCCTTTTATGAAATGCAGTAACTTAAGAAAAACAGAACATCTATCGTTTAAACTCACTGTCCATTTCCATCTTGAATGTCCACGGCGTTCTGTGGTTCTGCATTTCCTATCAATAGCCGCAAACATTCTGAATGACCATTTGTAGCTGAAAAACATTATAAAAATAAGGGGTTTACATTAATTGCCTTTGAGTATATAGCTCAGAGTGGTAACCTGCTCAGACTAAAGCCCATTAGCTTGAAAACTCACCGTGCAGCTTTACCACTGCTATAACTTAAAATATGGACATTAGAAAATAATTTTAGAAATCAGGTATTCTCAAATGTAGAATATTAAAAGTAATTGACCCGAGCTGTCAACTGCCAACAGATAGTTGTTTTTTTACATATAAATGAGGTTGCACACATTAACCATAATTAGAATATCTGCTTATACAACATCCACAAGAAGGAATAATTAAATACAGTAATTAGCATAAGCTTTGCTTGTTTTAAGGCACAGATAACCACATACTTAGCAAATCATATACTGATTTTGTTAGCAAGTGTAGCATGAGCATAGTTATAATAATTGAAATCATACTTAGAAAGGGGAAGGAAATGCAATGCATAGACATAATAAACCAAGCAGTTAAAAAACATGGAAAAAAAGAGGAAACAAAAAAATTGAAAAATCACATTAAAATGCAGCTCATGAAAGATAAATGATTGCTTCTTGGAAGGGAAATTATTTCTGACCTACAGCTGCAGTATTCAGTCCACAGAAGAACAGCAACAATTCATGCCTCTGCAGCTGACAGAAATGCTAACACAAGTTAGGAAAGCTAAATCAAATAGAATAATACAGCTTGTGGTCACGAACAACAAATTAAGTGGTTAGAATGGTGATGTTTTGTACATAATGCTCTTTTAACAGCAATATTTCTGTAACAGCATTACTATAAATGTCAACCTTAATAAGCCTATTTTCAAAGAGAGAAAAAACAAGACTATAGTATGAATGCTAGACTCTGAGAAAGGTAGGCTTACAGATATGTTCTAGGAAATGCAGCAAGAAAAGGATTGCTGTTTAGAAAATGCTCAGGGGTCATTTAAATCCTTGGAGACTAAAAAAGTAAATTTTCACATCTCTTCTCAAGCTGTCAAAATTCTCCAAGACTCCAGTCATTCCTAGAAGTATTTTACTGCCAAGACAGGCAACACAATTCACCTAAGTTTAGGCTGCATGAAAGGCAAGGAGAGAAACAGGGACGTGTCACTGACACCCATCAGCACAGCTGGGACAGTGCACCCGTCCAGAGGGAAGTGTGGAACGACTCCTTCCACTGAACTGGTTTATTGGATTAATAGTGGTTTCTGCTCACAACTGTTTTTCGCTGTACCTTAAAAGTCATCGTCTATTCCTAAACATAATTTCTTAGAACATTAATGAGAGACTTCTAAGCACAAAGATGATCCGCTTCAAAAGCTGAAATTTCAGGAGTTTGTGGTTAGCACATACCTGCAGCATGTATTGGGGTCCTCTTGACAACATAATCTTTCACCAAGATGGATGCTCCCTGATTAATGAGCACATCTACACATTCCACATGTCCCTTAAAGGCAGCAAGATCCAGGGGTGTCCTTCCGTTGTTATTCCTCACATCAAGGTCCAGCAGTGACTGTACCAGCACTTCCAGAGCTTGATGGTGGCCATGATAGGCCTACAAGAATAAGAAAATTCTTCAGTTTTCCCGTCCTTCACATTTTTTCCTTTCTTACCAGGACTATATAAATGAGACTGTGAAGATAATATTTTTGTTTTAACATTTAGAAGAGTTACTAATGCAGCATCTAAGTAGTTACAACAGTTATGACTAATTAAAAAAAAATCCCACAATTTCAGCAAAAAGGGTAGTGGGTTTTCTTCTCTATTCTATCTATCTATCTATCTATCTATTTTTTCCTTTCAGTCAGCAACTGCAAGTACTTTCAGAAAATTGTGTCTCCAGTTTGCATAAAAGTATTTAGAATACTGCACGTTTCATCACTTTATATCATAGCTACTTCATTCTCAGATTGTCTCAAGTGAGAAACATAAGCAAACTTCAGTAATTCCTTAAACACTTAAGCTTCTTACATAAAACATATATTAAAAAAAGCCAGTAAAAAGAACACAGTATAAATAGCTTTCATTTACCAGCAATAAGGATTATTTTTTACTTTGGAGAGACATATATATATAGGTACTGAATGAGACTCACTCCATTTTCAGAAAGCAGTGTGGTTTTTCAATTGCTTGAAGTTCAGTGGAAAGATGAAAGCTACAAACTGAGCTGGTTACTCTGTATTTTGGGTATATCTGTATAGACAGTTTCATCACTGTCTTACACTACTCTTTGTGCAAATCTTTTTTTCCAGTATTAAGGACAAATATTTCTCATACTAAAACAATGACGGTCAAACAATGTGATGACTAAAAAAGTCGCAATTACTTATGGAACAAGTCTTATAAAAGTTTCATTTGTAGAAATTGTAACATAGATCTCAATTAGAAAATTGCACATGAAAGTTACTCCATGAAGCAAGTTTCAAGTGAAATGCAAAAATCACCCTGTATACCTCGTTCAGGGATATTAGTACCTATGTTTGCATTTTGTTTATTGCTATTAACCTGTTCTGAAAGAGTCCAGAATGAATAAACGTGAGCCACGACTGTGCCCCGGAGGAGCTGCCAGCACTAAAGCCAGAACACTTACAGCTAAATGCAGTGGACTTATAGGTGCTCTGTTGTCTGCCTCGTTCAGCATGTCAGTGCCTGATGTCTCCATTAGCTGAGAGAGAAAGTCAGAGTGAGTACAAAACCCCTCACCTTTAAAAGCACTCAGCAATAATTGCTATAGCTTCCAGCATGCACAGATTGAAAAATAAAGGAAAAAAATAGGAAGAATATCATAGAATTACGTATCTCCTGATCTCCTTCGACCTTTTACAGAGTTTGAATTGCAGTGACTGCAACCACCCTCCCATATTCATCTTCCAAGCCCAGCTGGTTAGTTTTGTGTAACAATGCCATCATGAAACCAGAAACTAAACTAAAATTATTATTTTTCTGAAGCAGCCAAATGAAATAATATAGATGAAATGTATACAAAGGGAAGACAAGGACAAGCAACAGCAGCAGCCGTAAAAAAAACCTCACAACAAACCCCCACAACCAACCAAGTAAGCTTTTAGATTAGGTGAAAAGTCATCAAGAAAACAACATGAAAGGCCAGAAGGCAAGATGGATTTCTCAGAACAGAAAAAAACATTTCTCAGAGAGAAAAATGGTCTCAAAAAGGGCACAAGCATTACAGCATTTAAATATCTATGTATATACATTTCTATTTGTTACTTTCAGATGTGTTCTAATGGAGTATACGAGTAGAATTAGAACATTCAAAGTGTTTGAAGAACACTACGCACACTCAAATCACATTTTCAATATCACACTTTTATAACATGGTCATATAACTGTTTAGGTCAAAAAATACATGGCTTAAAAATAATTTCCTATTTTAAAATTCTGAAGTGCAATTAAATCTAAATTGTGGTTTAAATTAAATAACACAGCTACGTATCGAAGAAATGGTTGAATAAGTCTAAAAAATAAGCAGTATTTTTAAAATTACATGTTCCCTTCTGCTGTCTAGTAGTACTTCAACAGAGAAATAATACACTTACAACATCCAGAGGCGTTTCGCTTGCAATCTGCAATTAAAAACAGTCAGAATTCATGTTTGAATACATTTGAATATAAAACTGCAATTGGAATAAAAATACTGAAACTATATAACATGGCATATCAAATAACATACGTATTTTTGAAATGGAGTAATAAAACCTAACTAAGGCTTTGTCACCTCAAGTTCTATTATGTGGCCAGTAGTTACTGTAACCACATGAACTATTTTTACAGGGCACCCTTTCTTTACAGGTTTCCCCTTCATCTTCATTTGCTCCTTCAAATGGTATTAGTGAAATTTCTTAACAGTTCTCAATGCCATAACCTGCGGCTGCTTTATTTCAGCCATCAGCAAAAACAATCAGCAGTACAGACTAAGTTAAGAAACAAAACCAAACCAGTGTCCCACATCCTCAACCAGGGGACAGCCTCTATTCTTCTGAGCATGTATTATCTTTTCGAGCCAGCATCCAGCATCTTAGCTCCTCAACTTGATTTGATTTTAGGAATACCACATGCTTGAACATTTGTCCTTACAGAGGCTGAAAATCACTACTGACCCATCTTAGAGATGAGGAACCAAGGTGGAGGAATCCCCTGGCCCCTCCATCACACTCGGTAAGAGCAGCTGTTAAATCTTTCAATTTTCAGACATGTTCTTACCAATTCAAGACACAAGCGATGACCATAAGCAGCTGAATAATGAACTGCATTGTATCCTTGCTTGTCTCGGATCCCCGGATTGGCATCGTTTCTTAGCAAGTATTCCAGGCACCTATTCAAATTGACATATGCAACCATGTATCTAAGTGTTGAATTTCAACTTAATGCTAAGTGATAAACTGTTCCAATTCAACTGGAAAATAGAATACAGCACACAGGGACACTGATTTAATGTACAATATTGGCTAGAACTAGAAAACACCTAACTCATTACATCAAAAGTTAAGGTTAATCACAAAACTTCCAAAATCTGAAAGGCTCCTACTCTGCAGAAATCCTCCTGCATCTCCTGAATTACCTGCCTTGGTGAAAACTAGTTCCATGGCTATTTTTCCTCCTAGCTAACACAACTGCAGTTACTTTTGCTAAAAACAGTGACTACCATTTTGTATATTTTTCTGCATCAGTACATTCTTCCACACTTAGCAGAGAAGGAAGAGAACTAGTAGCTGAGTTCTTCATGGTCATGTCCAGGAATCACACACAAACACACTTCCACTGTCAGACACTAGTCTTTTGATTTATTTATACAGTAAACACACATAGTTGTTTGCATATCAATATCCGACCATTCCTTAGTTTCACTACACAAAGTTATGAGGCCGAACACGATCAGCACAGTTTCAGCCACAGACACTCAGCCAGGAGGATCAAAAACAGGGGATTCAAGTCAACTCCCTCTCTCCCTGGTTTTCTGACTTTAAGAGACTCCATGTGTGCACACTAACTGATCCCAACCAAAAACGCTACTCATTCATAATGTTATGTTGTCTATAATTTCAGCAACATTCTGCAAAGTCACTATCATGACCTTGAACTCGTTGGTGAAGCCACATGGTTTTCTGAAGTGTACAACAGGCCACCGTCCCTTCTCTCTGGGATCACTAAATACTTTTTTATCAGTTAAATAAAATGCATATGAAGCTAAAAAATACGTTATCCTGCCAAATCCAGCCTGGAATATTTGTTCCTTAGCAGTCTAGTTAAAGGTCTCACAGACTACCAGTACCACTCGTGAGAAACGCTGACAACTTGAGCGTTCTAGTTCCCTTTATCTCACGGAAAATTGCTTGGTAGAAAGTTCAAGGGAATGTCAACATTTGCAGTTATATGACATGGATAGGCTGTGATGTCATGTGAAAAACTTGCAGAGTAGATGACAGGTTTAGATTCGAGAGGCAGGAATCCTAACACGACTCCTGAGTAATGTCATTAAGAGTAAAACTTGGTCATTCAAAACGCCAAGGAACCTCAAACCCTGGAGAAATAGAGGCAGAAATCTTACAAGACCAGCCGTCTCCTGAGGGAAGACAGCACGACGCTGCAACATCAGAACTCTCTGAGTTCTTTCAAGAAACAGCCTGATGGAACAGTGCAAGTACATCATATCCATGAGATCCAGGACCAGCCGGGATGACATGGAAACACTTCAGCACAAGTAGGACAGCTGTACCAGGTCAAGGGCTCAGTAACCTCACGTGCAACAACAGCGATTGGCTCCAGTAAGACCTGACATCTGTTTCTCCAAACAAAGGTTGAAAGCGACAAACCAGGTGAGTGAAGATGAAAGGAGACAAAAAGCTGCAGGAAAATCTATGAACAGGGAAGGGTCGAATTACAACGGGCTTTGCCTTATTAAAAAGTGCAGACGAGCAGAAGCAATGCCAAGGTGCAGTCTCACTTTCATCATTTTGGGCCCAGCAAAAAGGAGAAGAGGACTTAGGTAGGTAAAGAAAAAGGTAAAAAATGCTGAGTTTTAAAGAGTAACATGTGTAACAGAAGATGCGACTTTACAACAAGTTCTGCATATCTAAGAAAAAGTCCCCTGTAAAGCGAATCTATGGTTTTAACCAATTAACTCCAGTTTTAATTGCCCAGTAAATAAATACTTGGATTTCATTACTTGCAACCATGCTTGCATGTCTTTATTTGAATTAAAATGGGACGAGATTGTTGAGAACCCAAAGACAGGTCAATTTGTCTCTTTAAGTGAGAATGACAGTTCTAAGTTGCTTTGTTAATTTTAATCAGTGATTCTGTGTTAACATTCAGGGCTCGTTAATACACATTACACGTCACTGGCCTTGGCTACCTACACTTCTACACTTGTGTACCTTCTCTACTTGTGTGTTCACAGACACCACAGTACAGTAAATATGACACAGGAAGCTAAGTCTACTAAAACCCCTTGAATACCCATTCTTTGCAGTGCAGAACAGAGAATTATTTTTGATGTTTCTTTACAACCAGAAAAAATATTAACTTTGCATCCTTTCCGTACTTAACTGTCCTCAATAGTTCTCTTAAAACAGAGATTAATCAAACTTTCTGAACGCCCAGGTAAGTTAACCTTATTGTCCATATATTTATTTGAAAATTCTAACATAGAAATGGCAGGGTTTTTTTTCTCCCCCAGATTCTGCTGTTACCTCATTCTGAAACCATGTTTTTATCTCTAGTCTTGTCAAAATGAGGGTTAGTGCTATTTGTTCTAGATCAGAAGCCTTTGTTAAAGATACAGAAGAAATACTCTTAAACAGGAACAAACCAGAAAACAATTTTCAGCAAAAACAGCTGTGCCTCTAAAATCTGTCTTTAAAGATGTCTGAACAAAGACTGTAAAAACACACATAAATATATTTGGCATGTCTATATAGATGGCTTCCTGACACGTTTTTTCCCAGGCGTTATATTCCAACTCAGTAATCATTTTAACTTCATTCCTGTTTCGAATATAAGTTGAACACTACTGGTTTTCCAGCTATTACTAATCATCTTGCTGTATCAATATAAAAAGCTTCTCCTCAGGCCACTGTGCTTTGAAGCCTGTCTTCCAGAGACCCAAATGTTACTCAGAAGGGCAATACCACGTGGGCCCCTTTGAGTTACCCCACAAAGCCCTGCACTACTGTCAGCGTTCTTGCTAGTGCCTTCTGTAGAACAGATGGCAAAATGATGTCATCTGAAGAACCATTATAGTTTGGAGGTTTTCAGAGCAACCGTGAAACTAAAATTAATCCTAGCTCAACTTGTAAGAGAGCAATTAAAGTAAAATTATCTCAGCAAACTCCAGCAGGAAACGAAAGTATCTCTAAAAAGCAGCAGACAATTTTATTTTGAAATTTGGCTTCACGTAAAAAAGGCAGGTTCTTACCACGTAAGTTCAATGGTCATGAAAGTGTTCTTTATTTAGCCCCCAGAACCCAATCTGTAAGTTATGTACCACCTCACTGCCCTGGCTACCTCACCTTTGAGACAGTGCAGTATTAAAACAAGCCAAGACAGCACAAAGCAGCACTTCTCCAGCACAGGAGCTCTTCTCAAGTCTCCTCGACATACACAATGTCTGCAGCTTAAGGAACCTCATCAATTTTCTGCTATCTATATATACACTTTGCATATAAGCTTTAAAGTGATCAACAGGCATGTCAAATATAACTGTTAGTTACAAAATAAACATGTATAAGAGATTTGTGGATCTATGGAAAATTCTGGACGCATTTCATTAGTGAAGTGTAACTCTAACACAAAAATGTACACTGTCAAGAGATAAAATTGTAATGCCAAACAAGACTATTTTAATCAAACATCAAATGGATGAGGCATCTTATACTGAAATGTCAAGTTAATATCTATCCTGCTGTAGGCCCACTGCAATTCGGGCTGGCTTCACAGTGGATTTCTGACTAATCACACAGATTTTTGGGGCAATTTTAAGAACCTTCCCTAAAACACAATCCTTCATCAGAATTTGTTTTTAAACCAAAATGACCTACTGCTCAGCACCCTCTTAATAAGCCCCACCAAGGATATTTACCCAACCACTACACAGCAGTTGGGATTAAAAACTATTCCAAATGAATTCTTGAATTCAGACATCTCCATTATAGGACATAACAAAATTATCACAATATATTTTACTACCGTTCCTTTTTTTTCTCTGAAATATTTGTTACATAAAGTGTTTCAGATACAACGAACGAGACACTGTCAAGTTTCATCTTGAAAAACACAAGAAGTGCATTTGGCAAATCCGAAGGGCAAACACACACGACATTTCCAGCTCAGATGCTCCCACTGAGAAAGGCTTCAGTACAAGGCATTGCCACTTACTTCCCATCCGTGTCTGATGCAGCTGCATAGTGCAGAGGTGTACAGCCCCTCTCATCCAGGTCATTCACACTAGCTCCAGATCCCACAAGGGCAAACAGGCACTGATAATTACAATTGGCAGCAGCATAATGGAGTGGAGTTCTTTAGTACACATTTAAATAAAAAGTACAATGGTAAATAACAGCAAAATAATGTCATAGAGACAGAAAAAGCAAAATAAAGTGAAACTCAAATCCTCCTTACATTTTTTAACATGTATTTGTGGTGAAGAACGCATCATTACAATATCAAAAAATGGGGCCTTTTCCTAGGGACCATTCAGTAATGCAGAACAATATCGAGGGGGTTTATTTGCCAAAATACACACAAATTTTCTTGTGTAAACTTGTAGAGGGAAATCAAGTTTACATTAGAAATATTATTTTCTGTTAAGTAATTTCAAGCCACATGGAAGAACATGGACAAATCAAAAAACTGCACAGCAACTAAATGAAGTAAAAATAAAATACAACAATTAACAAGCAGATGTTTTTGATAAACAGATCATAATTTTGTCTAAGAAATGAAAGCATTATTTAATTATTTTAACTATACTAACACAGCAGAGACATTGAAAGAAATATATTGAAATATACCTTGTCTTTTTAACAATAAACACATGAAATATTAGTACTGATGTATAATCTCAGAGAAAAACTTATCCCAGCTTCAAATACATTAACAATTTTCGAAATAAACCAATTCGGCTACAATTTCAAAAGGACCAAGATGACTCAGAATTCCATTTTTATTTTTAAAAAGAGATTGCTGTTATAAATATCTCAATTTTGAGGAGACAGTCAGGCACTTTAAAGTGTCCCACCTCTTCCCTATCAAAATTACTGTCTCTCATTTCTCTCCACTTTAAACTACTTGAATATTTTCTATCTCCTCTAATAACTGCTCTATATAACATGCACATGAAACCAAAATCCAAATCAAGCCAAGGATTAAAAACAACTTTCAAAGACAAAAGCTGTGATAGTTATTCTTTTCCCAGGAAATAAAGGAAGTGGAATTTAAAGCAAAAGATAACTTTGGATGCATAACATGTTCCTCAATTCCTACTTCTGCTGTTCACGTCCTGGAAAATCATATTTTCCATGACGTGATGTGAGATTTTACACAAGTACTGATCGTGCCATCTAAATGTAAGTAATAGTGGACTAAAAATAGAAATTAATGTCATTCCAATAGAGTTCAGAGCTTAAATGGGGAAAGAGAAACCGATGGATATAATGAAAGGAAAAAGGTGAAGCAGTTGTAATAAAATAATGGATATTTTAATAAAAAAGCTTAGAAATAGCAACAGATTTATAGATTTGACTAATAAGTTATTTGGAAAACATTACTAATGTCCTTGGATGAGAGCAATTTAAACACATTAGGTCCATGTTATAAGCAAAAAAAGGCTCACTAAAATTACAGCTGAATATGAAACTTAGATTTTAAAAGCAAGACCAAACACCTGCTTAACAAAACACGGTAAGCAAACTATATTTGTGCCTTTTGATAACATGCTGAAGGGCAGTTATTAGAGACATCCACTGTACCTTACAAAGACATTTAGCCTGGAACACACAGACTTGCTCACACTGCAATATGCCAATTCTGCAACGCTTTTAACAGCCTTTACAAACACAAATGCAGAATGTCTTACCTCCCAAATCTGTCCTTTCTGTTGAAGTCTGCACCAGTATTTAGCAGAAGATTGAGGCACTCCAAATTCCTATTAAATTAACGCACTATTACTCATGATTGCAGATTTTATTTCTTGGTGTAGGTCTCTATGAATATCAGAACTGCTACACACGTACGTCTCGTATGTTATTTTTAATGGAACTGAACTATAATATGAATTTTTTGATAAATACATTTCTGCATGTAACACAGATTTCATAATTGCTGGACCAAATCAATAAAGAAAAAAATTATTTCAAGACCACATATATAAATTTTATTGATCTCAAATGGCATGCATAAAGCACACAAACATGAACCCAATTCAATAAAAAATTCAATGTTTGTAAACAAACAAACAATAACACCTGCATGTCACATGCTTTTTGCTACCAGGATTCCAGCACAGAGGCAAGTTTTTACTGCATATTTTTAAAGTCCAAATAAAAGTTGCAACTTAAATATTTTACTTTTTAGGGCAATCAATTTTCAATAAAATACGGTCATAATAGATGTGCAATACTCTTTATTGTTTAAACACTATCTTGGTAACTTTCCTAAACCGGAGATGAATGAGGGAATGTGTCACAAGTTATGTGTTTTTATATGTATGAAAAGATAGCATTTGAACCTTAATCACTTGCAACAACGATGTATCTATCAAGTATCTTTTGACTTAGAATGATTACTTGACAGCTTTACTTAAACAACATTCAAACAGAAAAATGAAAATATCAATATCATGGAGTTCTTGCGTCCCACAAAGTGTATCATGAAATTTATTACCCAATTCTTCCAGGCAATTTTGAGTAGTTGCTATAGAAAACCTACAATACAATAACAATAATCAATATGGATCACAACTTAAGTGATGAGCAAGTAGTTCTGACTACTTCATCCACCTAAACTCTGGAATTTAATTATTGCTTTTAATTTAGTTAGATTGATCTTTTGTTTATGGATTTGGTAAAAACACATTTCCCGAAGTTGCTGTTCTCCACCTCATGTCCTACAGTGATCTGAGGTGGGCATGCCATTTTTGAATGCTGCAAATTCTAAAAATTGTATCACCATCTGCGGAAATTTAAAAAAAGACAGTTCATCCCCAACACAAACCTAAGGTAAGACTGATGATACCTGGACACTGTACTCCAGCAAGTACTTATTGAGCTGAACAGTTAATTTATTTTCACTGTTTGCAGATAGAATCCATCTTGAAATTATTTTCATGTTTACGTAAATTCCAAGGGAAGCACAGAGAGGAAATACTGAAAAATTAGCAGGAATGATCAATTGAAAAAAGAACGCTATATCTGAAAGCATCAATGATTTGTTGCATACCCTCCAGCTGCAGCTGCATGAAGACACGTCCTGCCAAAGTCATCTGGTGTGTCAATGTCAAAACCTACAAAGCAAGCATTTTGTAGAGTCACGTAACATCACCTTTCACAAAACTCCTGTCATCCACTGTTAAGAGAAATGCTTGTTAAGCAAACTTAACAGCTGTTTGCAAAAAAAGCACTCAAACATTAAAAATTACTTCATTTGAAACATGTCCTTGCTATTTGCAATGTTTTGAAAAACAGCCTTTTAAATAAAGCTCAAAGGGATCAGGTAAAAGACAATTAGTTGCTCTGAAGCAAGTGGCTGTATTCTTTCTTATTCTATTTACCTGCCAATATTTCTGTGCAATTTACTATTGAATGTAAAATATATACATATAATATGAAAAAATTTAAGGATATGCTAGAATTTATTAGTTTTATGCAGCTATTGTTAATTTCTGGGGATGTCTGCATTACTAAACCCAGGAGCTACTTAAATTTCATCCTTGAGTTGAGTGTCTTAGTCCCAAATAAAGAACTTTGTCAAGGTGGAGTGATGGCTGCAAATAACAATTAATTACAGAACAGCCCTTTACAGAACGTGGGAGTTTGTTCTTTCCAAAATGGCTCAACTATGGAACTTCAAATCTGAGATCACAAAATTTAACTGTGCAATTCTATATCTAACCATGTATTTTGACACAAAGATTAATATTTAAATCAGGTTTCAAAGCTGTGTCTTTGGTTTGAAAGAACTACTGTACTCTCCCAAGAGTCTTGTTTCTGTGCAATGTAACTTATTCATTAAATCTCTGGTTTTGGTACCTGGGAATGCTGGCCTTTTTTTTTAAGAACTGTGCAACAACAATAAACAATGAACAACACAGGGTGTGTTATTCAAGAGTGCTATTATTTCAAGACTGTTTTCCTACTCCATATCCCATAAAACAGGTTTTGTACACACACCTCTATGCTCTCCTCCCTTTTCAGTAGGCAATGCTATATGGCAAACAAGAGAGTTTACCAATTTGATTTGAAAAGTAGCCTTTCATGTCATTTTACATCCCTAGGTGACTTTTCTACCACCACTAACTACTTAAATGTCATTCGGTACGGGAACAAGGCAGAATGGTGATGTTTTGTTAAGGTTTGCCTGTGAATATTAATACATTTTAAAATCAGAGATCCTTCGCTTACATAAAGGAGACTTGTACTCCCAAAACTAAAAGGGGCACGCAGTCTGCAGATCCCAATGCCCACACCAGGAGCACATGCTAACATGTTAGCAGCATCCAGCCTTTCCAGCCTGAAGGTTGAACATACTCTTCAAGCCCTTATCTGCTCCAGGCTAGATTTACATCACAGTTTGCTCAGCTCATGTAAAACCCACTTGCAAGTAGTTTTCTGCAGGGTTTCCTTTGCCATACTGAACCTCCAGTAGGGGCACAGCCAGCACAACAGCATACTCAAAAGAGCCAGAGTACCCCTCATTTTGAACACATCCACTTGAAATATTGTCAATTATTTGACAGTTCCTTCCAGGGGTGAATCCTTGCAAGCTTGCTCAGCACAGGACAGTAAATAAAGAGCCTTACCAGTATGTAGTTTTAGTTATTTTCCTTTAGTGCTTTTCCCAGGCTTCCCTAACAAACAATATAAACCTGGGGAAGCAACTTCTTACTCGTCCTTTTCCCCAACTCTCTCCTCTCCACTTTTCTTTTTTCAAAAAACATTGTCTTCAGATTAATATAGAGCCATTTAGTTCATTCTTACTCTTCCGTTCCTGAAGCTCCCTTTAGACAAATCTACTTTCTCTGAATTGCCATGGTTCAACGAGCTCAGGATTCATATCACACTCTGGCCAACATGGGAAGTAATGACCTTACAACTCCTCAGGGAGGAGTCAAACAGTGAAAGAGAAGAGTAGCTGCATTTGATTAACACAAACCAACAATGCAACAGCTTCTTAATGCAGCAGTGCAGAGTCTTCAGGGCTATTAGGTGCCCAGTGCAGGAATACACAGGAATAGACTGATCTCTATTAAGCTAAAGATACCATGGAAGAGAAATGGGAAGATGCTCCATGAAGCCAGAACATCAATCTTTTTCCTTGAAGTTTCGTTATAGTCTGAGCCAGTCATCCCACCTCTACAGCCAATTCAAAATGCACAAACACAACATTAAAAACTTATAAACACATTATTACAATTTGGATGATTTTTTTAAAAGTTACTTCTGCAAAGGTTTGCATTCACTTTTATGGACTGTCCATTAAAAAACAAGCACTGGCCTCAGGTGACTAGTAATCTATAAAGATTTTAATGTATTACTAAATTAGGATTAAACTAAAAGCTATTCTATGAAATAAAGAGTGAAGTGCAAAGCACCTGTAAGATTTTAAAAGAGTATCTTACCTGATGAGAGGAGCTTTCTGCAGCAGTCTGAAAATCCACTTAATGCTGCCAAATGGAGAGGAAACATCCCATGTATACCCCGCCTAAGATACACCATAATCAGGTATCACAGTTTCATTGCAATTAAAATAAAACAAACATTATTGTGTGCCAAAGTGCACATGCATGGTGGGTTCAGCAAATCACCTAATTAGAATACCGAGCTAACTTCACATATTAAATGCTTTCTTACAAGCTATCAGGATGCACTGTCAGCACAGCAGCCCACTACAACTTTCAGAGCTTTTATTTCAAATACGCAAAATCTATTTCCCTTTTTTACTTTTTCTGCTAGAAATTGTGATATACTGAGCAGCTACTTAAAAGTACAGTACAGGATGATATACAAAGTATTTCCTATTTCAAGTTGAAGATGATATTAAAAATCATACTGGTCTTGTTAATATAATAAACACATTTCTAAATTCTCTCAGCTTGCATTCATGTCAGTAAAGTTACCTACTTTGTAGTGTCAGCACCACTCGTAATGAGAGTGTTGATTAATAGCTCATGGCCGTATCTGGCTGCTATGTGCAAAGGGGTATTTCCATTCTTATCTTCACAGTCTATTTCAGCTCCTATAATCAAAAGTAATTACTAAGTAAGAACATACACAGGTATACAGACACTATTGTTAGAAAAACAGCACCGATGATAATTCAAGGAACATTAATAATTGCCAATGAATAACTACTTTGAATTTAAAACCTATACAGCTTTCAGAGGTATCAGGCAGTTATAATAAGCAAAACAGAGATAAGCATTGTATTATGTAACTATATGGGACAAACTTTCTACAATCTGGCTTATGGAGGAGAAATCTATGTCGGTTTCCTGCATTCTGAAAAAGTAACAGTTCCTCAGGGTCACTTATCAAAGTTTATAAGCAGATATGTCAGACTCCACCATTAACTGGTCTACTATTGGACATAAAACTGGATATAAAAAAAATTGGAATGGATATAAAAAAACCCCAGTATGTTGCTGCCAATTCAAGAGGACAAAAATATCCATAATACTGGAAAGCCGATGACAAAACTATTCCCTCCCCCTTTTTACCATTTTGAATGATGGTTTGGGATCTTGAAAATCTACCATGGATCGCTGTCATGTGCAAAGGTGTCTTCCCATCTTTACTCTGGAAGAGAAAAAAAACAACCCCTGTGTTTACTTCTGGCCAATCACAGCAATCCACCAGAACTGACCAAAAAAAACCCAAAAAGGGCATTCTTTTCGCTTTTCTCTTCCCTCTGTTCCATCTTTTAAATCATTTCTATGCACTTCTGGCAGACGGATGCTGGCAATGACAAGCCCGCGTGCCACGGCCAGCTCTGCACAAGGGCTGCTCTCCATCACTCTTCCAGCTGGCAGTGACACTCAGGGATGCCCACTCACTCATGCTCGAGTCTTTAAGATAACTCTCAAGAGGATGATGACAGCACACAACTTCAGCAAAAAGCCTATCTCCATCTCTTCTCGTGCCCAAGTCAAAAATAAAACAACGTTTTAAGTTTGTTTCTTGAAAGAAAGTAGCTGTATTTACTAGAGAGTAAATTACACATTATATTAGAAGATAAAACATTAAAGAGTTCACGTGTTTCTTGGCAGTTTCTGTAAAGGGATGTTTATAGGCAGTTTATCATAAACCACAAGTAATCCCAGGGTAGAACTACTCAACCCTAATTGTTACTATAGATTTGTAATGCACATCTTAAATGTGCACTTAGTCATTCACCCAGTAAAGATGTCCTTTAAGTAGGCCAACAGTAATGCATAAGGAAACTTCAATTTTTTACAGCTCAAACTCAATGCACTTAAAACCCCATTTTTTTTCTGTTATTATTACTTTAGGATGATTTTCCCCTCATACTTTATCACAGGTAATGGGAAAGCTTTAGTGCACAAAAAGGTTCCTACGAATGCACACAAAAAATTGCAAACATGACAAGAAAATAAAAGAACTCTTAAATGCACACATGCACCACATCTTGAAATTTTAAAAGTAGGCTTTGAAGAGTAGGAAGTGTTCACAAAACACAAAGATGGCAGGGGGAACATACAATATGAACATACACATTGAAATATCACAAATTGCTGCCGTGTGCAAAAGTGTCTTTCCATCTTTACTCTCCCATTGAAACCAAATGGCAAAGCTTCTATGGATGTGTTACTAAGAGTCTGCTGGAGATCCTTTCAGACAAACATAGATGTGGAATTTTCAGTTGTGTCACCGCACAGAGCAGCATACACCACCTACAACAATGCTATTATGGGAAACATTGTCTTCTCAGACCTGGATTGAAAGAAATAAAACACTTGATAATGACAGTCAAGTTATCTCCAGATCCTTCAGCTAGCAGATTTGACTATAAATAATCCAAAAGACAACACGCACATACCCACAGCAGATGCAAACAGACACACAAAGTGGGGTTGAAATCCACTTCAGAAATTGGACAATCAATTTTAATTCTGTCATTGGAGGCTTTAAGAAAAGGCCAAATAAACACATCGTAAGTTACATCTTCCCAAAGCAATCTCTATGCTCTGATTTTCTTTCATCTTTCTCCCATGGTTTAATTCTTCTCTCTTTAGCCAACCATTAATATACTGTGTCCAATTACTTGGATCCTTTAAAACAACCGTTACACATCTGGTGTCTCTTTCCCCCATTTTTCTCCTTCTTTAACCTGGAGAATCTATTAATTTAAAGAAAAATTATCATATAAGTTTCCTGAAATGACAGAAGAATTTTAGGGCTCAGATAAAGCAGCCTGCAGTCTCACTAGCTCAGATGGGATAAATCCATATCTCAAAGGAAGGCTAAAGAAGAGGAAGAATATGGAGCTGAAAAAAAGTAATCCAAGTGTCAATGAGTACATTAATAAAGTACCTTAGAAGGACAAGAATAATTTAACATGACAATATTAGAAACTGAAGAGTATAATGGTCAAGTGAGAACACTCACAAGACAATTTCAGTAAGATCTTGGAAATAGCAAAAAAACCTACAAAATAATTTTCCCGTTGTAAATGAAAAACCACAGTATAATCAATAATGGATTTTTAGATTTACTCTGTTCAAATTTACTTAAAAATGCATTTCACACAGATTTCTAAAACAATGGATTTGATTATTCACAGTGCCTCTCTCATGTCTAACAATCTCAGGCTCCTTTCCAGTCTAGGAATAACATAACACACAATTGTCTATCAACATATAAACACAGAACTGGTATAAAATTAAATGAAGATGATAATTCCCGTGTTGAAGCCAAACTGCTATGTATAGGATTGCAATCAGAATTCCCTTCTAAGACATTGCCACGAGGGAAGGATACACAGTCAGAACCAGCAGCCAACTATTTCTTCAAGCAATGAAACAGGAAGACTCTACTTATTGAGCAAAGCACTATTTCCTGAGATGCCAGGAGGATGGACTGCACAAACAAAGAGATATCTTCAAAACTTTTGCTTCAATTTCCCTTTCTGTACACCTTTAAGGTATTCTATCTAAACATCAAGCTTGCAACAGCTGTGTGATTTTATGAGGTCAGCCAGGATCACAGCACACGACAGAACAGCTATGGGCTAATGCTAGCTTTTGTTGTCTTTAGTGAACCTCAATTAAATGTGGTAATGGGAAAGACATCACCCAAATCTCCTCTATCGCTACAGAAAACATAGCCACAAAATACTTCAGATAATTTTTTTTGCTAAGAACAATTTGCCAAGAACAGTAGTTGCTATTAGACAGAAATAATACAGGGCATAATGTGCCATATCAAGTGATTACTCAGATATTAACTGCACTCAGGACTACTGAGCTTTACTGAGGGTCAAGGGAAATGTGGGTCTATCATGTCACAGCATTCCTCCAAGTGAAATCTCCCCCTAGCAACAATTCTTCTGTTCTAGTACCACCAATGGAAGTAAAAAACTATTTATATTTAGGTCACTGAACTTTCAAGCAGTAATGGGGCCCATAAAACAATTAATACTGTCCCATTACACACTCATTTCAATGTGTTCTCCCATGCATGGAAACCCTGAACAGTGAGGAGAGAGTGCTTAAGTAATGAGCAATACTTAACAAGATTCACTGTTCTACAGCAGACACTGGCAGGGCTATGAAAACAAGCAGGAAATTACATCCTCTGCCTGCAGAGGTGATAAAAAGCATATAACATAGTTCTACTGTTCTATTATCTTCTGCCACGCAATCTGCTCTTGAGATGAGGCCAGATTCAGAGAAACACACAAGAACTTACCCTCCATTTGCCATCAAGAGGGTTTCCTTTCCCTTTTGCCCTCCCCACTGTCACCCACAGCAGAAAGTGCTCTAATAGTTCTGTCTAATCTGCACCTACATTACTATCCATATCCCCTCTGTTACCTCTAACAACACAGAGGCAGTTGCACACGGGAGGAAATTATTGAATCAATAATTTACACAAGCGAGGTAATTAGGATGAAAAATAGATCTCATAACCATTTTTAAGAACTATTTTGGACTTAAACCTTAGTATTCGTAAACAACGAACACTGGTTTCACTAAATACTTAGTAAGAATGCCCTAATTCCACCTCATTTTAATTCCACAATTGATTCTTACCTACACAACATACTCTCTTTTTTTTTTTTTCATCTTTTTAGGGACTGCTCTTCTGATTAAATCCAAGATTTATCTTTATAGCTCTTTCCAGGGAAGCAGAAGTTGACTTGGAAATTTTCTTTTGCCTCAGTTCTTGCACTTCTCAACAGTGCAAGTGATAAATTTTCATATACAAAATAAGGCTGTTCACACCTTCAGGTGCAAATTTACAGGCCAAATTCTTTCATACTGGTATAAATACACAGAAATGCTGTTAACAGAATTACAATGGAAAGACCTTGATGAGGAAATGGGATAAATGCTGTTTTAAAACTATAATTACTTAAAATCTCTACACAGCCCTACTTGCTTAATTTTGCACTTAAGAGTTTTGATACATACTAAATCAACACATTTTAATTACACCCAACCTAGAGCTAAAGCTACTAATGCTCTTTCTGAAATGGAGCCCTCCCCAGTTCTTTCTTCTACATCAGAAACATACACAAAGTTATGAACCCTTGCAACCCTGCATATAGAAAAACAATAATTCTTGGCTTGGTAATATTTGTCATAGAATCATGGAATGGTTTGGGTTGGAAAAGACCTTAAACATCATCCAGTTACAATGCCCCCACCATGGGCAGGGACACCTTCTGCCAGAGTAAGTAACTGAGAGCCCCATCCAATGTGGCCTTCCAGGAATGGGGCATTCACTCCTCCTTTGGGCAACCTGTGCCAGTGCCTCACCACCCTCTCAGTAAAGGGTTTCTTCCCAGTATCTAATCTAACCTACCCTCTTGAAGTTTGAAGACATTCCCCCTTGTCCTGTCACTGAATGTCCTTGCACAAAGTCCCTCTGCAGTTTTCTTGCAGGCCCCAGAAGGTGCTGTAAGGTCTTCTTTGTACATATATAATCATTAGTGTATTTAACACTGTGGGATTGTTTTCATGGCAGATCACATGTTTCTGAGAAATGATGTTTCAAGAATGCAGGACAGAAGTCAACCAACCCTGCACCACTGAACACTCACTCATATCCAGTCTGGGACATGATGCAGAGCAGAAAGCTGGCAACAAAAATAAATGGACTGTGACCTGGATATTTTAGCACAAGCTAGAAATAAACCCTGTAACACAGCTCCTTACTTCTGCAGGGCACTTTGGTCATGAATTTTTCCACAACTGAGTTATGTACATTTTCATTAAAAGAGCCACACATCTAAATATATGTAGCAGTGAGTAGGAACATACAGCTTAGATTTTTCCACATCAAAGAGCTTATTTTTAAACTACCCCCAAATTTTCAGTTGGCTATGGCTTTTGTACTAACAATAAATACAAAATTGTATTTTAGAACTAGTTAGTTGAAAATCAGGGTGAATCACTGTGAAAATTACTGCTTACATAAAGTGAACCACAAGCAACACGATTTTAAACAGAAATGTCAGCTATTCCAACATTCACCTCCTGACCAGGTTGTGCAGCAATTCAAGCATAAATCTCTTAAACTGATTTTTTTTTCTTTCCTTTCTTTTTAAAGAAACAAGAGGACAGGCAATTCTCTTTCTACCACATGCAGGTGATAGTTCAGGCAATCAGACATTTTACATAAGGAACAATTGGACTCCTCATTCCATATACCCGTTTTCCACTTCCCCTAGCCTAAAACCTGACAACACACCAGATATTGCCACTAAATATTTCTGAACACAGCTGAATTTTCTTGACTAGAATAAAAATCAATGTAATGCAAGACAGGAGGTCTCACATCTCATGTCTCTGCACTACAAACTGGAGAAGACAATAAAAGATATAGGTTATAGTTTACTTTTACGCTTGTAAAAGTAAGAAATTCTGCCTACAATAATATTAGATTATAAGGAATATAATGCAACCAAAGACTTGTGATCAAGTAGAAATGTAAAATGTATGCTGATTATGCTTACCAAGTTTTGCTGGAGTTATTAAAACACCAGCTTTTAAGATTTTCCATTGGCCTGATCTACTTATATTTGTATTTTTAATACACCCTTCCCAAATCTGCCTAATTATTCTAGGATCTTACATTATCAGCCCTTCAACTGCTCCAGCAATTAACCTGTTCACACACATTTCTCTAAAATATCTTTCATTTCTTTCATGATATTTATAAGAAAAAACATGTTCTTTTGCTTTTTTTCAGATGTTTTGCTTTTATTTAAATGGCTAGACTAGGGAGAACAAATGATACGGAATTCTGACATGTAGCTGTAATCAAGATCGGTCAGACAGTACTGTCATCCTTCTTTATCCTTCTGGGCTATTTAATACATGCCACTGAGGTTTTCAGATTCTGATCAAGCTTCTTGAAGCAGCACACTGGCTCATTTTTACAACAGCACTTTTCATACAAGTACTCCATCTGTCAGTGGGAACCTCTAAATGTTATCATAACAAATATTTTTGAAGAAATGATCTCTGATAAAAACGTCCTGCATCTTTAAGCATGAACGGGTGGCTTTGGATACACCTACCTTTATATTTACATCCGCTCCGTTGCAGACCAAAAGCTCTAAACACAATGCTCCGTGTGTCGATGCAGCAGCAAAGTGCAAAGGTGTAAACCCCTTCTCATTCACTTGATTCACGTTAGCACCACAGTCTATGAGTTCATTCACTACAACATCCTGCCCGTTATAACAAGCTACATGGAGGGGCGTATTTCCATAGGCATTTGGCTCGTTCATCTAGCAGAGAAAAAAAAAAACCCCAAGATCAGTTAGCGGGCAGAAAACTTTTTAATGTATTTAATGCAGTATTTAACTCTAACAAAGAAAAATCTCATGTCTTGAGATTCTGTTTTGGAACTCTTCGGACCCAGAAATTCAAAGCAGGTTCTGGGTGTAGCACTCTGACTGAAACGTGCGTCCTGGGGAAGCGCACGATTGCTTTGCAAGTGAGCCAACCTCCTCCAATTGTCTCCACACCAGTTTCCTGTGTGCAATTTAAGGGAACACTCACATGCCAACAACGTCAGCAGTGGCAATCTCTACAGACTGCATACAAAGCACAGCACAGAGCTCTATAAAACATTTACACGATTTTGCTAAAAGCAAAGGTCAAATAGACTTTTTCTTGAGGGTGTATATAGAAACAGAATTTGTTGTATACAAGATGATACTGAATTCTGATCTACTTCTCAATAAAGAACTTGGGCTGCAATCTCCAGCCTTTCAAGACTAAAATGTGATTCACAACGTAGATTTCTTACAGAGTTTCACAGTTTCCCGTTAGGACAGTTTCTATGTGCAGGTACGTTAGGGCATTTTAATTTCTTTTGCATTTGAATACTAAGATGGCCTTACTTGCTGTAGTGTTCAAGTGTCTCACAAGTTTTAGTATGAGACCCCCACCCCAAAAAAGCCCACAGGAACCCCCAAATTTCCTAAAATTTATAGGGTGTGAATCTGTATTTTACGAACTGAAGCAAAATCATTCAATTTCCTGCGCTTTAAAAAAAGATAGTGTGGCAGAGCTAGGATCATAATTCCAGTCCAATGAATTTAGAGCAAGAAATATCAAACAAACAAAAAACCCTATTGAATACACACTTCTTTTCAAATTGTTGTGAAAAAACCTGCAAAGCTCTTAAGTTACCTGGGGGAATGTGATTTTATAACAGAAAAAGTAGTATTTTCCAGAGACCTTCATTCACATGCCTTCTCTATGTCATAACCTGTCCCTAAATAAACAGTGTGTTACAGTACTAACAAGAGCATTTCAGACAATAAAAAAAATAATATGTATCACTTAGTTTTATTTTTTCTTACTTCAACACCAAGATCCAGAAGATATTTGACTACACTGATCATTCCACTAGATGCTGCAGCATGTAAGGGTGTATATGATTTCTTGTCTTTGCATGTCACTTCAGCTGTATGGGTCACAAGTAATTTCACAACTTCAATATGACCTAAAATAATAAAGACAAATAAAATGAAGAGTAGTTTTTTATTAACCAGCACAGGTTCACAAACTTAATAATTCTACAATTGCTATAACGTGACCAGGACATTATCAATTTGGACCAAATCTGGAAAACAAAGAATTGTTCTTGTTTTTTAATTCTATCATGAACTATAAAAGCAACATAAAATAATAATCTCCACACACCACATCCAACAATCACAGCATCTGCACTGCAAAAATAAACTTGTATATTCAAAACACAATCGTGTCTTCTGCTTCCACAGAACTAGAGAGGCAAAGTTACTTTGTAATTATTAAACATTTACTGCAAATTTATGCTAACAGCTCCAGAGACAGTGTGACTGCCAGATTTCCATCACCTCATTGCAAACACACCCATTAAGATTTTTTAAATCTTAAGCAGAAACTTTGAAAAAAATTACACACACCCAAAACGAAGAAAATATTCTACTTTTACATAAAAGCACAACTTCCTTTACTTGCAAAGTGCTTAAAATGTAGAAGTAAATCAAACAGGATCTAGCAAAGCTCTGTTTTCAGGAGTGACTCAGAAGGTCTCTGAGGAACTGCAGCCTTTTGAAAGCATTAACTGCTCTCCTACGAGTGCGAGTAGAGTCAGAGTCGAGCAGGGACCACGAGAAAGGGATGATCGGGGGGAGTTCCAGGTGGAAACGGGAAGGGAGGGCAGGAAGCCCACCCTGAATGGTGGGCAGCAAGCAGCTCTCACTGCCAGCTTTGGGCACCACAGCACTGCTGCGAGGGGCAATGAGCTTCCCCTTAGTGGCGACACGCTTGTCCGCTGGCTTGGAAGTGGGTGTGATGTCGCCAGCTAAGAAGCCGTGGAAATGGGGTAACCAAAAGCACCTGTCAGACTCGCTCTGTTGTTAATTTAGCTGCCAAAGAAGTCGTCACTGAAAGCACAGGGATAATCGTGACAAAGTCTGCTGAATGAAGGAGCACACGAGTTTAACAGAACATGATACACCTGTAGTGCTTTGCCTTTGTAACTGACCCACAGAGACAGAGGTAGGATCCTTTGCTTTGCCTCCCAAGGTACCCCCTTAAAAAGTGAAACAAGTGGTGAGGGGCACACTGAATATTTCTGCTTACACTTACCCAGCCAGATGGCTGAGTAGAAAGGATCAAATCCAGCCTTCGGTTTAAGTGCTTCATGAAAAGTGAGGGTCTTCACTTTTCAAGAGCATTTGCAAAAGTTTGAATAGAAGTGTCTACCCAATGAAATACGGACAAAGCTGTTTTTATAAACATTCCTCCACCATGATACTTATTTTATGCTGCACGCCCAACAGCACACAAAATACCATTTCACCCAGCTATCCCGATCAAAACCATGGGAGTTCACCAGTGCAACGTGAAGTGCTGCGATATTTCACTTCTTAATTACTTCAGTATTGTACGAAAGAAGGGAAAGAGAAATGTAAACATGATACTCATCTTCTGACCCAAATACAGTGGGGACAAGGATGAAAACAAGCCCTGCGTGAGAGACACAAATACAGAAGATACTGAAAGCAGTGAAAGGAATAGAGACACTGAACGGAACAGTGGCAGAGAAAGCTTTAAAGAGAACATAAAATCCCCAAAAAACCCCTGACCTGCATCAGCAGCGATCAGTGGAAGACTCTCAAAGAGCAGAGCAAGGCACTTGCCGTGAGAAGTGCTGCAGAAACATCCCGAGGTGCTAACGAGGGCACGGCTAGCACACAACAGCCCAAGCCCATTTCAGTCCCAGCACTGCAGCTGGACAGCAACGGAGCCGGGCGAAAAGCAGGAAGGAAGGGAAACAATGGAGGAACCCTAGAAAGTTATTTATAGCAGAATGACGGAAAACATCACTTTTTTATTCTGTGGTCAGTTTTACGTGGTGGAGAAGCTTTTAAGATTTTCTTCAAACAGTTGGAGCAATGCACAATTGCTCTAAGTTGTGAAAGAGAGTGTCACAAGTCTTTTTTCTTTGATTGAAGACTTTCAAAAGCTTTTTCTACTCTATTGTCTACAAGGATATTTAGGTTTATGGGCATAAGTTAAATTATATTTTTCCTGCCCAAACACCGTGTATTAACAGTTTCCTGTTCATAGCCCACGAAACAGCACCCACTAAGAATTGGAATTATGTAGCTTATCTCAAAAACAGAAGACTTTTCTCTCATCTAGGCAAGCACAAAGCAGAAAATGCCCCTGTCCTCTCACTGACACTTGCCAGATTTCTGCCATCTCATGCAGAAGATTCATTCAACAAAATTTTGCAAATAACCACCTTGAGTAAGGTGATTGGACAGCCTGTCACAGACACTGCTTTGCAGATATAAGGACATTAAAAATACTAATGCAAAATATTGCAAAGCATGTTGGATCAATAATGAAGAATGTTCTTTAACTCCTGAGGTTTCAAGTACCTGAAGTGCAATATCATCCAGCTTCAAATTGGAAGTTAAGAGTGTTAATGCTGTGATCATCACTTCATTAATTCACTGGCACATCGAGTCTTTCCAAGTCTGATAAAGGACAAGGAAGCACATTACTCTGGCAGTACTGCCAGTGCGTTGATCAAGACTATGAGGACAATAATTATCCACTCCAGGAATAGGAATCATAAGGCAAGAACCTGCAGTTTCAGGGATGAAATAGTCTTTAAAATACAATCCCCAGGGTTGCTGTAATGATCCTTTGTTTCAGATGCTCCTACTTAATTTTTGTCCAGAATTCCTACAGAATTTACACCTGTGATTAGACTTGCTGATTGAAGAACACAGTTCCTCCTTTTTAAAGGACAAAATCACTTACCTTACTTTTCTTCTTCCAGCAAACCCATTTTTCTCACCACAAAAAACACATTTACAAGGGAACTTCAACTGTACTATTAATGGTTTTCTGGCAGACACACAGATAACCTCAGTGCTTATTATGCCATTTTTTTCCCTAGAGATACATAAACCCACTAAAGACAAGGTGATTTTTTTTAACTACCACAGTAGTAATCAAGTGAAATATGTACATACCCATGTATGCTGCCCAATGTATAGCTCGTCTGTCTTTCTTGTCAAATGCATTAATATTGGCCCCTCTAGACAACAGCAAGCTGACCATCTAAGGTAAAGAGAAAGAAATCTTTTATTCATAATGGGAAAGGAAACTTTGATTAGAAAATCATAGAAAAACCCAAAAATAAATGTGTTTTTTGAGGATTTAAATGTGCTGGTTTTTTAATATTCCATAAGCTTGAAAAAACTGGCTGCCACACCTTGGCAGCAACAATTAAGTGATGGTGAGGAACACAAAACTTGATGTGAGCAAAAACATTTCTCAGTTTAATATAGCAAAGCTGTGAAATCTTTCAAATCTTCAGTTGTTGCTAAGGGATTCACTAAAGCTAATCTCTAAAAGCAAGCCTATTTCCAGTGTGTCACCAATTACCTATATACGATGACTGGGAATTTCTCAGCAGTCACTTTTCAAAGCTTGATTATTAGGTGAGTTGAAGCTCATTACATGTATTTCCTCCACCTTTCAGTGCCAGCACATTCCATATGTTCACTATTTACTGAACAGAAAAATGCCCTGTTTTTTCCATTTTAAATTTACCTGTTACTAGATTAACTCCTCTTAACTTGGCAAATGTGCTTCTGTCGTAAGAAGAGCGAACGCTGTAATAACATTTCAACTAAACGATGTAAAATTTATTTTCCACAGCTGTTCTGTACAGAGATGATACGGAAGGCAAATTCAAATGCAAAACAGGGGTTGGGTTTTTTCGACAGGGTGGGGGAGATAAGAGTTTAAAGTGAGAAACTAAACACGAGAAATGCGAGGGACAGAACGACGAGTGGCAAACAGGTTAGGAAAGCTTTCACCTCAACGTGCCCGCTGAAGGCTGCATGGTGCAGTGCAGTTCTGCCCGCTCGATCAGACACGTTGACATTGCTGAGGAGGGGCACCAGAGCTTCAGCACACTTCACAGCCTTGTTGGCAGCTGCGATGTGCAGGGGCGTCTGCCAGTTTTTATCACGAGCGTTGACATCCGCCGAATGCTTTAACAACACCTGAACAGCGTCCTGAAAGCATTGCAAAAGAAAACAAGGCCCTTAGTAAAGATGTGGAACGCCAGCCTTAGACTGAAGGCCAGCATAGTGGAATGTAACTCTGCACAATTTGTTCACTTGTAAACACAACCTTACACTTTGGGCTTTGTACTTTATCACAAATCCAAGTTTAGGGATGTTCTCATGAACATGAATAATATATTCCCTACAGGATTCAATCAAATCAACCATTTTCAGATCTTTTATCCAATTCCTTAAGCCACCTGGCAAATCGTTTTGCCATCGCAACTGATTTCCAAAGGTCAATAAAGCACCTCAGGATTTCTTCCATTGCCAAGGCTTTGTGAAGTACTATGAACTTGTAATGACTATTCATCAATCTGCCAAGCAAAAGTTTTGAACTGTCAACATCTAGAAATGGCAAGAAGAACAGATTATTAAACGTACATTTAGAAACCACAGATAAAACAGAGCACGGTGACAAAAAGTTTCAACATTCACTGTTGCAAAACTCCCGAAAACCGTTTTAAGATATTGCACTGAATTCCATCTCTCAAAAAGATTATTCATTTCCTCTTGTTAGAAGTACAAGCTGTGAAAAACTGACAAATTAGACTGTAACTCTTACAGCAAGAAAAACAAATCCCATTAAAATAAGAGCACACAATTGGAATGCATAAGTAATTAAATGTGTTGGCGATATCAACACGATGATGAATATTGCGTTTTACATCAACTGTGTGACCATCCCACAATTCCCTAATTTCTTTCGGTGACTGCCAGCTCAGGCACTGGGCACACAAAACACTGATGACCACTCTGAACTTCAAACACGCTACCACAAGCTGTTACTAAAAATTTTGAATTACACTCTGGTACAATATCTAGGTACTATTCTCAGCTACGAGGAGAATGCTAAGTAACTCTTGATCCTATTTATATTATAACAAATTACATTTTAAATGTTTGAATTTATTGTACTGCCAATAAAAAAGAAAATAGGAACAAAAATAGGAACAAACATAAGAACATACTGCATCACAGGCTTGTAAATTAAATGAGAAATGGAATAGCTCTTCAATTCTCTGAGAAACTGAAGCAGATTTAGTACTTTAAAAAACTAATTATATTTTGACTCTCATCTTTTTAAGACCAAGTATTAAGAAATACCATAATCAGAACAAGGAAGTTTTAGAACAGCTATTACCCCTTTTGCAGAAGGAAGCACCATAATACTAGTATAAAAGTAATGTATCTCATTTTTAAGCACATATGTACTAATGAATTTTTCAGAATTACTGAATTGACTTAGGTTGGGTTTTTTTGTTTGTTTTTTTTTTTTAATTTGCAACATACATCAGGTGCACGAAAATATAAAGGCCTAGAATGTGACTGTCTGGACATGAAGTTGCCCGAACTTGCACAGTTGACAGCTAAATCTGTAATTCCAGATATTTTGTAGGTTTCAGTGTCCTTGTTTAATTGCAACTGTCCTTACTTCACAAATAAGCCCCGATGTTTTATTGAAATAATTATCAAGGTTTTTCATGACAGGTTTCCACCCCAAACCCATACGTGTCTGTCGGCTGGAAGAGGGTGCCTACGTATATCAACCACATATATGGGCTCCTATGACTCACCGTGTTTATAAATAGAGAATTCTGACAAGCGTCTATCATTGCCTTTTGGGTAAAGATCTGATTGGTTTACATGTGTTGCTTGCCTTTGGTTAGTATTTTGGTTAAAATCTTGCACGTTTTAAAAAACATGCCCACGGCTGCATTTCTCGAAGCCACCATTCAGGCTCAGTTTGCCTGCAGCACTCCTCTCTGCAAGCACTGCTGCTGGGAAGGGCTCTTACTGCTCCCCAGCTCTGAAGAATGCAGCGTTTGGTGCTTTGGTCAGCTCCCAAAGGAGCAGCCTAAAAATAGCTCAAGAACAAATAGCATTTGGAATAAGGCACCCTCGAACATTCCTTTTCAAACGCTGTTTTGAATAGCGTGATCTCCACATAACTTGGCTATTAATACTAGTGACAAAACACTGCCATTTATCCAGGGAACTCAAAAGCAAAACCTGGAACGAGGCTTGTTTACATAATTCATGGATCAAATACTTCAAGTTCAACACTTGTCAAAACCAAAATATTCAAATCTATCTTCTCAAACAAAAATTTACTAGGAAAAAACCTTTACTTGAGACATACTGAAATGATCATCAATTTGACTCAGGATCTCAAAGGAGAGAGTTTTGCATAAACTCTTTCACATAACAAGCTCAGCATTTCTCTCTCTGTTTTGATCTTCTACAGGCATTTCAATTTTTTATGAAGACAACCACAATAGAGAAACAATAACAAACTAATTTCCTACATTCTTATATTCTCACAAATAAACCGTAGACTTCAAGAAGCATTCTACATTTCACTTATACTTTTTAAAGTCATGTTCAATACTATTATTATTAACTAATCACTTAAAAATAGACATTTGCAGGCCTTTATAGAATCATTTATTTCTTCACTGGCTGAACAGACAAGCACGTACAAAACCCGAAGAAATGCAAAGATTGTTCTGTAACAGCTCTACTAAACCTTAATTTAACTCTTAATTTCCCTCACGCTGAACCCTTCTGGTTACCTTAGGAGAAGCAAACTGAACTTGAACACTGTGTGCAGAATCCTCTCCTAAGGAAACTGCAGAGAGCAAAGCTGAGTAACTCTAAGTTTATATCCCCCCCCTTCCTGCTCAGGCAAGTGATACACATACATACATACCTACCCTCAATAGGTTACACAGACTTGCAAAAAATGTTCAGCAATTCCAAATGTCTGGAGTAGTTTCACTTTTTAAAAAATGAACAAGGGACAGAAGGCAATCTGAGATGCCTTATTTTAAAACAAAGCAGTCACAAAAAGCAACATACCTCACTACAAGATGCTACAGCTCTGTGTAAAGGAGTCAACCATTTGCTGTCTTTGGCATTAACTCTAGCTCCTGCAACAAAAAATAAAAATAACAGAAATTTAAAATATATTTATGGGACGACTGAAATATTTTCAAGAACAGAGACAGAACTATTGGAAGCTACTTATTCTAGGCTCATTAATACAGTACAACACAGAAAAATGAAAAGGGATCTTTTCTCCAGCTGAAGTATGACACTTTGAGGAAATTCTTTTAACACTGTATCCGTAACACTCTTCCACATCAAAGTATACTCATATTTTTACACTCGGCCATCCTCTGCATTCTTCTGCACTTCCAAAGCCACATGAAAGGCTGGTGTGTAAGACAAACTCCTTGCTTTCATTCAGCAATAAAAATCTCATGCTTTCTCACTGTAGTCCAAGTCCTCCACTAACACAGACAAAGAGGCTATGTTCACTTCCCATGCCTCCAGCTCCCTCGTGGTTGGCGTGTCTGATGCACAGGTATGTAGAATGAGGATGATTCTTCTACCAGGAACTTGGGAACGAGTCTTCACTACTCCCCCAGGTCACCCAGCCCACCCCAGGACCTCCTGGTCCTGCCTTCATGAGAGAGATGAACAGCCACACCTCTACTTCTGAAAGCACGCTTGAGCAAGAGCTGTCCTGCCCCCAGGAAACCAGGCTGCACAAACATCTGTAAGGGACACGAGCCTGCGTTTGGATTTTAATTGTTTTCTTAATAATAAAAGGAAAGAAGGGTTTGGGAACTTTTTTTCCTGAAGGAAGCAGCTGAACCACGTTTTAATTTCCAGTGAACTCCAACAAACAAGAAAACTTACTGAATAAGGTTAGGAATTTAATTTCTTACTGACACACACACACACACATATAACTTTGAAGGTTATTTATCCTTTGAGTGGAGATTTATCCATCTTTATTTGAAAACTTCTGAGATTTTACAGGGATAGCTTAGACAAAACATTTTATTTTCCAAAAAAATAGTTTGGAAATGCTGTTGGAAAGAATCGCACAATAACATTGACACTGCATCATCAGAGCTTATTAGCTTCTCACACTGAACATAGCGTTATTATGTCAGAACCAACCGTAGTGTTTTCTATGCAAAGAACAGAAAAGGATGGAAGGCTGTTAAGACACAAAATGCCAACCAAGCTGCTGCTCAGGACACTCAGCTGAGAGAAGGGTATTTTGATCCGAGACCTGCACCAGCAAAGAAGCTGAACAACCTGACCAAGAAACCTAATAGTCTATGCAGAACCATGGTTGTATAGATTAACCAAACCAAATACCTGACGTCAACTCTCTTGAGTTTCAGTCAACCCATTCCTTTCAGTCTTAAGAACAAAGCATGGAAGCTGACGCAGGATCCAAACTCACAGTTTGATCCTAGGTCTTCCAAGCACCGCACAGAGTCTAGCTGGTCTAACTGCTAGCTACAATTACAGGCATTTCCATCTTTCCTTATCCAAATTTCAGAAGCTTTGGGTGCCATCCTATTTTTCCAAGTGTAAAAGTTTTTGGAAAATAAGACCGATGAATAGGGAAGAAAGTCCAAGTCCATTTGAAGAAAACTCCCACAATCTAATAAGCGGTTAAGAGACTTCATGGTAACAAATATATCTGTTTTGTCAAATATCCTGAGGACCTAGTGGTATACCACATCACATCACGTGCCATAATGTAATGTACTGTATCAAGTTCTGCACAGAACTCAAGCAAAAAAAGAATTTGAGGATTCTAAAAGTCACCAGGAATGTCTTATGATTTTAGCAATCCTTTCCAAAAGACAGTAAGTGCCAAATGAAATCACAAATATAATGAAGTAATTAACAGTAAATGAGAATATAATTAATATATTTTGAAAGTACCTGTAATTCTTGATTGCCTTCCAGGTAATTGTTGGCCACACCTTGCTTTTAGAAGAAGATACAAAAATAAGAGCCAAATGGTACTCCAAGCTTCACCTGACTTCACATCTAGCCAACACCCAAGGAATGAAGACTTTCAGAGTCTGATTTCTATCCCTAATTTTAGGATACAAATGTCGTTAAAGCATTTTAAATGACTTAAGGGAGTTACCGAGTCATTAATTACCACCCTGATTTTCCCCAGGAAAATGCATTTGCAGAACTTGAGGTCAGGTCGGATCCACCCAGACAATGAAATCCAAGAGAGGAGATGCACCATGTACATCCCTGGGGAGAAATACACATGTCCACCCCAAAGAAGTGGCAATTACTTAAGCTGTAGCTCTAAATGAAAATGTGCTTAGAGTCCAAGCAGCGTTTATGGGTTCAGATAAAGTGTTAAATGACATTTCTGCTACTTTTAACAAACAGCTTAAAAATTGCACCAGAAGAGAGAAAGAATAAACACAAAAAGATACTGTGCCAAAGGTTTTCCCAGTCGTAAGTTAATTACACTTGCTAAAACTAAAAGAAATTAATACATGAAAGTAAGGAAATCAGCACTAGCCAAAGAAATGTCTAAGGAAATTTTAAGTGATATCTAAAAGTAACACAATCCTTTCAAAAGAACAAAAATCAACACAGCAACATCTGCTCCTCATCCCATATGTGGTCTTCTACCCAAAGAAACAAGAAAGGCTATGTCTAGCACTTCCCATAATTAAAACAGTGTAATATGTTACAGACACTAAAATAAGTTAACTTTTCAAATAACAAAAAAAATAATTGTAGATTCTCTGACAATTTAAGCAACCCCTAAAGTTGGCTTTTGACAACAAATCTAAATCTCTGATGGACTTACTTAAGAAAGAACCACCAAGCTTGTTTTTTCCCTCCACAACAAAAACTCTTAAAGAAGTTGCAAAATTGTTATATTAAAAGAATTTAAGCAATAATCAGAATAAATGTACTACCAAAAACCACGTATGTATTACTAATGTGGGAGTTGAGAGATTTATAGCTACGGAGACATTAAACAAAACACTATTTTTCAATTAATAGAGAGATTCTTTGCCCTTAAATTTCTCTAAGAAGCCATGCTGCCAAAAATGATTTAGATTCCACAAAGGAGCTTCTCCAAACAGCCTTTCATCTGAGGACGTAATTCCCCTCTAGGCTGTTCTTTACTCCCTGGCACAGGATTTAGGGAAAATGTTACCGCTCCTCCCTCCCCTTCTGATGCTCTCCGTGGGTCACAAAGCTCCCTCAATCCTCCGTCCTAAGGGAGTTTACAGCCTTGACGATCCGGGGTAAAGCTCGACTCCAAAGAAATGTTACCAAAATATATTACACCTCTATGGAACATCTCCTGCTCTCAGGTGGTTTGTTCCAAGACAGTTTGACCGCACGTATGTGTGTGACTCCCTGCCCAACGCCGCCGATGCAATATTATCTCCATGAAGCCCGACCTGCTGACGGGTTAACCAGGGCATTTCTCACATTTCAAATGCCAGTTGTGCAGCACTTGGCTCTTCCAAAGCACAGTGCGGTGTATCTGGATCCCCAGTGTGCAAGACACAAAGAAACCCCAACCCCAACCAACCCGCCACGCTGGATCAGCCAGACCTCAGGGGCCTGGTCTTAAAACATGTTTATTAGAACTCCTCAAACATTAATTTGTTTTAGTTGAAAATTTTTTATATTTCAATTCTTCTAATGCCTTAGAATTTGCAGGAAAAGGATTAGGGGGCTTGCCCAACAGATCAAACACAATAGTGCAACACAAATATTCAACTTGAACTTAAGAGTCAACCATGTAAAAGACCCTCTCCTAAAACTGCACCTTCCAAAAAACCCAGATTATTCTTCTACATTGTTGCAATAAACCAAAACATTCAACAAGATCACCCCTTTCATCACCAATGTTGCTAGGACAGCCTAGTAAGTTTACACATCTAGGCAAATATAAAAGCAGGACTGTTGCTCTGCAAAAGGTGGGGGTAGGGAGAGTGAGAGAGAAGTATTACATAATTTTCTTCCCCCATCCCTGAATCTTACATTTTGTCTTGCCAAGTTGCATTCACAAGACTGACAATTAGAAAGACTTATTAAATAAAACATGTACAGTACAGAAGCTACTGCAAAAACTCAGTGCTGCTAACTTTTACCAAATTTATGTTTCAAGAGGCCCTTTTTCCAGCTGAATACACGTACTGATTTACAGAATAATCCTGGAGGGTTTCATTCTATCAGTTTAAAATCATTTAAATATGCTATTAGCCACCAATTCCTGGGCATATATTTCTGCACTCCCATTGCTACTTCTTGGTGTCCATACCCTTCTATTCAAGGAAGAGCTAGCACCTCAGCCATCTCTTGGAGAGACAGGCAAGGAATGCTTGGGCAGGAAATGCCACAAGGAGCAACCACACCCCCCCCCCTCCATCCATGAAGTGCCAGACAACTATATAGTGGTGTCCTCACTTCACCCCTGGGTTTCTCTTATAAGAGCTTTTGATGTGACTCTCCTCCCAAGCTCCTCTGCACCAGGACTCTTCCTATTTGTAAATGTCCTCAGAAGACTAATGAATTCTGTGGCTGCATTACTTATGGGTCATTAGTTGGAAACAGATCCAGAAAAGAAATACAACAGAACTGACAAGGCATTTTCATCTTCGCTCTCAGTACTCACTGAAGTACTGAATTGCCTTCCACTGCTCTGGTGCAGTCTGTATTTTTAGACTTTCAAGGATGGTATTTTCCTTTGTTATTGTACAAGATGTGCTAGGACTGAACAATATCAATAATATAAGCAGAGAAAGAGAAAGTGTTTTCATTCAATTATGCAGTACAGACACCCTGTCTTTGAAGCTCTGAAATGTTTATTTAGGAGTAAAAGATGTAAGTAAGATCTTTAGAATGCATTTTAGGAAGTAACAAACTTTGTCTTAACAACTAGTATGTTGAAGTAACTTTAGGAATAATCTTTGCAGAAATTAAGAAGAGCTCAGGTGTAAATCACTGAGAGTAACCAGTAGTCCCACTGTAATTAGACTCTATTTAATTATTTTACCAATGGCTAGTAGTTGCTTCAGAAGTTTTTCCTTTTAAATTATCTACTCCTTTATCTAGAGACAACTACCTTGGAAGCACTTAAGCTGGGAAGCAGAAATTCTCAGACTACACTGAGGAATAAACAGATGGAGAAGAAAACTTTTCCTTAGATAGAAAAATATGTGAACAGTCAGGAGGAGATACAGAAGCAGTTTTTAAAGTAAAAGATTTGAGATATGAATTGGAAAAACCCGTGATTGAAACTGAGGGCAATTTCCTATTGAAAACTTGGGTACTTGCAAAACAACTGCCACAAAAATAATGAGCAATACCTTATTGAGAGAAAGCTGCTTGCTTTTTATAAGCTAAATGTATCATAGAGGATCTAGAGAAGTGAAAAAAGATCTGATAGGAATAGGACTGGAATCTTTTGACCAGCCATAATGATGCGTCTCCAACAACAGCTTCTGGTTTTGTTGTTTAAAAAACAAACAAGCAAAACCACCCCAAAACCCCCAAACACCTCCACGAAACCAAAAAAAACACGAGGAGATACGCTGGCCACAAAAGAAAGGAAAACCACAATCAAGTCAAAGCCATCCTTCCAGGGCTTTATTGATTCATCCATATAAGAAGTGTATTTCCTTTCAGAACAGCTTCTGCCACACCTCAGTCCCTCTCTGACCTTCAGAGAGCAACAGGGGATTCTCTGACTCCTCGAGCTACTGAATGCTTCTACCTTTTCCCAAGTCAGCTTAATTTTCTCTCTCCAAGAGCATCAGAGCTACTTTCTTCCCAGCAACTGACTCTTAGAGCTGCCAGGGGGAGTTAGGAAAGCTTGAAAGAGAAGACATCAGCCAACGTCGCTGTCAAAAGAAGAGGAAGTGGCCGAAAGCCAGAGCCAGTGTAAAAGGAGCCCCTGTGAAATGCCCCCAGTGTGTGGGCACATCTGCAGTCCGAACAAAGGGAGCTTCACGCAGCTGGGATTCTGCAGCAATGGCCTTTCACCAGCTGGGCCGAGCGACTGTCGTTGCGTGGGGTTTTAATACTTGCACAGCTTCGAGTTAGAGGGAAGAACACAGGTAGAGGGGTGTAACACTGGGGGGTCTTTACTACCTTCCAAAATCTGTTATTACTGTAATGACAGTTTTCCACCATCAGCAAGATTCTTACATTTTCCAGCTGACCCAGAGGAAACAAACACTCCCAGGCTGCCAAACCTTAATGAGACTGAGTTTGCCCACGCTCATGTAATGCTGAGCTTCACGCAGAGAAAATTTTGCGTTAAACAAACAGAAATGTGTTGTGTTAGTATGAAGTATCAATGTAATACAGTAACTAAAGCTATTCAAAAGGAAACAACCGACAATTCAAATGCTGATTTTCATGAATTACATTGATTTCAGTGTAAGCAATAATAGCCTGCGTGGTATTTTAGAGAAAACAAGTGGAAAAAGTTAGTAATCACAAGAACACATTCTGTGATCACGTTAATCTGTTCTGCTTCTCACATGTCACTTCCTGGCAGAGGAAGAGTAGACTCTGATGGCATTAAAAACTGTAGGACAAACAGAATGATTTTTTTTTTTAAATAAAGCAAGAAGCCACTCCAGAACAGTTCATACGCAGGACTTAAAAAAGGTTTGATTTTTTTAATCACAGCTTCTTGGAAAGAACAAGAAGTTAGAAATTCAGTCAAATAAGACTTGACTATTTTAGTTTTCTAGTTTTCAGTAGTTTGCCGTCATTTAAACAATGAAAGTCAGTGCAATTATGCAAAGTAAACGGATGTATTTGTGTACCGGGATGCAGACCTGTACAGAGGTCATAAAAATACAACTGTGATGAGTGTTACAACCCTTCCCAGAGTAACACAAAAAAAGAAAATGCTTAAGAAATTATAGTTCTCAAGTGACTAAAATACAAACTTCTGTTCCATTCTTCTGGATGCCATAAACAACCATCTTCATGCCTCTTCTTTATTTACTGGTCAAGTATCTACCTAACAAATTTAGGAATGTTAATTGCTTATCTAACACTGAGAGATGATTTGAAGATTTAGACTTCCACAGACCACAGTGGTATGACAATGTGTTGGTCGGACATCCACATCCTCAGGGGACAAGTTTATTAGTGTGCAGTGAAACACTGCCTCAAAACAAAAAACAAAAGGCAATCTAATTGTCCAGCCTCAAACTGGAGTCACTGAAGTAATTTTCTTTGATGTTTGAAGCCTGTATCCAAGCCAACACCTTCAGGTGCCTTGCCCAGGTGAAAGAGTACTAAGGGAGAGGTCACAGAGCAGCCTTAAGGTTTGGTGGGAAAATATCTCACGAAGAGTTCTCCTAAGACTAAAACTCAGTCCACAAAAGTCTGAAAAATGCTACTACAGATTTATGTCCAGAATGTGCAATATGGGTTGCTTAAGTCTATAGCAAGGCAATAGAAAGACATTGTGACAGCAACACATGATCCAAAATTCATACTTGAAAGCAACGTCGATCCCCTGGAGTGGGATGCAAAAGACATTCCAATCGAATTTAAAAAACTATGTGTAGGTAACATGTGATAACACTTTAAGAACAGAGACTGATGAGAAAGAATCAGGTAAGAGCCTCTGAGAAGTGGAAAGAGTAATACTGACTTCAGTAGTTTCGAGGTCCAGTTTGAAGGAGGAGTAAAAACATCAAAGCGAACAGTCTTTGTAGGACAGCTTGCACAGCAGGAAAACTGTAAAGTGGTTCCTAGTAACATTCCAGCAGAGCTATATTAGAGGACATCACAGGTTGTAAAGACAAGCTCTCAAGAGGTAAGAAATTCTAGGATGAAAGTAGTCTGCACTTAATTCAATCTCTTATGCTGATATATTACAATGGCTCCATTAAAGTCACAGACACAATTTTTACATACATTTACATTTTACTGCACAGAGGAGATGCTTGTTCAGAAATGTGATTTATTCAACAAACTACTTTCCTCATTGTACAAAAAGAGGTCTTGTGACACAGCAAGTGTTCTTCAATCCTTGCTGTGGTAACACATGTTCTTTATTTGCTCTCAAATGCTCATCTATTATGACAAAATGTAACATTATACATTTGTCTCAAAGGAGAGATTTGATTTCCAACTGAAACACAACAGAGGAATTTTCTCTATCTTTATGAAATGGAGAGGATAAATACACTTAACCTCTGTTCCCTGCCTTCCAACTGAGTTAAAAGACAAATCCTAACTGGTGCATTTTGAGACACCTAAACCTCACTTCTCAGAGAAGCAGCTGGTTCAGCACTCCTGATAAAGCTGAGTGCTCACACTCCATCAACCACGAAGATTTTAAATCCAGCATTCAGAAATGAGGAAGACTAAATTGGCGACTACTTTTTAGAGTCTAGTTTAAGAGGCTTGCCTAAAACCACTGCTTGCAAGCAGGTAATACACTGATTTGTACCCACCTACAGAACAGCCTTTGAAACTGAACATCCTGAACATGCAGACACGACTTTCATCCTGCAATTAATGCTCCCCTTCATTCACTTGCAAATGAGCCAACAACTCCTACTCACCTGTGCATCTGCCCACCACAGCACTGGCTGTGACTGCCAGGGGCTGTGCCCCTACAGCAGGCACCACGTGTTACTGAGGGCCGTGGCACAGCAAGGTTGGACTGACACTGCCTACGCGATCCACCGCTTTTGAAGCTTTTGATTCGCAACTAACACGCTGTTTTGTTGTAGGCAAATCTCGATTTCCGTTAAATAAATGTTATCTGAGACACGTCAACGCCTCCCAGCCTTCCTGAACAACCTGCAGACACTGCAGCACTGCACCTCTCCTCCACACAACTGCTCAGCTCTGGACTGTTTGTACAGCCCGAGCTCTTAGTGCTTCACTTCCCTTCTTTGTTCTCCATTTCTCCTTATGCTTAACCACAGGCTACATGCCCAAAACCCGTGACTAACCTTCCTTCCCCTCCCGCCATCTCCCAGTCAGGACCTTGTTTCATTCCTATCTGGACTAGAATCTCTCTCCTCCCCATAAGGTCTGTGCCCAAGGGAGGGCAATCTTCTTCAATCACAGGTCTCGTAAATGGACTCAGTTCACCCAAAACAGAACGAAGATTCACCCTCAGAAGCAGCTGACTGCAACTTTACAAAGTTTATAACATTGTTAGTTGTTGAAAGGGGTCACTATACATTTTCAAGAGTCACTAGAACTTATTTTTCCTCTTGATAGGGAAAACCAGCACCTTTGCAGATTTTAAAACCTTTCGCCTTTTCAGAAGTGAGCTTTCCTGGACAAACTGTCACTATAGAGTATTTCCACAAGACAGATATAGAAATTAATTTATTATATGTATAGTTAATAATACAGAGAGAGTACAAGTAATATATACAATGAAAACATTACATCTTGCTAAAATTATAACTAATTATGTCTGGCAATTTCAGTTGGAAGTCTGGAAGCGACTCCTACAATTTTAGAAGTGACATTTCCTTAAGGCAAAATTTGTTACTAAGGGTTGATGGGGGGCTGGAAATAGCCAGCTTTGCTCAGGTAAGGCATGCAATTAAGCAGACTGAAGATTAAAGTCATTCTATGGGTCTGTTACAAGTTTTAATCTTTCTGTGTAAGCTTGAAGCTCCATGTCATGAAATCAGCCTCAAGCTACCTGATGGGTAGGTTTGTCCAAGATCAAAGACAATCAATTCAGTACTTCACTCATGAAGTTCTGCTTCAGGTTTTTCATTTAGTTGCTTGGTTTTCTATGTTTTTTAGTAAAAAACCTGCAGTATACTGTTTTACAGAACTTGCAATTTGTCTTAGTACCAATAAATAGAAAAAAAAGACGAGATTTTAACATTTTCAGCTGATCCCAATTATAATCTGTGCATTTAAGCCAACAGGCAAAGATACTTAAAATAATACAACCAACTCTGAATGCCATCTTCCATGTTCAAATAGCTGTGCCATTTCAGAACCACAGCAACGCTGCTAACATCTGCCTATAACATATACACTATTATTTCTTCAAACTAGTCAAACTATTGAAAGCTGATCAAGCTACAAACAAAAGTAGCTATAACTGAGAAAGCTTTCTGTAAAGAAATATTTTAGAGCAGAACTACACAGTATTACAACACTGATAAGTCTGGAACTAAAAATTTCAGTGAAAACATCTCCAATTTCCATTACATTAAATATCTCAATAAAAGCTAGACAGACTAAGATGTACATAAATACTTCTTTAGATGTATATAGAGTTATTTTTTTTCCATTAACAGGAACAGAACATACCAGATAAAATAAGTAGTTCAATAATTTCTGCATCTCCCAGATAGGCAGCAGCATGTAAAGGGGTCCTTTTCTCATTATCCTGTGGTAAGAGGGGGGAAAAAAGGTTTTATTTAAAATAAAAAAGTTTGTTTCAGCATTTTCTATGTTATGAAAAAACACTGCATAAAAATGCATCTTCCAAATGTACATTTCATATCTTAAAAGCCATCATTACTCTCGAGACATCAGTCACATTTGCTGAGACAAGCATGCTTCTCCCTGAGTTCTTAGCACCTCCACAGTCAACCAGTGTTTTCCTGAGTGCACAATTGGCAGGTGCTCATCACACCTGTACATTAACCCAGCAGTTATAAATCACCACTCACTTCTCCCCAGAGACAGGAACTTGAGCCTGTCCTGTTAAAATGCTGTGTCATGTCATAGGCAACAATTAGTGAGAAACATTTTCTTTGAACAGTTTAAAGCTAGTTTCAGAAGTTATTATTTTAATAGAAAATAGAAAAGAAGTCAGAGTGCATAGGGGGAAAAATACTGAAACCCAATTTCAACAGTTTTGAGTACTGTAAATAAGCAAAGAGAAAGCAGAGATGCAATTTATTTTGAAAAAAAAACCCCACTCCAGAGTATGCAAGTAACACCCATCACTCTCAATTAATTCAGGCTGATCTAATGTCCTTTGGAAGGTACAAGGATTGATCTTAATCATAGACAATAAATACTGATGAAGATTCTCTCTTGAAAGATTACTCAAAATACCTCTCAACTCTTTCAGGATCAGTGCCATTTCCCCTGCACCAGTTTCTAGCTTAATCAGAAAAATCAGATCATATCACAGTGAGTGATAAAAATGAGCGAGAACCAACCAGTTTGCTCTGTGAGGAAAGGCTGCTGAGAAATCAGAAAAGAGACAGATAATCAGTCAGCATCCTGGTTCTGGCCTAAGCTTTACTCACATGTCTAGATCTTTTTAGTACAGTTTCAAATACACTGGGGGTGAGGGATCAAAATAATATGCAGCAAGAAACTTTAAGTCACAAGACATTGCTATTAATTCACCTGTTGTGTCATGACTATCATGAAATTAACACACATTTTTTATTGACATTTTATTTTGAAAAGCACTCCTTTCCCTTGCCAAAATAACCTTATTCAGTGAATCCCTACTTGAGAGCTAGCGCCATAAAAGAATAAAATTCAACTTCATGGCAAGAAGGGTCTGATAGCAAAACTGGAGCTGGGTCCCAAGAAGTCCTTCTAAACCATAAAAGACAACTTCAGAACTTAGAATATTCAACCCACCCCCTCCAAGAAAACATCATCACACACGGAACCTCTTGTTCCAAAACAACAACCTACTCCCTGCTCAGAAAAGGGGACCACACAGTTCGCTATCTTATCAATATTTCCTAACAGAGTTTTCGGAATTAGACACGAGTAATTCCAAATTGAGCAGCACAAACCTGACACTGATTCATCCTAAGGGATCAATCCTACCTGCTTATCACTAATACCACATAATGCCTCACCATTTCTGGCCAGTATTACACACCTGGGATAAAAACAGACAGCCCGCTGGCACCAAGGACTTGGTATCTTATAGAGAAGAAAAGGGAAAAAAAAAGGGGAGGGGGAAAGGAAAAAACCCTGTAAGCTCAAGAGAAAAAGAAAAGCAATACACATTAAACTTGCTTCCCCAGGTCAGCATGTAATGACCATCAGTTTTCACTCCTCCAGGATGGAGAAGCAGAGCTACTATAGGTAGACAATGTGGAAGCCTTTTCGATAACGCTAAAGAGCCTATAAACTACAGATTAAGGAACACAGAAAAATGAGTGTGACAGTATACTGTCTGCAATTTCATTACAGAATTAGAGAAAATAAGATGTACATGAGTACATTCTTCTGTAGAGACAGCATTTACACGGGAACACGAGCAAAAACTGCACTCCCCATCTAAAGGGCAAAACTCATTATTATTAAAAGTTTCATCATACTTGTAGTTTTCATCGTGTTGTTGGTCTCTTTGGTTTGGGTTTTTCAGTTTTTAACATCTCAGTGACAGAAGCCATACAAGTAACCCACGAGACAGAATGAATCAGAAGTCTTCCAACAGAACAGTGGACAGAAGGGAGTTGTTTGCCTAGAAATACACTAATCCCCAAGCCCTAAATATATTTTCCCAGAACACCCAAGGTCCAAATTTCTGATAAATTTCAGACACGTTTCTCAAAAAAATCCAGCCTCTACTAATGAAAACTGCTGAGCATCCTGATACCACCAAGATTCAAACATGAAGCAGCTTAAACACGAGCAACATTTGCACTCTCGTGCTCTTGTTCCCAAGCTGTGAGTTTTCAGCCAAGCAAATACTTCGGTTCTGCTGCTCTTAAGCTGACCACTCAAAGCTCAGCTCCCAGTTCTGCAGCCGGGAGCACAAACTGGGAGCACAAACTGGGAGCACAAACTGGGAGCGCACCCATGCAGGAGGTTGGTGGTGTCCCTGCTCTCTGCAGCACCAGGGTGGCCCTGCCGGGATGCTCAGGGCTTGTCATCCTCTGGGCCAGCTCCAGAGTTTGGTATTTCAACAATCTCAAGCCCCAGGGTATCTAACAACCACAAATATTCCACATGCTGAGGGTGCTTTGAGAAGAGCCCTGACCTTTTTTTCCCCTCTACTATTACAGCTTGCATTTTCAGATGCTTCCAAATGATTTTTTTTTTCTATTTAACCTCTCTGTGTGAACGTTTTTCGTTTAGTATTTAAAAAGCTGGTTTTCAGAACTTGTTACAAAAGCAGAAATGTTGCATTCAGCAACCTCTCATGAGAAGTCTTTGCTGCCATTAAAAGAAAATTCTTATTTCGTTCTGCCTGAAGTTTTACATTTTATTAGTGAATTTTAATAAATGAAATATTATTAAAATTAAATTCTGTATTTCAATGCTACTAAGGCACTGCTATACAGACCAACTACTTTTTATTAAGAAACAATAATCACTTGATGAACACATTTCATCTGCGAACTAATGCATATGAAGGATTACATTTAATAACACTAAGAAAGCTTTCAGCTTTAATAAGGAACTTTGAAAGCAAACATCTTGCAGCACCGACATATCAGACTAATATAAGTTCTGACCCTAGCATTCTTCCCTTAGTTTCATAAACTTAAATTACATTAAAAGAAAAATTTCAATAGAGAAGGGGGTTTGTACAGAAAAGTCGCTGCTACACGGAATGTAAAATCTAACACTGTTGGTACTATTTAATTTCAAACATCACAGTGTTGTGGCAGTATTTGACAACTCAGAAAAGCAAGTGTTGTGCCATCTTCATTTTCCAATTCAAAAATCTGCAAGGCAAATGGGGCTATCACAACCCTAAATTAGCTGTAATGGCAGTAAGGAAACAGATCTAGTTGTATTAGGCAGGTTTTACACAGTTCTAAGAGAACTTCCAAGTTTTTCAAACTTGTTGTTTACAGTAGAAACAACAAAGAAATTTATATTCCCAATAAGAAACTCACAAGTTTAATTCCAGATACTGATCCACACTGTCAACAAACTAAAAAACAGTAAAAGGGCTCAGTCCTTAAGGAATCAGTTTTCAGACTGATAGTTTTTTGTTACAAAAAACCCAACATCATATATATATATGCACCTTCGGATTGTATGACATAAAAAATACATAATCCTTCCATTTGCCATACTTTTATTTATCAAGTTTCCCAACCATTTTCTCTACACAAAAGTTCGTATAAGGATTACAATCTGAGGAATGCATAGAAGGCTTTATGACCCCATGAAAACCAAATTTGGAGTTAAGTGGTATGGAGAGTGGCACTGTAAGCTTCTTAATAAACTCTACTGACCCAGAACAGTGGTAAGGCCACCTTTGTTTCACTTCACCTAAACCAGAAGCTTTAATTGTTTCACCTTCATGGACCGAAACTTGGACAGTGGACAGATCTGAGCTAATTGAAATACACAGGTTTCAAACCTACCTCTTTTCAAAGGAGTAAGTGCCCTTTGAGATACAACAACATATTCCTGGTTTGGGTTCTGTCTCAGGAACTGATTTAGAGTAACTACTTATAACTACAGAGAGTTTTAAGCAGCCAGACGCCTTAAAGGAAGATTCCTTGTCCCATACATATCCAGTAAGATTGCTGTAACCAGTCTATGGCTTCCCCAAGAGTATATTAGAATATAAAATTAATTTTGCCCTTCAAATAGTTCAACATCTACTGATCTGAAATCTTTGAATTAAAATATTTTTAGGAAAAGCCTGAAGGCAACTTCCCCCTTCATAAAAAAATCCTCTTTAACTGCTCTTCAAACCAAATTTTGCAATAACACTTTAAAACACTCTCATTATTTCATGATCACACTTACAAAATATCATTTAATAGGTGTTTTGTGCTGTATGACTTGTCAGCTGTCTGCTTCCAGTGCCATCTGTTCCTGGCAGAAATCAACCCTAAATACACGACCATAAATCTTGAACGAGTTTCAATTCCAACATACCCTGTAGTAGCTTTAATAAACATTCCTTTCAAGTGAAACCTTTTTTAAATATAACACTCGGTGCATTTTTCAGTCAGGTTAGAGAGACAGGCCTTTTCAACCAGCAGGCTGTGTGACTCCTGGGTTCACAGCTAAGGTATAAGAACAGGTATAAGAACAAGGTATAAGAACAAAGTATTCCCAATGCTTTGATGGAGTGCAGCACCACAGAGGTCTCTCCCTGTGTCAAGTCCCAGTGCTACACTTGGGAGTCACCAGAATGCAGAACTACAGTTGCATATTTTGCTACAGTTTTTAGAATTATCATTTTGTCATGCCCTCTAAGTGAATTTCTTTATTCCTCCACCCTCAAAAAAAGAACACATTGAAGTCGTTGGCTTTTACATTTCGACTTTGAACTTCTCCAAAGTTTACTTTAGGTACTTCATGCTATAATTCAGGTCACTAACTCTTTAGTGTTTAACCTCAACAGTGTCTTAAAAACACATCACTAGAACTGGAAAATTAGTGAACTGAAACAAGATTAAGTACTAGGCTTCAAAACTTGTCATTCTGTAACAAATTAATTTTATATCCCTACTCTACTTTGAGTAGAGTGCAATTTATCTGTTCTTTCTTTGGATTTTTCCCCCAATATTTCTAAAGTCAATTTTCAGAACTTTGCATTGTCATAAATCAACCAATTCCTAACTAATTTTGTTTAACATACTTTTTGGAAGCAGATCTCTACTTTACCACCAAATTTCAAATTTAAAATGTACAGCTAATATAGAGAGCAAGCTAAGAAGTTACATTAATGGTCTTCTGCATGGTTAAAATGGGAAGAAAGCATGCCAGTAATCACAAAAACAATACACATTACAGAGCTCACCACAATGTATCTTTTGAAGCCAAATAACAAATACATCGTAGCTGAAATTATTAGACTTGTCATTCTGACTTCATTAATTTCTTTAATGCACGTGCTACTGTTTGTATGAACACTCATACTGCATTGGGAAGAAACGTTTTTTGAAAGCCCAGTATTAAACTTTCACTAGTAAGACTTTATCATTAAACACGACATTTCAGGACATATCCTCCTCATGTCACCTCTTAGGGCAGAGCAAGTCTAGACCTCCAAGCAATCACAAAAAAAAATGGGGAGGAATCTTTGCCCTCTTGCCCATTAACACAGCAGGGAACAGTGACTTGGGAGACCTTGCCTTGTAAAGAACACAAGAAGAAAGTGCCTTCAGCAACAAGGGTCACGGCAGCCATCACCTGCTGAACCCCAGTGTCGTTTCTAGTTAAGATCTTCAGTACCAATTTAATAGTGCGTGCTCTTTGACTTGATCCTACAGAGTAATAATGACAGCAATAAAAAAATGCCATGTTGTGGATTAAACTACTCGTGGCATTGTGAGCTTGTGGAGACCTTACAAAAACATTGGTGGCAGAGGTAGGTATACAATGAAAAACAAAAGATAAGTCAGAACTACAAAGCACCTGGAAAAACGTCATAAAAGCACCCCTTTGTGAAAGACCAAACGTTTACCTGAACATAGGTCATTCTAACCACGCGTGTTTCTCAAGAGCACAAGCTCACAATTTTCTAAATTGCCATGAGGAACAAAAATAAAAAATAAAATCCCATAACAACATAATTTTTAGTGGATCTACACTGACACACAAATCAATCAGCAAACACCATACTTCTAGCATGTTAAAAGAAAAGACTATTAGCTATGTAATTGCAAAGGAGACACTAACTCTCCTCTCCAAAATCTCATTTTCCAAATATCAAACTTGTCTGGGAGAAAGGGCAAAAGTGGGGTAACTCATGCTGAGTGGCATTAAAAACTACAAAAATGAAAAAAGAGGACCTATTCTGATTTCATTACTAATGGTGGTGATAAAAGGCTACGAAATGTGGCTATAAAAACTGTTGAGCTTTGTGAGAATTTAATGAGAAATGACTGAATAAAAACAACAGAATGAACCTCGGTCAGTAAAACTCCTTCCCTGGGATAATAAGGTACCTGCCATGGTGAAAGTCTCAGGGAAAAGAAATAAGTATCACAAATACACGCGAAACAAGGAGCTTTAGAGTCTGTTACAAAAGTGACCAACTAAAATGCATTTCATAACCAAACAACTGTCCTTTCCTTTTTTGACTACTGGAACATCCCAAGCAATCATTTTCCTTCCCTAACACAAAACCAGGGGAGTAAAAAGGAAAAAAGGGAGAAAAAAGGCAGGTCAAACATGTTGAGTTTTACCTTTATCTCAAAGAGAGCAGAATTAGTCTTTAATATTGGCACTCAGCAGAACAACTTGACAGGAAGAGGACAGGAGAAAATTTGCCGGTTTAACTTCTATTGAATCCCAAACTTTCATGTCCACTTCTATTGAATCCCAAACTTTCATGTCCATAGCAACTCAGGGAAGCGCAAATTTAAATGTAAGTTGATACTGCACTACAAAAGAGGACTGCTGGAAGAGGAAGAGGAAGTTAAAAACGATTCATGCTGTTAAATAACACTATTCTGGACACCTCTTGATAAAAGAGTTAACTTCAAATGCCAGCTGTCTTACATCACAAGAATTAGGCACAAAACATCGTTCAGGTGTCACTGTCTTCTTAAAACAGTGGCCCCAAAAGAAAGACACAAAAATGAAGAAAAGTGAGTCACATTTAGAGCAAGAAACAGGTGCTGAGCTTCAAACTCCATCTAAGATTATGACTGCTGGGCCTCACAGCCAGCTAAAATCATAATCAGAAAGTGAGAGTAAAAATTTCTCATTTAAACATGTACGCTTGAAAAAATACAAGTTTTTTTGATGTGGTTACGATGTTTAAACAGCGAGATTCAGGCTACAAGCATGCCTTGTGCACAAGACTACGCTGTTTCACTATGAAAACAGATGAAATTTTGGACAGTGCTGTGTTTCTTTCTAATTTGTTTCCTTGGAACACCATTATTCTTTTCTGTCAATAACGAGAGTGAATGAAGCTACATCTCCTATTTTTGTTAGAAGTTTCGTTCCTGCTAAAGGTAAAAAATTATCAGTAACAACCCATATGAGAACAAGAAGGTTTGAGGTGTTCTGGTAGACATTTCACCCTTATTTCCCACAACTAAAGAGGGACACAACAAGAAGGCTTTCTGACTCATAGTCAAGTATTTCAAGAAGCAGATTTGGGAACAAACAAACACCTCTGTATTTTTCCACTTCCAAGTAATTCACCTCAAATGCATCTACCTTCTATTATTCTTTTTTTGAAAATACTAAGTTAGGGTGCTTTTTGGAAACAGATGTCTTCTCATAGCCTTTAACCTTTATGTTCCCTGCCATTAAGATTCTGCTGGTCAGGTTTTTGAAGTTGTGTAATGGAACAAGCACAGCTCATAAGAAAGCTGAACCTAGATGCCTGTTCTACAAGAATGTCTGTATAACATTTTTACATGCTATGTAGACATTTTTACACCACACATAAATGTTTTTGGCTAAATTATAAAGGCTAGGATCTCTTGAGAGTGAATTCAAGCATTCATTTGGGTATTGAATAAGGACCTGAATAACTGAGCAGGTTTTGTGAGCTGCTCCCTTTCACTGAAAGTTCCAACACCAAGAATTTGGTCCCATTTATCACTAATAAAGGTTACTGAATTCTTGCCCAATGAATAAAGAGCTATTCTGCACCCTTTGGTAAGAGCAACTTGATCTCACAGTGCAGCTGAGACATTTTGGATGTATTTTCCTTCCTTTAACTCAGGAATAAAAACAGAGCAACTTTTAGGACTGAGACTATTCTTTGACATACTAGATCACTGCGGGGGAGAGCAAAAAAAATTCACTGACATTAAAAAATACCCACTCATAAACCTTTACAGTGTTCAGAACTCAGCTATATTAATAAAAAAACAAACAAAACCCCCACAAAAAAATAAAAACCCCACAACAACAAAAACCCAAACAAACAAAAAAACCCACCCCAAAGCCCCAGACCAGTAATACATCACGGAAAATACTTTCCCTTGGCTTTACCCTTCCCAAGTGCCAAGTGTAGGATTTGTAAACATTTACCTGGTATATATGGCAGAAGAAAACCCAGCTTTTAATCAGAATGCAGTTGCTGGTAAGAAAAACGATCAATAACTCTGAAACTATTTCTGGAAAAAATAAAGCAGTATGAGAAACCAATGGGTTTTCCCAATAAGAGCAGAGCGATGTGGAGCACATCACGTCACCCAGCCCGTGCTGGCAGAGGGGGCTGAACCAGGGGCACCGACTGCCTCGTCTTACAGAGCTGTCTGTCTCTGATGTCGGAGGACACAAATGAGAAAACATGCCAAGAGAGAAAACAGCACAATACAGGCTCTGTTTATGCTCCAGTGAAAGATCACACACCACACTAGGTAAGGTATGCACATCTCCAGCACAGCTGAAATCCAGCACATTACGTTCAGGCCACTGACACCTTTGTTCAGAAAAGCTGGGGTTTCTGCCCTTCCCATTGCTTGAACGACAGCGTCCCATGCAAACCAGATATTTGTCTCACTGACTGCATTGTCTTGCCGACAGGAAAAGACATGGGTTTCAGTCGTATAATGTTGGCACCTCCTCTTGGAGCAAGCCTAAACATTTTCCTGATGTGTGTTACGTCAAACAGCTTCATAAAAAGCTTCATCCAGTTGCTAAACTCAAAGTCCTTATGTTAAGGAAGGAACTCAAAACAGTATACAATACAATCTGTGCTAATATAGAGGCAAACTGTCAGGCGAGAAAAACCCTGCAGAATATATCTATTCTGAAGAATGACAGCAAAAAAAAAAAGCCTCCACCCAACCAGGGTCCACAACAGAAATGAAAAGTCCCCACACTGATCACAAAAGAAACCCAACAGAAAGCTTCTGCTGGTGAGGATCAAAACTCCTCTCAAACTGCTGGCTACCTCAAGATCAAAATATCTTACCTGCACTATTTCTTAGGCTAAGCTTATCACGTGTCCACTTAGAAGATCACTGTCATTATAGGAAGAGCTAGCAGCAACTAAGGCAAGATATTTGCACTCCTTTGAGGCAGTAGGTCAGCATCATGTCATTTATAAGTCACCATAATTACATATAAACATGTGTATATAAGCAGTATTTCATGCAAATAAAAACTGAAATTAAATTAATGATCAGGAAGGATAATAATAAAGTAGGGCTGTAAGAGATTAAAAAGAGGACAGAATTTCACAGGTTTTGCAGACAGAAAGGTACAGGCTAACATTATAGGCCTGAGAAAATACCCACTCAAACTCCATAATCCAGACAGACATTGTATCCAAACTTTTGGGACATACTCTTTGGCAAGAACTCATTGCAATGACCTTCCAGTTCATTTATCCTGAGACCTGACACCAGAATGAGCCTTTCAGGTCCCACCAGCAGCTAACAGGAGTCCTCCTCCTTGGCCTTTTATGGGACAGCCCTCCCTACATCATAGAGGGACAAATGAGAGACACTTTCCCTTCACAATTTTTGATTACATCCATCCTTTATTAAAGTAGATGTAAGGACTTTTCTTTTACCAGTAAGGCATTCTTTAGGGACTGTGTCCATGCTGGAAGCTAATGCACATTAAGTCTATTGAGCTTTTTTTCTTCTCTCTGCTTTCAGTGGGGATGTTCTGTTCTCAAATACCAATCCTTTGCATGTCAGGCACAGCAACTGCTGGGAGTAACTCCAGTAAGCTCTAACTATTCAAGACCTCGCCTCTAGCTTGTTTTGTAAAAGCAGCAGGAAATACAGAACTTCAATTATGCTTTGAAGGTTACAATCTTAAGCAATAATCACTAAAAGTAAAATGGCAAATTAGACATGATCTACAAAATCATTATCAGTAAGAACCATACTGGAGACTCAAACACAAAATTCTTGAAACACTTTGAAATTTGAACTAATTATTCATGGCTCTCTACATCAATGACAATTTTTCAATGTTAAAGAAATAACAGTGACTGAAACAAAACCTGTCTGTCAAACCCCCAATTACTGTAAAAGAATTCAGTGTTCGGCCAATACAGTAAAACACTGCCATGCAGACATCCAAGCTCGTTTGCCCAGTTTAGCAAACAGTAAAACCACATTAGCGCAGTGCTAAGGGAGCTTACCAGACCTGATGAGGAGGATGTGTTAGCCTGAGTAGCACACCACACTAACATTAATTCACACTGAAGTCTCTAAAAAATAATTATCATTACCTGTACAAGGCAGCACCATGCCATGTAAGCACAATATTCTTTTCAGAGAGTCCTACCCTTTGCAATGGTAACTTTTTGAGAGCTACTGTCTGCAAAACCTGCTGTACCGAGTAGCAATTTGCTGATGTTAGTCAGATCATCCCATAGCTCTGTTGAAGGTTTGTTTGTATCACTCTAATAGGACTGATAACTCAATACATCTGAAAATCTCATTTGCAGAGGCTAATTACAGTTATTGACATGAAGCAAGGAATTATTCCTCCTTAAACTGGCAGGTTTCTGTCATTAAGCATTTCAATTCTGAAGAAAAATAGCTAATTATACAGATCTGTATGTTCATCCTGAATCTATTTCTACACCAGAAGAGGAACTCAACACCATTTGGACGCACTTTATCTCGAGGCTGAAAAACATGATTCACCCTAGACCACTAAAAAGGAAAAAAGACATCTGATTAATCATTACAGATGACATGCTCAAAAAACATTCCACACTAATGAACAGGAAATCCACAACTTTAAAATTGTTACAAAAAATAACTTTCATATTATGAATTTAAATCTTCTTTGAGTAGCTGGTGGATACTGTCTACAATATCGAACTGGCAGCAAGTTTCCACCTCACTTGGAAGAATTAGTCTCCAAAGTTCTCCGTTTCTGGAATCAGTCAGGCTTCAGATCAATGGATCAAACAGCCTAATATCCAATCCTTTAGAAACAGAAACAGTTTTCCTATAGAAAAAGCCTCCCTACACTCCCTGCAGTAAAGTTTCTTCTTATTTCTTCAGACACATAACATGAATATTCATGTTTTTAAGAACTTACTTAATTCTTTACAAAAATACCCCCTGGATGTTTCTACATGGTAGTGCAGAACCCCATCTCCTCCTTTAAAAATACCTCATTAAAACTTGAGCATGTTTAGTGGCAAGGTGTTTTACAAGCTTTGTGTCTTCTTAATATAACACCACACACGTTGGCCTGTGCTATTCACAAAATGTCCTTCTAAACCCAAGTTCTAGACTTCCTCGCATACAAGATACTTCAGCTCCACATTAAAAACTGATGCATGGCTGCAAGTTTTGAGCAGGCATAACCTGCTCCTGGTCTGCACAAGAGCACAAACACTCTACAAAACCAGAATTCTTTACCGAATCTTCCTTCTGTTTTTCAGATATAGAGAAATCACAATTAAGTGAGCATGTTATAAAGCAGGAGAGTCTCATATGACTCACCATTTCATCAGGCTGATCACAGAGGAAACGGGGGCTCCCCTGTGGAATGGTGCAATCATTTAGAAAGTTTAGTACAGAGACTATCGAGAAGCAGAAAGCACTGTCATGGACATTGGACAAAAGTCCAAGCAAAGGTTTAAGGAAAAAGAAACATCTTGCTCTTCCTTTAAAAATATATTTCATTAGAAGTCTGAGGTGAAGCAGGATGGAGAAGATGAGCACCACCATTAGTTTCTGAGATTACATACTATTTTCTTCTCTTCCATATATTCAAAAATACATATTTCTATACCTCACGTAAAATGAAAACATACCACATCAAAGCCATCCGCTATTTAAAATGCCTCTATCTAATTACAAAAGCTCTCTCAGTTTTCATTAAAGATCTGTTCTGAGCAAGAGATAGGTATAATTGTTTTTTTGATGGGTAATAAAAACCCTTCAGTAAGACTTCAGCAGAAGGGTCTCAAGGCACACGCAGCTCTGTTTGTGATGTGTGCCTGGCCTGAGTTCACCTGCTCTTTGAGACCTCACTGCCCCCCTGCCCAGTCCAAGACCTCTTGGCCTCTGCTCCAGCACCTGAAGCTGGGTTCCAGGCAGAGGCTGCCAGGCAGCAGCTGCTGCCCCGAGCAAAGGCCTGTGTTTCTCAGCAGTCTATTTTACTGGAGGAATTCTCTTCATTAGTGTTTGTTCATACAGGAATGTTTTATTTCCTCTCCAACCTCCTGCAGTTATTTCAAAGGCCTGTTCTCACTGTCCTTTCCTTATATGCCTACTGTTAACATTAGATAAGCAACCACACTTTAAAAAAAATAAATACATATATATGACCTCACACTTTATATATAACTGGTATGCACTTATATATAGGCATTCAAATGTATATATGTGTTCTTTTCAATATATGGTTCTTATTTGCACACATATATGTCTTCTTTTAATATACAATTCTTATTTGCAGGAAGACTCATAGGGAATCATTGTGCTTAATAATTCAAAGGATGAAACTGAATTAAAATAACTAGTACCAAATTCTAAGTTTTAACATATCCTATATTCTCATCATATTAAAAGTCTTTCAAATTCACAAATACCTGTGACTTTATCCCCTAAATCTGCTGCACTCCAAATTGAAAATAAAAGCAGATTACAAACTATGTTCAACCAAGCAGAAACCTTTCCAGTGGAAAAAGAAACAGCTCCAATGTTGAACAGAATTACAAATAGCTAAAAAAGGTAGAAAATTAACAAGCAGTTTTAAAACAAATTTTCTTCTAGATCTGATTGCTAAAATATGAAGAGATAAATATTGAGAATAACACCAGTTATAACAAGAACACTATAAAAGCTGGAAAATAAAATTTGTCCTTATTCTAATTACCTCTGAGGCAAACAAAGTGTTCTCAATATAGCAGAAAACATGCAAGTAGCTCTATGCACTTTATTAATATGCCAAAAGTCACCATTTTTCACTAAATACTTCTTTCTTATGCTTAGAGACTCAGGATATTACAACACTTCTGGAAAGAATACCTGAAATTTAAAATTCACTTTAATAGGTCTAAACTGTGCACTCCTCCAAAATATTATTGCAGCTACACTTTCACAGTGGCAGTTTAATAGTTCAAGTTACAGTGTCCCTTTAATAAACGCTTGCCTGCAATTGGAAATTAACAAAAGACTCAATTAACAAAAAGTAACCAGTGTTTTTAGAAAAGAAAAATGTATGCCAGATCAAAACGCTCTAGCAACAGGCACGACTAAGAAATGAAACGTTCATAGCCTGCCCTATTAAAATAGGAACTAAAAAAACCCACGGACTGTGCTCTTCAGAATACTTTACTATTTTCTGGGTGTCTTTTTAATTCCTTCCTCACCTTCACATCGGCAAACCGGACACTAAGCCCGTCCTGCCAGGGACTGCAATGAGATGTGGCTCCAGAGTAACAAATATGTTAGCGCAGGCTTTTGTTGCCAGTGAAAAGTCCGTCCTGTGAATAGTCCAATGTGCCTGCAGGAATCTGACAAAATAGTTACCAACACCGGGTGTGATGCACGTCTGGGACAAACAGACTGGGTGGCAAACCCATCATCTCAGCCCTTCAGTAACAGCCCCAAGAGCTAAAAACCGTGCACAGTTCCTGCTTAGCCTCTGCTCCATCGCACTGGCTTTTAACTACTATTTACTGTCCCCAGCGTAAGGACAGAAACCAGAGGGTAGCTTTGCTCTGATCGCCAGAAGCTTTATGTAGAAACAGGAGGTGGTATAGGTGAATTGGGCTGGGAAATGATTTCCCTGTAAACGTACTCCAAGGGGACCAAATCACAAAGCACTATGAGTAACCCCTTTCTCTGATCAGCGGTCACAGCACTCCAGAAGTGGAAGGGAGTAGCATGTGGCCATCGGGACATGCCTGTCTTCCCACTGCCTTTCCCTGGCCCGTGCAGATCTGAGCAAAACTGTTGTTTTTCTCAAAACTATTTGAGCCACTTCTTCCAGTTGTCCCAACCAGAAAATTCATACACTTACACTAACAGTGACTCTAAGTTGCAAAATGCACTGATAACAAAAGGCAAAGATCAAACACTTTACACACTGCAATTAAAGCAAAAAGAGGTTTTTAGAGGCATAGATAAGTCAAACTAAAGTGAATTTACATTTGTAGTTGTATGCATGTACCCTTTTTATAAAAACAAACAAACAAAAAAAAGCTACATTTGTAACCGGTAAAATAACTGGCTACAGAAAGAAAATGAACACAAAGGTAAGAAAATACCTAATGATTATTTTTACCTCATTACACACTATGGCTTTATGTTTATTTGTTTTCCAGTAAATCCACGACACTTAATTTACGTAAGGCTCTTTACACTGAGAGACATTTCAATGCAATTGCTGAATTAGAGAGCAATTATGGTTTTCCACAGAACAACATGTATCAAAATGTATGACATAGGTACAGGATTCATTTGTATGACCAGAACATGGAACTTTACTAAATTTTTTAGAATGTTCCATATTGTAGCTGGGTAATTTAGGCTTTTGTGTTCTACACTGCACTCTCAAGTATGCTGAAAAACACCTGTTACTTCAGTACTTCAACCAAGAAGCTGAAGTATAAGGATGAAAGCCAGGTGACTATACATTTATTACCTATTTTTTCCTATTTAACCTCTTTTTGGATTTTGCTGACCATTAGCACCACCACAAAGAATCCTTCTTGTTCTTTTAAACCGTACTTTAATTTTCATTATTCATTCTTAAATTACTAGTATATTTGAGACTCTCAATCGAATTCTCCTGGTACCCACAGCCGATGCTGTATGAGAATTCCTAGACTTGTCACTAGACTAACAAACCCATTTTGTTACTCTTTCAGTATATGCAATGACCTGCAGAGTAACATAAACTAAAAAAAAAACACCACCACCAAAAAACCCCAAAGAAGAAGTTGTGCACACCTGCACTTGGCAGGGCTGGCAATGGAGCCCACATCTCAACTGCAAGTGCCATCCACACAGCAACCCTACTGCTCAAAATCCCAGGCAGACACAAACGTAGCTCTCCTGCTTGCACCCATCACTTTGGAGCTACGGGATCGGACCCCTTGTCAATCCCACCAACAAAACACGGGATTTATGGGCAATGCTTCGTTCCTGTCTAATACACGTGGGGCTCAGGGAGGGTAGACAAAAGATCATTTGGTTCTGTGGTTTTGTTTTGTTTGTCCCTTCTTCACAAAACAGTAGTACAGGTGAGTTTTTATTTTACTTTGTGGTTACTTACTATAGAAAAGAGACATTAAATTAAGAGCTGTGCTGGATGGCCAATAGTTTAGCATAGGAATCATGCAGATAACCCTGACTGTTACAGAGTACCAGTGGCTATAATGGTGTAATATGAGGAATTTCCCTCTCTGTTATTACATTTTATGTTGGAAAAAACACACCAACTCACACACAAAGCAGCTTTAGAATGTTTCATCATTTAAATCTATTTTAGTCTCACAAAGCACAATAAACAGTAAGATACAGGTGTTTCATATTTAAATCATTTGTCACATATGTTAATATTATAATTTTAAATAGGAACAGGGAGCACTTTTGAACCTTGGGAGAAATCTGTGTGATTTTGGGATTCCTTCAAAGAAAGCATTTGGCTTCTGCATGAGAAGAGCAAGGGGCACACTGACAGCAGTTCCAGAGAGGATCAGATGTTTATCCCCTCAGCTAAGATCAAGTGCAATCGGTTATAAAAACTGCATATTGGATTACCCGAACTATCAATTTTCATGGCAAGAAATATTACCTTAATAGGTCTAAGAGGAAGAAAAGCTGTTCTGATTTTGAACAATCACCTCAATAGCGAGATTTGCAACCTTTAAATCATTTTTGACAGTGTGCTGGTATTCCCTCCGCAGAATAACATTCTTAAGTAACAGAGGAAATATTCCACTTTCATGATGTTTTCAACCTCACATACATCATAGGAGCTTTGATTACAAACAGAAACGGCACAGTTTACAACAGTAACAGGCCCCCAGATCTTCAAAAAAAAGCCCAAATCAATACTGATTTATAAAATGCAATGCTGAAATAATTTAGTTAGCTAAAACTAACTGCTGAGAAGTACATCAAATTCAAACCAGCCACACTAATCTGATCAGCAAGAGCAGGAAATGTTGAGGATCCCCATTAACTAATAGAGATATTAAATGTGTCTATTATAATGCAAGATTTTCCTTTCTGTCAAGTCTCAAAAGCTCAGGATGGTACCAAGAAATAACAACAATTTTTTTAAACATGTATATCTATATATATACACATACACACAGAGATTAGTAAAAGCTATGCATATAGCAGAAACTGAATCCAGTTTGGCATCTGTGGTGTGTGTGATCTAAGCCTGATTCATGAGACAAGCAGATACAGTTACTCAAGCTTTCTTGGGGAAAGGGAAGGGAGAAGCAACTCCTTCCCCCCTCTTTTTTTCATTAAGTGGAGCCTGAGAACAGTTCATCTTCCAAACAATTCATTTGAACAAAGTTCCTATAAATCAGTTTTGTCTATAAAGGCTGCACATTCCCAGCTTGCAGAGAGGGCAAGCCTCTTTCAACCACAGTTTAAGCAGATAGGGATACACTCAATTTGCTCTTTCTTCACAAAAGATTACAAAAGCAGATAGAATACAATACAAACTTTCTAAATCTAAACTGAGTCTGTGACTCAAGAGGCTGGTGTGGCATGAATAGAGAACAATCTTCTTCCTGAAATAGCCCATTTGGTGTCATCAACTTGCAGTTGCACGCAGCAACTCATGCTATGAAAGACCACCCATTTCAGAATGTCTAAATATAACACCATGGTAGAAGACCTCATCTGTTTTAAGAATAATGCAGCCTGAAGTGGATGCAATATATAGATATGACCATAACATCAAACAGTTACCACAGCCTAGCTTTGGGAAGCCAAACACACAAATTTAACTCACTTAGCTTTAAAAGAGTATTAAGCCAATTGTAATTAAAGATAAGATATCGTAAAAGCAAGAGAGTACATTAAGCTGGATGATAACAGAAAGGAAAAAAAAACCTTCTCATTTCATCACTAACAACTTTCCTAGCTGAATGCTATTGTCACAACAAAGATGTACAACAGCTCTATCTTCAGTTCACTTCTGGGCAAAATAAATTCACAGAACACTGCTGGGTCTCCAGTTACAGAGTCCAGCCCATGCGCAGGGGAAGGAAGGAGGGAAGGAATCTCAACTATTAAAATACAAACTGCAAAATAATTAGTTGCTCTTGAGAGGGGGAAATGACTCTGCAGAGGCCTTGGAGGGAATGACTCTGGAATTCAAACAACTGCACTGAAGCACTTGGACAGCAAAGTGGAAAAAATCCAACAAATACGCTGGTCTAATACAATCCACAGTGGTCAAAACAGTTTATCGTGATCCTTCTCTATTTTAGGAAATATAAATGACTAGGAATAACTTCATTTTCTTCACTTTTCCCCTCCTTCTGTTCACAACAATATGGAACATATAACTCAGGGAGCAACTCTGGATCTAGACTATGCAGAGATATATTACCTCCAGCCAAGGACACACAGACAACAAAAAACTCAAGGGAAAGAATAAAATGCACACATAGACACAATGAAAAATCCACTAGGCAGTCTACTTCATTTCTACCAGACAATGGGAGAATTCATATGCTCATTTAGTCCCAACAAACAGCATCTAAGGGATAAATGTAAAACCAGTATTAAATACTGCAGCAGGACTAGGATTGCCATGGTGAGAAGCCATGGCCATGTGTGATAAGCATCTGCCAATGCTGAAGAGCGTGGCTGTGAAATGACATATCTGTCCTGCGTGGATTCTAACCACACCTTGGGTGTTACTAAGCTAAGTTCTGTTAAAAGGGAGGAGTATAAACAGAAAGGAATTTTTAAAAAATTACGAGATAAAATGTAAAAACCTCCAGATTTTGACTCTTCCACCTACAACATAACTACCTGGCAGTACGAGGCAACTCTCTTCAAAGGCAGCAAAAAATTACAAGCTTTCCTATTTAAGCACATGTGCTCACTTCCTATTTATTTGCAACTGTTTGACAAAACTTGAGAAAGAACAAAACCCAAAGCCACTACCACATATATACTGAAATTTAGCAGATGTTTTTGCAATAGATAATAAAAAAATAGCAGAAAGATACTAAACCTCCATAGCTATGAATGGTAAACCTGACGAACATATGGATGACTATAAAGAAACAATACAGACTAATCATCATCTTAAAAAGAAAAATGGCAATATGACCAGAGCACACATATGAAGACACTGGAAGGATACACAGCTAATGCTCTCATAACTAAAGAGAACATTAAGTTTTTTGTTTTTATATAATTCATCACACAATCTTGCTTAAGGACATACAAAAACACTGAAAGAGGAAAAAAAAAGTCCAACCTTATCAAACAAACCAAAACTTTAGATTTGACAGCACATTTGCTTATATAGGGTCTTACTCAAGCTCTTCAAGAAAATGGGAAGGCTCTTTCATACTGGTAATTACCAGCTGGCATTTCTCAGCTACAAATTCTGCAGAATGTTTTTAAATGTCAAAATAGACATACCAAACTAAATACTTCTTTTGGTTTACATCTCTTCAGAAGAAAGTGTAAAAAATTAGCACTGCCTTAAATGGGCCACTAGGTAGCATCTAGTTGTTAGCCTTTTCCTTTTAGCATCATCATTGTTCTCATGCATTTGGAGGAGAAACAACTACATATATTCCCATAGCATTAAGTCCTAAATGGTTTTTGTCAGTCTGCTCTAATAATCAAAGCAATTTCTAATCCATATAAAGAGTTTATCTATATTATTTGGCATAGTGTCAAACATGAGAATTTTAATAGAAATACAGTAACTGCATGCTGTTCAAATCTTGAATTTCACCCAACAGAACAAACTCATTTCAGTACAATTGTTACGTCTGCAGCTTCCTAGTTTGCAGCCCCGCAAATAGGACATATAAATCCAATTTCTCATTTTTACTAATTTAATCATTAGACTTCATTATTAAACCTACCTACTTAAACCCCAGACTATTTTCTTGCCATTGTCTAACACATACTATGCTGTATATGATATGTGTGTGCTGTATTCAACTTAAAAAGAACCAAAGTCTGCACAGCATCACACTTAATCAGTCTAACTTTCTTTAAGTTAGTTTGATGCAACTGTATAAACAAACTTTTCAGTTACCCAAGCATGGCAGAACTAACATTTACTAACATTTGAAAAGAATATACAATTAGGGCTTTACTTAGCTTAGTACATAAAATTTACAACTCAAGAACTAGCAAAGTTTCAAAGTGATGAGTACAGCTAAAAACAGTATCAAAACAAAATTAAAACATATTCAAAGCTAAAAGTGTTTGGTTTTACCTGAAAATTAACATCTTCTTTCTTAAATATTAGTGCTCGAACTTCATCAGGATCTCCATTAAATATAGCTTGAACCAATGGTGGCTGAAATAAAGAAAAAACACATCTTAGAATAAAACTGCATTTTCGGTTTTAGTGATACACATACAGTTTTTTTGACATATAACAGAAACACAAGATAATGACAAAATAAAACATCCCAGGCAGTGAAATAAAGAAACCAGCAACAGTACTCAGAATCAAAGAAATTCCAAGTTTTAAAAACCTCAAAAACACAGAAGTCTCTAAGTCAATGAAATATATATATATATATAAAAGAAAAAAAAAAGCCCAGAGGACAAGCTTATAACAGCTGAAAAGAGAACACTGCATAAAATTAGGGCTGTCATTACGTGCTGCAAATTCTATACAGTACAAGCAAACAATCCCCTTTTACATCAGCAAGTGACTAAAGTTACTGGAAGTCTTTCACCTGTTTCGATGGAGTGGGAAAGCAAAGTGCATCAGATAAGCATGGTAACAAATTCACACTCACACACATCTATTACTAAATATAGCAGGATTTCTCAGTAAGTAAGTAAAGCTGCTGAGGTTTGCCAGCAAGATTTAAGTCAGTCACTCGACAAAACAAAGTAATTTAAAGCAATAAGAGCACAGTGCCCAGTGTTGATCACTTCCAGAAAGTGGTGCCTTGAATCTAACAGTTATATCAAGGTTGTGACTTATGTTAATTTAGCTTAGAATTGCTCTTGCTCGATATAACTATATAGTTCATCAGTTCTCAAAATAAGCACAGCATATTATTACAATACAATGATTACATCTGTTTCTAAAGTGGTTCTACACAAATGTACCATTGAAGAGTGAGGAGTGGAGCAGAGAAAACCCATTTACTGCAAATACCTTTCCCCAAGCCTCCTAAAAACGCTCTGCTATTATACAAGAGTTGGGACCTGTTCTTGCTGCACCACGGAGAAGGCTGCACGAAAAAGAACGGACCCTTGCAAATATAAATTCTACCACTAAGTTTCAGCTGTTTCCATCCTTAGTTTAGGTGGATTTTGCCACCTTGTTTTGTCTCAACATTGTACATATTCATCTTAATCTTAGGAAAATAACTCCTGGTATTTGCCACAGCACTATAAGCAGGAGATACACGGACAAACAGCATCCCTTACCAGCACGTTCCCAGGGGGTGATGGACGTAAAGAGACATTTTCCTGAGGTAAATTGGAAATAAACGTGGGAGAGTCATCTTCCTCCTCCTCCAAAACAACGATACAGACTCGACTCATCCGACCCGTTTGCGGGAGCAGAAGCGCAGCCAAGGAACGCCAGCAGCGGAGCCGCGGCAGGTGCGGCAGCGGTGCCACGGGGGGACCCGCTCACCTGTCTCACACCATCACAGCCCCGNGGCGGGTGCGGCGGCGGTGCCACGTGGGGCCCCTCTCACCTGTCTCACACCATCACAGCCCCGCGGGGGCCGGAGCCGGGGCAGGTGCGGCAGCGGTGCCACGGGGGGACCCGCTCACCTGTCTCACACCATCACAGCCCCGCGGGGGCCGCCGGGGGAGCGGCGCTCAACAAGGGGCATCCCGATCCCCCCCCACACTTCATTTCTCGGCTTTAAGCAGCCCGGAGACGTTCGAGACACCGCTGAGCGAAAAAAAGAGAAGCGGCTCTTTTTAAAACAGAAATCCTCTAGGCATCGAAACCACCGCAAGGGAACAGCGGAGCAGCCGATAAAAACACCCCGAGATCCAACTCCATCCGAAGGGCGCTCACTGCCGCACACAGCCGTCCTCTCCCGGGCGAACCTTTGCTAATGTCCCGACTCGCAGAGCGCCCTCCTACCCCCACAGCGGGGCCATTGTCGCAGGAGACACGGCTCGGTCCTGCCGAGGACGGCACAAGGAACAATCGCTCCCGCAAGGTCAGCTCTACGCCAGGCGGCGCCGGGCTGGGGGGCACAGGGAATACGGGCGCCCCCCGCTCACCGCACGGCTCCCTCCAGCGATGCGATGTTCCCACCAGCCCGGCCAGGAAAGCGCATCCCGGCTCCAGCAGTCACTCCGGAGCCGCGCGGAGGAGAGTGATGCCTTCCCGTGCAAGAAGAATGGCTGCGGCACACCGAGTCAGAGCGCAGGGACAATGAGCTCCTGGACACCGCTGCGGCGGGATCCAGAGGGATCCAGCGGGATCCAGGGGGATCCAGTGACAGCAGCGCCGCCGGTGTCGCTCCGTCAGGGACACGGGCAGAGCGGAGGGCTCGTCCTTCCTCCCCCCGGCAGTAGCTGCGGCTTCTCCATCAGGGAATGCGTAAGGCAGGAATACCGGCGAGGAGGAACGCCCCGGCAAAACAAGCCAGCTACCGCACACAGGGGCTCAAATTACTGCCTTGGACACTCCTGCGAGAGCAGTTCATCGCTCAAGGGTTTCTTTTGATCGCCGCGTGAATGCAGTTCCCATCATAGTCTTCATTCAGTTCGAGGGGGAGGGAAAAAAAGGGAAAAAAAAAATCAGACTCCGTACGTCTTCTCTGAGCCAACTTCTTTATTCGAACATCTGTCACTGCGCCAACCCGATTCTCCTCTTCAGTCGGAGCTTCTGCTTGTCAGGTTTTTTCCTTGGAAAATGACTTACGCAATCAGCAGATAGCCTTGCAAAGCTCCCACAAACCCAGCCTGTCTGTGTGAGCCCGCGGGGCAGGGCACAAGGCAGCGCTGTCCCCGGAGAGCGGCGGCCGCAGCCCGGCGGGGTGAGATGCCGAGTAATGCTCACATGGCACACTCACCAGGGAGCACAGCCGCTGCTCTCGGGGCAACTTCCTCTGGCACAGAAAAAAAGGAGAAGGAAAAAAAAAAAAGCGCCTTTTTCTTTTTTTGGGGCAGCGTCTGCAGTTAGGGCTGCGCCAGCGCGGTGACTAACGCAGCTGAAAACGTACAAATCCTGGTTAATATTTTCCACGGAAAGCCGCAAAGAGATGTGGTGTGCTGGCTCTGCTGACTAACTACGGTTTGGGCAGTAAACAATGCCAGCGCTTTAACTGCTTGCATATGGCACCGGTCAGAGCAGCAAAACAGTCCTTGCTTAATTCACTGAAGACAAAAAAACCCCACATAAATCCTCTGAAAATTAAATGAAAAGTAAAATCTTAAAGTCGACTGTTAAAAAGCCAGGTATTAATGACCAAACCCATGTCTTTTTGCAACTAGGACAGGCAAACATATCCTTGAAAAAATTACATGACATATAATTTGAATATAATAATATTATTAAAATATACCATAACAATGAATATAAAGCCCTACAACTTGCTGAATAAATACTTCAGCTTGAATCTGCCTAAATGGTGCTGGCTTGTGGGTGTATTATGTAAATGGCTTCTGTCAAAGTTGCTGGATAAGCTTCAGTGTTACAGGAACAGAGGGAGGGGTTTTGCTCCTGCTGTGCAGCATAAAGGCAATTCCGATGTCCTTCAGTGGCTGCTACGATCAGAATTTGTCAATGGTGAGGAAGTTTATAGCTCTTCAATAAAGTATTTGTACTCAGGTTTCACATATGAATCCAGGCAGACAGAAAGACAGGTTTAAATGGTGTGTTAAATGGTCTGGATATAAATAGACATACTGAATTCCCACCTTTGGGGGCCACAGGGAGGAAAAGCTCACGTTAGCTCTCTTTTGCAATAATGTCTACAATAGCTTCACTGCAACATAATAAACTGCTTAAACACACACACACCCCCCCCCCGGTCCCTCTCATACTTCACATGGATTAAGGTTTTTGTAAGTGCAAAAGAGCACCTTGGCCAAGGGCTCCCTCAGCTCAAGACTCCTGCCCTGGCAGAATATAGCACTAGTCTCTGATTCACCATGAAATTTCAGATTAAAATTTCCCAAGACTCACCAACATCCTTATAAATATATTCTGTTCATTACATAAGAGTCCAGTTGTTTTCAAATTGCATACTTCTGGTCTTCATAACAAAAAAGCAATTATTTGTACACTACACTGCTTTGTTCTAGCATTCCAACCATTTATTAAAAAGAAACAACACAGATTCACATGAATACATATGGCATGTTCTTCTTGGCCACAGCAGAACCAGTTTTAATAAAAACATGGACATCCTCAAGGCTCACCTACTGCAACACCCTACTGTCTGCTACAGAACACACAGACCCCAACACAGGAAACAGTTTGCTTTCTCTTTGTGACAAATGCCCTATGGAACAGACACTGTAGCTTATTTGCATAACTAAACATTCATTTAAAAAAAAATAAAATCAGACTTTAAGTCTACAAGCAAAACACTGGCAAAATGCATACTTGGGTTTCATACAATACACAGACACTTGCTAAATAATGGTTTTCCAGCTAAGCCCATATATTTAGAGTAAATGAACTCTTTTTAAGAGTCAGTACATTCATACAGTAACCAAAGGTCAAGGGTTCCATATGCTTTCTTTGGAATTACCAACATTGCTGGGTAGAGATAATGCCCAATTTAGTTCAAATTATCAGAACATGGCCCATTTTTGACCTTTGCAATTAATGCCCATAAGTCAGATAGAAATGCAGTAGTTAACTTAAAACAGGACAGGTCTTCACACTCAGTTAATTGTGACAAAAACCAGAACATTTTCATCTACTCTGATAATTATTCCACAGATCTTACATACCAGTAAAATAAAATTAATATAAGCAATTTCCAAAAGCAAGCTAACATATGTTGCCCAACATTATACGTTTTTGAATGGTGGCACTACTACAAAGAGTCAAAGAGTTAAAAGCCAATACGTCACAGTTTGCATTAGAAGAGAACCAACACAACTGAGTCAATATTATATTGATCTCGAAAGCAATTTAAACCACGTAAGTAAGCAGACAAAAAAACCCTACTCATGCTGGGACTGCGTGTGTGCAATTACTTCCACAACCAAAGGAAAACCCAGTTCTAGAAACATTTAGTTTTTGCTCACAATGAACTTGCATTTCCAACCTCCCATTCCCTTCAACCTAAAGTTGTGCCTTCCCATCAATGCAAACACCACCTCTAATGGTCTCTTCTTTCAGCTTCAAAAAACCACCCAAGGTATCCTCTGGTGTGCAGAATACCATTTCTAATGCTACCTAACAGGTATTCCAAAAAATGAAAGCTGCTCGCAATTCTACTCAAGGAAACTAAAACAATCAATTTTTCAGCAGATTATACAGACTAACAACTTTTAGCATGGGAGAGGAGATAATAGGAAGAGAATGAAAGCAGAGTAAATTCAAGAAGATTAATTTAAGTCTCTGCCCCCCAAACTAATTCAGGAATCATAACAGATCTTTATTAAGGCATGAAGAACACTGCACCTGAAAAAAACCCTCTTCAGTTTATAGTAATAAAACTTAAAATAACTGAAGACAATAGGTCATCACCATTCATCTTCTCCAAATGTCACCTATTTCCAATAACAAAGCTTATTAAATTAGTAGTAGGAAAGAAGACTCAAAAATGGCCTAACTTAAAAAAAGAATGCCATTGTCTACTGGGGCTTGCGTGGTGATCTGATAGTCTCCACAATATCTGTTCACAAAGTAAGATCTCCACATTTAACTCTCTAATTCTAAAGACTGCAATAAGGATATGCATTTTTGCAAAAACCTAACAAAGAAAGAATCAAACAAAAACAAAACCAAACAAACACTCCCCTAAACAAAACAAACAAAACCAAAAAAACCAGAACAAACCAAACAAAAACCAAACAAAAAACCCTCAACCACTTTTGCACTGCCACGATAGCCGTATGCAAATAGAAAATAAAAGTGCTGCAATTTTCATGCTACACTTGCCCTTAAGTAAATCAAGTTCCAACACTCCTTCATCGGTGCATATAAAGATAATATACTACAAGAATGCAACCTGCAGGTTAAAACACAGATGTCAGCCACGTCTACACCAGAGAGAAAACACATGGACTCTGAATCAGCTAAAAATAGCAACCTTTTCTACAGCTCTGCCCTCTTCTCTAGAACAGATGAGCAGAAACTGTGGCAGCACTACTGATGGCACTGAAAACCTCACCGGAGCATGTTCAATATCAAAGAATCTACCAAAGTGAAGACTTCCCTCTTGCCAGTCAGCATTTACCAAGTTCTTTCTGGGCTGAGATTTCATGGAATACTTTGTATAATTAGGGGTCTAGGAAAGGAAGGAAATTCCTTACTGGAGTTTTCAATAAAAACTGAAAAAACGCAGAACCAAGTGAGTCTTCAGTATCAGCTCTGCAAGGCAAATACCTAATCTGTGGATTTCTCCAGAAGACCAAGATTCTTGTAATAGCTACAGCTCTAAGTAAATAATTGTGTCCCAGTATTAGCAGATTTTCATCACATATAGACAGAGATGAGTGTTCAGCATCACCATAAGTTACAGCACTTCTGGAATACTTCTCATGAGTCACTCCTCTGAACTTCTCTGCTGTTTCCTCCCCACTCCTGAGGGAATGAGGTGGAGTCAGGAAAGAGAACATTCCTAAATTTAATTCCTAAAGCAAGGAATTACTACCTTTCTTCCCAGTTTTGCTCTGCTTATTCCAGAGCTTATGCACAGCTGGGATGCAGGAAAAGGAGAATAGTTTTAAACCCTGCTTGCACCCCCAGACACCATAGGTAATTCCTATTTCTTTTTCTCATGCAAGTATATAGCCTCTGTTAATCTAGAGAACTATTTTACGTAGTCATACAGGATCTTTGAATTAAGACTTAGCAATTAACAAAATCTAGTGTCTGAATATCCATCCCAGTAAATATAACAAAGAGAAAAATAATCCAGCATTCATTCTAACTTTTCTCAACTGGAGTAGCATAAGGAAAACTAATACTGCAAAATGTCTGTGCTTCAGATGTAAACTTAATTTGCATGCTTAAGCAAATTGCAACCTTTCAAAAGTACTTCAGAAATATTATCTGGTCAAAGAACAATAAAATATATTAAAAGTGTTAGAAGTTTGTAAGTAATTTTCTGTTTAAGATTTCTTGTACGTTTTATATATCTGAACAATACACCTCCAGAGAAACTCTTGGCTCAAGAACCTCACAGCCACCGTAGTAAAACATAAATTAATACCTTGAAAAATTTATCTCTAATACTCAAAATATGGAGCCTATCAATCAGAAAAGAATTTGAGAACTGTGCACAAACAAAAAACCAGAATAGTAAACACAAGTCCTATTTCTCTTTAAAGAAAGTGAAAATATGAGGGTACTGCATCTTCCGTCACTGTTTTCTAGCTAGGATGTTACCCACAACGCTTCCCTTTAAGGCCAGATTTAAATTCACTGGCAGGAGGGGGTTTTTGTGCACTTGTAGCGTACAACCACGTAATCAAAATCAACAATCTATTCTTACATTAACAAACAGTACATAAAAAAGTCCTCCAGTCTGTCTGACTTCAGAATCTCAAGGTACTTTGTAGAAAAAGTGCCTGTGTTCTGGCTGGGGGCTCCTACTCATGAGATTTATCAGCTGCATCCAAGAGCAGCCATCTCCCTTGTCTTGTCACCAAAACAGAAGGCAGCTATTACACCCAACAGCTCTTCTAAGTAACAACCATACAAGTCTGACATTGGTATTGTCAGTCTTGTAAAACTGATTAGAAGTCAAAACAATTCCTGTTTCAGGACAGAGAGACCACAAGAAGATGTGCCTATAAAAATATAACGTTATGAATAGTTAAGGTAAGTTTGCATCCACTGAGACAGACAAACAGATGTTGACAAACTAGGTAGTATGGTGTGGATTTTGGACAGGAGACCGGCTGTTTTTTAAAGCAACTTCTCTTTTTGGGAGAAGGTAAGTGACAGAATGTGACTTCTGCTGGAAAATGGAGAAGATATCATCTTAAAATATCAGTTCGGTCAAAGAGAGAAGCAGGCAAAACACTTCAGCAATTGTTAAACCCACACAAACACACAATTATTAGCTGTGCACTTAAGACTTTTGGCAAGTATGACAGCTTTTAAAAAATGTGTTCATAATACAAAAAGCAAGGTCCACACATTGGTTACAAATATTTCCACCTGTTGGCAGAGAAGACAGGAGCACTACTTCTGCCTCCTCAGCACCTTCCAGCTCAGACCATGTCACCAGCCAGTTGTTTTTTGGCACTGAAATTGGCATCAATTACGATAATAATCACAGTATCCTTCCAGGAGTCATTACTGAGGGCAGCAATTCCAGCTGTGCACACCAGCTCTAAAAGCAGAGTTGACAAAACCAAACAAAACAGTAATCAAAGGCTCAGTCTCAGCAGTCCCTGTTTGCTCTTTCACATGTCAAGCGTCCTCTCCCAGCACATCCAGCCAGTTGCTGGGAGGTGAGACTGGACAGGAACGCAACAATAGCTGAGCAAAAGTAACAACCCAGACACACTGGGAGACATTAGCCCAGTGTCACAGCTGGCACTGACAGCCTGATGCTTCAGGAAGCAATGCTGTTACATTTTCCCAAGGAGAAGAAACAGGTAGCTCGGCTGAAGCAAATGAATGACTGCAGAATTCTTGATCATAGTTTTATATCATCTATCACATTGCCTTTAAAGTGTTTATACCAATGGACTATGCACTCATAAATTAACTAAAACATGATCCTACTAAATTATATTAGGGCAGCTGGCGAACCAACTAGGAGAATTCCCTTTGGGCATGTGGGCAAACACACTGAGAAGAATTAGTACATCTCCTTTGATCTACTTTTCTACTGATCTATAGTCACACTCTGAAGATGAACAGAGGAAGCGCTGATTTTACATATTTCCTCTTTGAAAACGTTTTACTGCAATACTGCTTCTGCAGAGAAAAAAGAATCAAACTCATCATTTATTACAAAAAAATCTAGCCCACATCACAAAGGGTCAACATAACACTCTTCACTATACAATAGGCTTGCTTTTCCCTCCTCAGGAGGGATGAAGGGGCTTGCGAATGGCACGTGGTTTGGGCTTCAAGGACAGACACCTTGGAGATCACCACAGGCCTCTCAGAAACTTCATGCTGGAATGCCAGAAACTCCTTGGGGTTTTCTAACGTATGGCATAGCAGGCTTAACAGCTTCTTCTTATTCTGATGCACTGAAACCAATTCCCTATGTCTGTATCCCAAGGAAAAGAAGCAATTCTCACCTGCCACCTGCTCACACGAAAAATCCCCCAAGTGTGATCTTTCACTGTTACACGGGAAAAAGAACAAGCCCCAGCTTCCCTGGATTCAGATGCTTGTCTGGTTTGTCTTTTAACAAACTGCTGTTCATCCAGCAGATGATTAGGAACACACAACATTCAGCAGGCCAGTGAGCTTCCCCTCTGAGGCTCATTTACCCATATGGGCTGTAAAGCAATAACCTTTATCCTCACTTTGGTTCTGTAGCTGAAGGCTGGACACCCCGTTAAAGCAAAGGTAGCACAGTGCAACACACCCAGATTCAGCACTGGACAGTGCTGGTGTTGAGATTGAAAATGAGGAAGCTCTGGCTGAAGCCAAAAAACGTGGCATAAAGTTTTATCACCTCCTCATTAAAACTCTGCTGGATTGCCATATCGCTGAGGTTCTGAAGAAGAAAATGTTAAGTCAGGTAGATTTCTAGAAATGAGAGTTGCTCTGCTGCCTACAGTGAATGACCACCCTGACTCAATCCCAACCTCCACCCTAACTGATGACATATAAAAGCTGTCATTGCAGCATGTTTGATGAGCTTGGGCTGACAGACAAATCAGTTAGTCCCCTCCAGGTCACATCAAGGTTATCCCTTCCAATACCGTTCTTTAACACAGATATGTCCATTCTTTTCCTTTTCCCTAGAAAATTCATTAACTAACTGGGTTTTTTTCAGCACCACTTCAGTTACACTGGAGTATGTGTCACTTTTGAGTTATGCTCCAAATTATGTAGAAAGAACAAAGAAACCTGAATTTGACTGGGAGCAATATGAAATTACAAAGGAGACAGCAGTTCATAAAAGACACCTTCATTTGAGCAGATAGGAACAGTAGTAGGCAGCCATATAAAAATATAACATAAATCCTAGTGTTCTAGAAGACATTCTACACACTTGAAAAGTGATTCTTGTGGCTGAATTTTCATCCCGTACCACTTAACACACTTTAGGCAGACAAATCAAGTCTTTTATGCCAGCCAGTAGAGGGCTTTCACAGTTTTATGTCACCAACCACATCAAGCCTCGTGGGTAAGTTGCCTTGGTTACAAAATGTTTGCTTTTATACATTTGTCTGAAACCGCTATGGAATTCCCATATGATCAAAACCAGCAGTGGCTGGGAGTGCTCCACCAACATTCAGGAACTTGAGTCAGAAACATATACTGCTTCCGCTCAGACTATCGTCTGGGAAGCACTAAAAAAATGATTCATACCATTTTGAGCCATGGAAGGGAGGAAACAAACATCGCATTCAACTATTTAAAACTTTCAGTGATGACTCACATCAGTTTAGGACATTTCCAGAATCAGCTGCTTTTCTCAAGTAGCAAATTGCAGTTGTCTATTCAAAAAAAAATCTACAAGACCCAACTGCTTTCAACAGAACCATTCAACTATCAAAGAATGAACAAAAAGGGAAGGACTTTCTGGGTTTATGCCCCCTGTTCCCTTCCCCAAACAAAGCACAAAACCTAAGAAGCTCAGTGGATCATACCTCTGTTAGCTAAGGTCAGAAACCACCTACTCCCAACTGATAATTATGCCTATTTAAGTTTGATTTTCGCTCTACTTGCAAAAATCAGCTTGGAAATTCTGCTACAGCAAGTAGTTGGTTACCTGTCTTCTTTCAGCCATGTTATAAGGGTTTTATCTTAGCCCATGTTTTGCTTGGACTCACAGTTGTGTTATTTCAGCAGCAAATACTAACAAAATGTTAATCCAGTCACAGGAGCAAGAAGACGCAACCAATTAAGAGTGAGGAATAATGAACAGCTCATGAAAAGCTGAGAATGGAGCAGAACAATGCACCCAAAGAAGTGTTAAACAGCATCCACCGGCCTCAGATGATAAAATAACCATGCGGGGAAGTAGCAAAGGTTGCACTGAGGAAGGAAAATAAACCTAAGTAGGAGCTACTGTATAGTGCAGACTGTTTTTCCCCTACTAGAAGTGCACTGGAAAGAGAACACTTCCCAAATCTGTCCATCTTAGTGAAGGAAAGTTAATTTAGCTCTGAATGTCTGTCTGCTATTAGCTCATAAGCATAACAGTCCGATAAATAAAAGAACTAAAATGCATTAACAAGAGGAAACTCTACTTAGAATGACAGAGTAATAGCTGCATTATTTTCCCAGAGGACCACACAATTTCTACTATTCAAAACAAAGCTCTGATTTTGTTAACAAGAAAAGGACAACAAAATCTACTGCTTAACCTATTCTACATTTTTGTCATTAGTGAAATTGTCATAGTAGAAAGTTTTGGAAGTCAGTAATACTGGGGGGAAGAAATGGCTCAAATATTTCATAGCTCCAAAATTCTCAACCAGAAGAAAAAAAATAAAATGTGGCCTTTAGAAGTTTCAGTTCAGATTTTCCTAGCCATTAGTCATGTGACAGTACAATCTGCCTACAACCCAGGCTTTCCCTCCCTGTCCCACTCAGGGATGAGTGTTCCTGCAGGAAAAGAGGGAGAAGGGGGGGAGTTCTGTGCTGAGGACTGTTGTTCCAGAATGGGTTTTGGGAGGTGAGGGTCCTGAACACTATGATTTTCCTTAAAAGATTTTAAAGTTTTCTTTTAAAGAATTTTGAAATGAGTTTCTCTCTTACAGAAGAGTTATAAGAGTTGAAACAAAATAATGAATATTTAACTACTGTAACACTAAAAATGCATATAACATTCCTACTGGTGCAATACTTCTAATTCACTTTGGGGTAGATATGAACAGACTGTGACCACAGAAGCCACAGTTCAGCTGGCTTGCTCACATGTGGGATTTTTGTTTCCATAGATATCGGTGATTCAAAATACTATATGCAAGTGAGCAAAATGAACTCTAGTTGCTATGGATACCACCACATTTTTTTTTTTGCTCTCTTCAGTATGTAAATAGTATCACTGTATATGATTTATCCTGATTCTCTTTACAATAGTGTGGGTCAATTGCTGCCTCATATGTCAGGATTTGCTGCCTGGAGAAAACTCAATTTCCTACAAGTTTTGAGGAACCACTAACACCACCCCCTTGTCCAAGGAAAAATCCCCTTCTGGGAACTGGAAACACCCTGGGAAACACAGCTGAATCAAACTCACATGTTCACCCACGCACATACACACACTACTACGGGACGAGAGCGCTCACCCGAAACTTCAGCAGCTGCCAAGGTGGATGTGGCTTTTCTCAAAACTGAGCACGGAGAAACCCAGCTGCAGACAAGACCCTCACCCACCTGCTCCAGACCTTGCAGGGAGCCCTCCCCTCGGTGGCCACCAGGGAAGCAGCTCTCAGGAGGCCTCTTACACAGGACAGGAGCAAGCACGCAACATTTGCTCATAAGTTACTTTTCCAATCACTTTTTTCAATTCTGTACTCGGAAGATTAAAAAGCGCTTCGCTTAAAAACCTGAGAAGTCCATTACCAAATGAAATTTCATAAAATATAACAGGGTATTACTTTAGAATGCTAATTAAACTTTTACCAGCCTAGAAATTTATTTGTGGGTTGCTTTTCTTTTTTAAAGTGACAGCTGAGGAAGTGGATGAGTCTGATCCTAACTCCTCCCTTCCCCACCTGAGCCTGCAATATTTACATCCCTTTCCTGAGCCAGCACGGCAACTTGTGCGATCCAATTGCCTCTATTGCTTTTTCCTCTTGCTGGTGAACAGTGACCAGCTCACTGCGGACTGGCAGCTGACCCAGAAGCAGTGAACACACAGGCTGCTCTCTCAGACAGACAGCAGTGCAATGGCTTTGCAAACCCACAGCCATCGGCTCAGCTCCCTTCATCAGCCTTCTATCAGAACTACTCCCTCCCTATTATTTCCCTTCAAGTACCTCCAAACAGCTTTCACGACACCTGAACCTTTCCAAACTTGGACACTATTACAACCAAGTATATCATTCCTTAAATTCTTTCCAATTACACAAAACCTTACTTATGCAAAGAACTCAAGTTTCTCCTCCCATGATTCGATACCTAAATCACTCCTAGTAAGTTTCCATTAAAAAAAAAAATTGCAACATTGAAATGTCACTGGTTATGTTAATTAAAGTGTCCCTACAGCACTAACAGTATTTATAAAGCACATGGCAGTAAGAAAAGGCTTGAGAATTTTAGGGCCCAGACGTTAAAAAAAGCAGACAAAACCGACTATGTATCCAGAATCCACACATGAGCAATTTAGGTACTAAATACAACCACAACAAGGTAGTTACAACTTTACACAATTATCCATACACGATTTAAAAGTTAAAACTTGTGGTTTTGGGCTTGGGGGAGTTTTTCTGGGTTTTATATTTTTCTATCAAGATTATTTTGGGCTTAATTTCTTCCAAAATCTTCCTAACACTTACTTCAATCAGTGATTTATTCAATTAAAATGACACCTAGAGGAGAACTTGCAAAGTAAATTCTGGCATTCCTAAAAGCCACCACAAAAAGGCTTTATAAAGGAATACTTGCAGAATCAGAAAGATGGTACTAAAACACCATACACAAGCTGTATTTTACTTATTTAAAACATTTAAAATATTAAGTTCTATACACCCTTGCCTCAAAAAATTCATAGGATTAGGTACCTTAGAATCTACAAATAACCAAATCCCACTCAGCATACAAGCAGGTATGAAAAGGAAAAGTATTTAGTCAAGTTTTTGCAGAAAGGAGGCCACAGGATATCTTATATCCAATTGTTTTTTACCATTCTTTGGCAACACAACTTTTATATTATAAAAGCATTTTGAAAAATAAGAAAGAGGTTTCTATAAAATATAACTACACAATGAATTATTTACAAATTACTATAATGTATTATTACCATAATCATCATTATTACTATCATTATTGTTAATGAATATGTTAGGAACATTTGGTAAGGAAAAAGTCATAATATGGTTTAGAATAGTCCTATTCATTTAGATCTTGCATACCAAGCTGGGGAGTGTCTTCCCAGAAAACATCTCATGCAACCAACCCAGTCAGAACGTATGGCAGTGAAGAGAGAACGCCACTGAAATCACAGACTGGTCTGCAAACTAACACAGAATCTAGAAAAACATCAATAAACTCACACATCTACTTTAAAACACCCCCACACAACTATGAAAACGTAACCTGTAGTCACACAGATCTAAATTTTCTGAGCCTTGACTCAGCTGTTGTAATCCTCTCTCCTGGAAATTATTTCAGGCCCTAGAAAATAGAGGCAACTGACTCTTTTTTTCAGAACGATGTGTGGATCTGCCAAGTTTCTCCTTGGATGTACACTGACACCTCATGGACATTTGAAAACATTAAGGTCTACTCTCCCTTAGTTCTATTTTTATTCTTTTTCAAAAAACTCCATTTACTTTTTTTTTTCTTTTAATGAATTGTTGTCCTCCTTAGAAATGCGCAGGACATTATTCGGTCTATTGCTCATTTTCTCTCAATAAGAAGCTACTCAGCATTAATTTTTGATGAACAGTGGGGTCCCTGACCCCCCCCAAACAGTGAATCATGGAACACAGAAAGAGAAGGCACCTCCTCTCCAGTTTCAGCCTCTCCAAACTGCAGAGAAGCAACCACAGATGCTGCAACTCCTTACAGAGTGGGGGCCAGGAAGATAAACAGGACTGCTGCCACATGAAGAACGAGACTGGAAATGTTCTTCCCCAAATGACAGAAACTGGTCTTGGCTAATTTTCTGGTGCTATGCAAAAGCCCTTTACTCTTTGAAGTCCATGAAAACCTTCATAGTTAGACACGTGATTACCTGAGTGTATTAACAAAACTCACCACTCACAGTCCAATTTACGGCAAAGGATTAACAAGCTCTATCGAGCAATGTTATAGCATAGAAAACAAATGTAGAAGGTGAAGTTCCTTCCAGGCTCTCATTCTAGAATAGAAGTGTGTTACTTTTCACTTTTTTCAACAGGCTGTCTATTATGTATGAAAACCCCCCCAAACCTCTGCCATTTCTTCTTTCTTGACTGAGGTGGAAAACAAAAAAACACCAACACCACAGACCAAGGAAAAAGTCTGTAGCTTATCTGTATAAATATTCATCCCACATTACACATCTCAAGACTGCTAAACTGACAAACTACTCCTTGCTAAATAAAATTATAAAGTGCTCAACAGTGAAAAATGTAAGAGTAATATACATGTAATAGGCCTGTAATATTATTTGCTAGGGGTATTACCAGACTCTTCTAAAATACCCTAGAACTAATGAACATTATCCAAGAAATATAAATATCTAGGGGGAAAAGACCCATTCTTTTGAAATATTTGTCTTTACCTAAATATGCAAGACAAAGCCATTTAGAAGGTATTGTCAGTCCTTAAAAATGAAAAGCAGCTCCATTATGTCATTTCTTTAGAGATACTACTACAAATTTCTTGATCTTCTAAAAAATAACACTTGAATTCTGTTCTCTAAAGTATTTATAACATTCATGAATGCAATATCTAAACGTTCTACTAAAGTCTGTGAAGCTTTCCATTTTTAAAAAATAAAATTATTAAAAACAAATGTAAAAATAAACCCTTACTCCATCACTTTCCCATGCCTAAGGGAAGAGGAAAAACTCTCAAGCATTTACTCTGCTTAGTGCAAGCTTTGTTTTATATCTTTTGAAGTAGCATTCCTATAACATTGAAACCTAATCAAGAAGGACAAAACTATTTACTTTCCATTCCAGAGAAACATCCAATCAACTTTTTGTCCCACAGAACTCCTGGCTTCAACAGAGATGGAGAAAGCAAATTGCCAGTCAGCATATTTTTACAACACTTTCCCTCCCAGCCCTGCCAAAAAGCAGCAGCTGATAAATTCCATTCACCGTGGAAGAGAGCTTATTTTTCAGTCATTACTATCACCTTCTGCTCAACAGCAAGGGAAATATCACACCTAATCACATCTATAACAGATTAAAACGAGGTCATCTTGAAGTACACACTGAGGAAAGAATCTGAGGTAACACATTTAAAAATAAAACCTATTCTGCTCCACGTATTTGTATTAAAGAGCTGCTCCTGACATCTGCACAGCTGGCAGACCACACCACACAACTGCCACAGGCATCCAGCTTTCTAACTCGGCCAAGCTTCAAACTCAGGTTTTCTGCATCAGGTGCCAGAATCAGTTAAAAAACACAGGGAAAAAATAAAATAAATAAAATTGAACAACCACCACCACAAAAAAACAAACAAACAAAAACCCACAACAAAATAAAAAGAGAACAAAACTCCACTCACCACACCTCCACTAAGATTAGGAGAAAAATAAATTGCAGCTTCATCAGTTTAATTGACATTTATAGCAATTTAACTTATAGCGCCACAGGATTTTGCAGCTGGTACCGGAAATTTTGAAAGGTCAAAACATGCACCTTTCCAGTACCCATTACACACGAAGAAGGGTTATGTTTTGTGGTTTTACTATTACTGGACTGTCAAAATCAGTCTCTTAGCTATATATGACCAATGTGTTCGGTTGCTTGTAGCTGTCTGACAACCCAGTTTTCTGAATAATTTACCCCAAAAGAACAATTTCCAGACATGAACAATTCCCACGACATGTAAAAAAGTGGACTAGCAAGTTCCACCCAAAAAGTAATCACTCATTTTTCTTTGGAAATACCGTAGCTAGCACTTTATTTCTAATATTTCTAAATAAGAATGTGCATTGCTTTTGTATTTGCACAAGAGCAAAACAGGGTACATCAGCAACCATGGCTTTTAGTTTCCTAACTAAATCACCATTATCTTTGCAGCCACTTCAACCCCAAGAATGAAAGGGAGAAACCGACACTTCTCCTCAGGACATTTTCCTCTCACAGTCTGATTTGCAATTAACCTGCTCCAGTTTAATTTCATGACAGGTCAGTTGAGAAACACAACCATCAGACATATAAAACTATAACAGATCAATGAGAGGGCAGATCTGCAACCTGAATCTTCACACAGGCTTCAAATTATGGGACACATCCACAAAGGATCTTGGACTCCAGATTTCTACCATGTGATGTTAAGGAACTAAGAGAAGCTGCAGCTCTTCAAAACTGCAAAAGTACAAGTGGTGCCAGCAGTACATAACAGAATCCACATTATCATTATTATCTAAGGAGATTTAACAGGGTGATTGTAGAGGTGTAAAATCCACTTGATCCTGAGTCTGAGATCCTTAGGGCAGCAAGGAGGGTGCAGAGCAAGCTCACAGCCTGGGATGTCAGGAGAGCAGACTTTGGTCTCTCAAGGATCTTGTTGGCAGAGTGCTGTGAAATAGAGCCCTGGAGGGAAAGGGGGCCCAAGAGAGCTGGATGATATTCAAGAGTTGTCTCCTCCAGGCTCAAGAGCAGCGTATTCCTCCACAATTCAGGAAATCAGGGAAGAACACCAGGAGGCCTGCATGGATAAACACGGAGCTCCTGGACAAACAAACACAAACAGGTAGCTTACAGAGGGTGGAAGCAAGGACACATCTCCTGGGAGGATTACAGACAAATTGTCCAAACAACCAGGGATCTGATTAGGAAAGCTAAAGCACTGGCAGAGGTAAATCTGACCAAGGACATCAAGGATAAAACACAAAAGCGTCTTTAGGTGCATCAGCAACGAAAAGAAAGACTAGGGAAAACGCGGGCCATCTCAGGAAGGATGCAGGAGACCTGGTTACCCAGGACATGGAGAAGGCTGAGGTACTCAACGATTTCTTTGCCTCAGTCTTCACCAGCAGGTGCTCCAGCCACACTACCCAAGTTGCAGAAGGTGAAAGCATGAGCTGGAAGAACGAAGAACCTCCCACTGCAGAAGAAGACTGTGTTTGAGACCGTCTAAGGCATCTGAAGTTGCACAACTCCATGGAAACTGTTGAGATACATCCACTGGTCCGGGGGCAACTGCCCGAGGAAGTTAAAGCATCATATTTGAGAATTCATGGCAGTCTAGTGAAGTCCTTACTGGTTGGAAAAGGTGAAATACAACTCTCATTTCAAAAAAGAGAAATAAGGAAGACCCAAGTACCTACAGGCCAAGTAACAAAGAATTCCCAGCAGAGGAGGCTTTTGAAAATATCAGTCACAGCCCAAAATAAACAAGTATACAAACTGAACAGTTTGGGGAGGTTGTTCTAATCAGGATCTGAAAGAGTTCTTCTGCCATTTCTCCCCTGGTGCCAACTGTGAGTTTAGCTACCTATTCAGATGAAATTCTGAATATAATTTACCTTGAAACTCTGGGAGGACATAATTATTGTAACGATATGGTAACTATCAGAAACGGAACACCTCCGTGCAAATCACAGCAACTACAAAAACATTCACACAACACAAAAGGAGTATGGTGGAACCACCTAAAGCCCCTGCTAGTCTCAACAGGAATGCCTGTCTTGCAAAAGAGGTCTCTAATCAAATACTACCAGTTTTAACAAAATTGCTGCAAATGCTGTGAGTATATAATCAGGAATGCTCACAAGCAACACTTACCAACCAAAGACACTGTTAAGCTTTGTGATTGAAGGGTCTTGCTGAACACCACTCACGGTGGAGATGGCTGCCAATGCACCCCAACTGGGGAACCCCCAGCAGCCAAACCCACGCCCTGTCCATGGTCCTGCATCAGAAGTATTCCAGCTGCTGGAGCCATGGACTGCTGGGCTGTCCAAGGTCCCAACAGGGGGAGATCAGCTCGGGGTGGGCTGTGAAAAACAAACAACTACTACTTGCTTCAATTTTATAAACAGACTTGCCCATATGGAGCTCCAAGACAAATGAATCACAACTTTTGGTTTTTAAAGTCACATGTTTAGAGGGTGGAAATCCAGAGAGAAAGGATTACAGTACAACCATGAAAGGTCTTAATGAACCAAGGTTCATGTCCCAGACCATTAGAGCAAAAATTTCCAGCAACTGAAAGTACCATTTCATGATAGGTCCAGAAATAACATAAAACAATGCAAGAAGTATTACTGCTGTTTGTTTCTATGTCACAGTCTGCACTGTGGAGGCATGATGAACAGGGCGAGACCATGCTGAACAAGAACAGACTCCTGTTTTCTAACCTGGTGGTAGCAACACAGAAGAAGACCCACGCAGGTGGGTTTTCAAAGTAGAGGTCTACTTCAGTTTGGAAACAGCACAATTTAAAAAAATGAAAGTAATTACAACTCATGAACATGCAGCCTGTTGATGAGAACTGGCCTTCTCAGCTTTTATTCAGCAGTAACAGTTAAGAGTCTGAAGTGATGCGCACCAGCTTCTCAGGCAACTTACTCTTGCAGTCAAGCATCAAAAACTTCAACACTTTTCCAAAAATCAAGAATAGTCTACATATAACCAATTCTTCCTCAATAAGTAGACATGGAAAAGATGAAATTTCTTCTCTAAGCTCTTTACAATTTTTTTCACTATGCCATGTTTACAAATCATTTCCTCCATTAGGGTTTCAGCTTACCAGGAGGAATCAAAAAAAAGGAGCATAACAGCTTAGAAGTGTTTTGCCCTCCTCAACAGCAAAGCAACTAGCTCTTCGACTGAGACCTATACTAAAACAAATTTCAGAAAACCTGTGCAAGTTTGGAAGGACAGTGGCTTGATATCACTACAGTAGTTATGTTAGGAAATAAAGGAGACCTCTGTAAACAGGGACTGCTTTGCTCAGAGAATCCACAGACACTACACTGGCAACAGTGGCACAGGATAATCTCCCCAGGGGAGGGCTTGACACTAATGCTCTTTTTGTAATTTGAGCTACTTTCAAGTTCAGTCTTGATCTATTTTCCTGTGCTAGGAGGAAGAAAGGAAGTGGCAATTGTTTACTGAGGCAAACAAAACTGTGCTGTGGGGAATTATTAGTTTTTTCATTTTCAAAATAAGAAGTCCAACTGGCATATCAGTAGGCCAATACTTCTTGGGGCAGAACTGGCAGTGTAGTGAGCGCCATGTGAGACTTCCTGTGCCAGAGAGATCATCTCTGGAAGTCTCAATGTATTTATATAAATGGTTGCAGCCTTTACTGCTAGTGGGTTTTACTGATGGATTTCTTTTTTGTGGACCAAAAGGAACAAATCACTATTTTTTCCTCCTCTTCTCAAGTTTGATATTTACAAAGAAAACCTAACTTTCATGGATGCCTCCCTTCCACCTGGGAGGCGGGCAGGGGGGGAAGGTGGGAGTGGTGAGCAAACCTCAGAGACTCACTGTTCGTAATTAAAAGGGCATATAGAATGCAAATGGAAAGGTAATAACTGTAGTAAGCAGATACAGAATCATCCAAAATAACTGTATAATCACAACACTGTTTGGGTAAGTCTTAACGATAAATACTCAGGTCAAAAACCAATTCTCAGTCACTTTTCAAGCTGAGCAGGGCAGCACAAGAGTGTATTCAGCCCCACTATAGCCAGGGACAAAGAGGGACTAGTGCTGCAGTTGTTTTCTTTGTGCTGTCACTGCAGTCACCTTACTGTCTCATGGGCTACAGAGACCAGCTGTCAGAAAGATAAAACTGGTTTTTGCTAATTCAACCCCCAAACTGGCCTACTATAAGATCAGCTGAACCAGTGCAAGGGGACAGCTAGGAAACTCCCAAGGGAGGGATCTGAAGGGAGAGTACCTTTTCTAACAAGAGCTTGAAGCTCTTTTTAAACCACTTGAAGTAGTTCTGCTAATCTGGGTAGATGCACTTTGGCTACTGGTCTCATCAATAAATCAGACCTTCAATGATACTCTCAAATAAGACTTTCAAAGTCTTCACTTTCTTAATCTTCCTAAAATTAAAGTATAATTCACTGCTCAGCAATTTTTATAGAGCTGAAGTCTATAAGAACCAGATGATAAATAATGTAAACATAATCAGTGGCAATGCATCATCTTTTCTCTAATTTCTGCACACAGCCCCCATGGCTCCTGTCCACACACACACACACTGCAGCAGAAGGCGCCCCTCACGTGTGAGCTGCACAGATGTGAGGTCACTCTCAGCATCCCACGACCACCCCACTCCACCTGCAACCCTCTTTCCTTAGAAACATCAATATCCTTCATTGCACCATGCAATTTTTGCACAGGTTAACACAACGAAGTATTTTGAGCACTCTGAATATTGCTCAGTGCATTATTTTAATATACTATTTTTATACAATTTTTCATCAAAAGACACCCTTAAATGTCTAAAGGCAGGATTCAAACATTGCTTCCATCATACATTCTGATCTGCCAAACGCTGCTTTTTGATCTCATCGTTTTTATCCTTGATCTTTATGTTCCTATTTGTGCTCATATTATATTGTTTGGATTGAAGATTATTTCCAGTGACAGAATGTGTGAGGTTGGAAGGCACCACAACGGATGGTCCAAACTCCCTGCTCAACCAGGGTCATTCCTAGAGCACCTTGTACAGCACTGCATCAAGACGAGTCCTGAATATCTCCAGTGAGGGAGACTCCGCAATAACTTACAGAAATCTACACAATCTAAACTAAACAGCAGGATGATGAAAAAAAAAAAAAAAGCTTAATTTTGATGATTTTTCTGTCCTAGAAATTTTCAGTCAGACTTTCCGAGCAGTCATGTTACCTCAAAGAATAATTCAGAATATCACATGTGAATGTACCAGCAGTGGAAAATAATATTCTAACTTTTTCAGTTTGAAAGAAAGAAAAGACAGAGTGATTAGTGGAAATCACTCTTAAAAAAGAAAAAAAAAAGAGCAGTAATATTAAGTTTTGTCACTTGGTGGCAGCACACCAAAGAAAACCAAAACACTCGAGCAGGATGACAAAATTCTTCCCGGCACAAATTCCTTTACATCTCTCATAAAAGTGACAGAATTCCTGGAAGGCTCTAGTTACTTCACAACTTTAAGACAGGCACCCAAATTTTTAAGACTACTGACTTCACATTCAAGGAGACATTAAAGGCTCAAAATTAAAAGTCTTCGGTCTTTCCAAAATGTTTCCAGGTTCACCTACCTCCACCAAAATTGCCAAGTGCACACTAAATTCACCTACCTCCACCAAAACTGCCAAATGCACACTAAATTCACCTACCTCCACCAAAACTGCCAAATGCACACTCAATCAGACTCCCAATCAGCTGCAAGGGTGAGCACGCAAACAAGCAACAGGGATGTCCCAACAGTGCTAACTGTTCCTACAGACCGAACTACCCTGACTCAGATGCATCATCAGTTTGGTGCCATCAGAAAATGCCTGCCAGCACACCAGAAAACTCATCACAATGTTTTAAACTTCTACCAACACCTCTTCTGCCACCTGGAACTCTTGCTGGCACTACACCTGACAGGCAGCGAGTACTTGACACTGCTATTGTAGTCAGTGTCAATGAATCAGAACCGACAGTCTTTACCCATTTAAATACTTGATTTTAAGTAAAGGTGAGTAATATTTAATAATAATGAAATAATTTAACAAACACATCCAAGAAATGTTTGAAACTACTACTACTGAAGCAGCAAGGGGAAGCAATGAGAACAAAAAGATCTGCTGGTTTCCTTCTCCTCTGTGCAATGTAGTAGCAAAGGCCCCTTTATCACATGGGTAACAGGATCACTATATTTTCTCTCAAAATGATATTTTACACAGACAAACTATAATAATGTCTTATTTCCATAACCACACGATAAACAGCTTTATTTTGCACTATTTGTAATCTACACATCAAATTTACCAGTTCCTAATAAAAGATTACCATATGCTATCACATCATTAACACACAAATTGCCATGACAATTCTTTTAGATGTTTCCTATATATTAGATCTTGATTAGTATAATTTCAAGATTTTAAACAGAGTAATTTCTTAATAATCATCCCATACAAAAGCAACTAATAAAGTCTTTATAGTACTATTTTTTTTTAACCAAACACATGCTGATATTTTCAAAATACTTGACTTCCGGAATAAAGAATTTCAGTTTAAAAGAGAAAAAGTACTCTTATTCAAGCTTTAGAAAGATTGAGTCATCAGTTTAAACCAAGCATTAGGAAGCATGTATCACGTGTATCACAGAGGAACAACTGTGATAGTAAAAAATGCTAAATGAATTCAAGTAGAGAAGACAAGCTCTCCCTTTCCCCCTACATAAGCAAACAGCTTACTGTTGTCTAGTATATATGCAGTCTGATAAGACCCTTCAATTTGTATCAGCTTTATTAAAACTACTTTTAGTGAAATGCACATACACACATGGAGTGACTTAGCCTAATCCAGCATCACAGCAAGAAGATAAAATGGAGCCCAAGGGAGAGTGCTGAAAGCAAACACGGAAAGCAAGAGGAGTGCAGCAGTTTGCCATCAGAGGGAGCACGAGCCTTAACCAAGAGTGTGCAGCATCCAGCTGGGAGGAGACGCGCAGCTCTGGTGCACTACTAACACCTACACAGGTTTAAAGGAGGGCTAGTCCTCCAAATTTTTGTTGAGGAACAGCATACATGGGAAACAGCTGCAAGAAAACAAGGGCATTTTTTGTTGAAAAACAGAGCTACTATACTAATTTTATATGTAGACAGACAGCTGTGGGACAAGGAAAAACAATTTTCAAGTTTTGCCCATTTAAATTACTACTAATAAATAGAAGTTAGGAAAAAGCTGCGACTGATACTTTTTGCCGTTAAACTCGCCGTCTTCAAAAGGAAAAAAAACCCATATTGCAACATGGAGCTTGATTTTGAGTCTGATTTTGAGTGAAAAGGGACAAGCTAAACAAACGAGGCACTTGACTGTGTATCATATCAGCCTGCACTTTACCCCATGCTCAGTTCGGCTTTGGTGCTGCTCAGTGCCAAGTGTGCCTGCAGCACACTGCGTGCTCCTCAATGTCACCTGTAGCAGCAGATCCTCAGCTGAGGCATGGCCAAAATAGGGGAGAACGATCCTATTAGAAAGTAACATTCCACCCCCACCAAACACACAAATTCCTAAGTCTTCTTTTCAATCCCTGCTCCTAAAGAGGGAAGAGAAACCATTTTTCACTATATTCAAACCTACCAGATAAGGTCTGTCAGACACAATCGGTTTCAGAAAGGAAAACGTTTGCCCATTTACTCGTGTTGCAGAATACACTAACTCCCTAATACACTAGGAATAAACAGTTATCTATATTCCAAAGGTACTGAAAAAGTAGCAGAGTAGGTCTACAATACCCCAGGGTATTTGCTACATCCAAACGATGGAGCCATTTGCTTAGGTAATCTTCATTTTTCCTATTTAAAAGTGACCTCAGCAAAACCAGCAGAACTCTGGCGTCTCTTAAAAATAAAGTCAATTGCAATTTACTCCAGGGTAAAGAGAGAGATTGCTTGACTAATTTTTAAAGGACGTTGAACTAAAAATCTGACTGAATCATATAATTCTAGCAAAATATAAGGTGGGGAGAGGAAAACACTTTTTTTCAAGGGACTCAGAAGCTGGAGGCACATACTTGGTGTTAAGTACCTCGCCTGCTCAGGGCAAGTGTAAATGAGTCATACCATCTGTACTCACACTCAGAGGACAGTCTGGCAGGATAGCAGGGAGAACACAAGGCAAATATGACGCTCTGTTCGTATTGTTATGGAAGCAGTTAAGCTGGGAAATAGAGGAAGACTTAGCAGGTAAAATAAGAACTTCCTACAGTAACAGACACAGAACACCTTATTCTCTGAATTTATAATTCTTTGTAGAATTCTGCACAGAAAGCTATAGTACTACAGAGATACCTAGAGACTCACATAAAACTACTGCAGAGGCTGATTAATGCTGTATTTCACGTGAATATTTCTATCTCTCGGAATAACACAGAGATGCTCAAAGCAGAAAGTAAATAGATTGGAGCATGAAGTCATTGTGGAACATCAATAATTCAGGGAGAAGCTATTTAAGATAACCATTTGTTATAGAGACAAGACAGAATCAACACTGGCAAGCAGCCTTCTGAACTAAATTGTGTTGAGCAGAGTGAAGGCAATAACCACGCTGGAAGAAACAACAAGGACCTCACAAAGACACAGTGTGAGACTAATCCCAGCAAAGGTGGGAGAAGTCTCGACCAAAAAGATGACTTGTGGCAGTATCTGAGTGAGGGCAGACAAAGCCATCACCAGCATCTGGAGCAGCATGCCACAGAAAGCTGCTATTCCCCACACAGCTGTGTGGGTGGGGGATGCAAATTCAGGGAAGTCAGAACCAAGGTGTAAAGGCTTATCATGAAACAAATTACTAATACTGGAAAAATGTGCGAAGTTTAGTTTTCTAGAGTTTTCTTTCAAAAAGTCTCAGACAGTCAAACTATGTGGAAGGCTGAGTTTACCAACATTATTTTAGTTGTAATAAAAGCAATATATTCTACAGTACATAACTAAGCTTACTTTGGATCCCAGGATGTATAATTTAACATATGTAGCATCTTCTGCTCCATCCTTTCCATGAGATGAGAGGTGGCAGTAGTAGTAAATCATGCAACAGGCTGTTTCAGTGTAACACAAACAGAGGGGTTATTTATGATGGTTACATTTAAACTAGAGTACTAACAGGAAGGACAGCAAGTTCCTCCAAAGATATCCCTGGATATCTTGAGGGCTGGAAGGGGGAGAATAGACATCCATCTGCTGTTTCAAAATCCTTGTGATGATTTGTTTATATTTCATACCAAGCTTCAAGGAACATCAAATGTACAATTAATTTAAAGTGGTATCTCACTTTCTCCTAGTTTTCATGCCTTCATCTTTTAGTTATACACCAAAACTGTTTACGATCTTACAATAAAAAGAAACCTGATGCCTTATGTTGGTTTACTTGATCTTTCAACTTTTTGGTTGGTTAAGATCAGGTACATTACTTCAGAGCATTCTATAGGTTACAGTAACAGCATTTGCCATTCCCAGCAGGATTAGCAGCAGCAGATATTCACAAGGATGTCTGTGCGCAATAATTGCAGTTCACAAGTAGGTACACTAACAGAAAATCAATATCATTAACATATATATCCAGCTGGGAGCAGAGCTGATCTGGGGGGAGGAGAGGACATAAAGGGGTAGGAGGATGCTACGCCGCTTCCTCAGTGACTACTACTTGCCAAAGATGACCACTCAGAGGAACTTCACAGGCAAACAAAGCAGTAACTCAAGCTGCTTCATTATGAATCAGCAGAACTGAGAGAGATCATGGCAAAAGTATTAGACCATTCCTAATTCAAGAATAGATTGAAGAGCACTCCTGCTGCTGAATTCTACTTAATGATTTGCTATTCAGAAAAAAGCTTTGAGCTTGAACAGTTCCCTGGCATAAAACAAGAGGTGAAATAATGAACTGACAAGCCTGGAGAACAGTGAACCTACGAAGCATCACAAATGACATAAGTGAAAACACGTGTTGACCCTCTGATGTTCATACCACTATTAAAAATGATCAAGGTAGAAGAGGAGTAAGATCCTCTAGAGATTCCAGAAACCTCTATTTACATGTTATTTCAGCATGTCCATACATGTAACTTCAAATAATAACTACATATACAAAAAGCCATATCAATATCGAAAATTCTTAACATATACCTGGGAATGACACACTTTAAAAAAAAAAACCCACAAATTACTGCAGCTCAGACGCCACTTCTGTGGTCTTCAATTTCACTTTTACAATTCTTTTCATTAGCTACCTCAGAGGTAATTTCCATTTAAAAATTTGGGAAGAAAGCAAAGCAAGCAGAAGATGAATTCTGATGGGACATAACATCAAAAGGACAGACAAAAAAGTACACAATAGCATTGCTCCTTAAGCTGAGGGAACAAATCTTTAAATGCTATTTCACACATCTTTTAGGATGCTAATTATCTGGATAAGAATAATGTAGTACGCTATGAGTCACAGCAGTTCATATATTAATCAACTCACCAAGAAAGTTCGCAACCAGAACAGTTTTTTAGAACTTTGAGCTACTCCAAAAATGCTGTACTTTAATAAAGCCAGAGAAGAGTAATGCTTTCCAATCTGAACAGGTGCTTGTCATGTTCAAGAAGAAACTACAAATCAAGAAGTGGTGTTCATACACGTTAGAATTAAAGAAGAAAGCACAGGCTCAGAGCTATTTGAGTCTATTTTGTCCATAGCAGGTTACCTCGCAAAGTTTGGCTTCACAGAAACTTTGGTGCTTGAAACACACAAGAGGACAGAAGAGTTAAAACCCCTCAGATTATTACTGTGGAACAGAGACTTTCTGGTACACAGCTGTGATGTATTTCAGAACATCTACAGGAAGACAACTGTTAAAAATGGATATTGGGTAGAGGGAGGAAAGCATTGCATGCTTTAGGTATCTGGCCAGGCACGAAGATTAGACTTGATCAATAGTATTTATAGGATAGCAGGGTGGCCATCTGTGAGGTAATCTCTTACCAGCACATCCCTTTTAAGAAACATTTTCTTAAGTCATGAGTTTTAATCATCACAATTTAATTCTCAGGTGTCTGAATTTTAACACTTCCAGTCTGCCTAATATGAGGGTAGGAAAAATAGAAAGAAGGGTTAGGAGCATTTTAGAAAATACTGCGAACCTACTCACCCATCAGGTAGAATGATAAAACAAAAATGCTATTTCAAACAAAAAAAGGATGCATTTGTGAAATTAAGTGATAGATATAAAAAAGAATGTCTACTGGAAACATACAGGTCATGCACCAACAGGAATAAATCATCATAGGTAAAAACTTCCTTGGTGTTGTTTCTCCCTCCCCAAGAGGAAAGCAGTATTTTTTAAAAGAATGTCTTTAGAGTAATTTTTGAAAGCAAAAACAGAACTACATCCAAATGGCCTGACTGGATCTTTAATGAGGAAGTTCCATAATTCACAGGGACCAGCAGTGCATGTGGTCATTTCTCTATTGCCAGAGCCAGCAATGCAAGCAGCAGTTATGTTTGTAATCCTACTGACTATGTCTTTTAAGAAAAAGACTGAAAACACATAGCAAAATATATGGAATAAGCAGCTCTTTCAACAGACTTAAGAGTCTGCAATTTCACATAAACATTTCCAGCACTCTTAATGCCCTTGGGTGGGTTTTGTTGTCTTATCAGCCTTGAAGCTACTGTTAGAGGACAAAAACATGGCTTTAAAGATGGGACATGAGAAGAATCAGAGTTCACTTGTAACACAGGTGTTCCCCATAGGTGTGCCCATATAAGCTTTTAACACAGCTCAGTGACATAGAGCTTTTATTTCCCCAAAATGCAAACTCTAAAAGAGAACCGGCCAGCAAATTTTCAGCACATGGATGTAGCAGCACTTCACCTTACAAGAGGCCCAAACCAGTCAATGACAGGTCAAATATCTGAGTGAAAACATGATTAGCATTTTCTAGTTCAGTGTAGTTTCATGGGAAACACAGAGGATACTACCACGCACTCCAGGGCCTTCTTCCTCCAGGGAAGAACCCAGTTGCTTGGACAGGGTACACAGCCAAATATTTCCTTTACCTGCACTCTGCCAATCACTTAAAGTTTAAGTCATGACTGCCACTTCCACATAAACTAGTATTACCTTTCACAGACAGTGGAACCCTTGAAGGGATGAGAAAAAGACAGGTTAACTGTTACAGCGAAGTTCACTTGCATGGTGGACACAGACATTCCCAGGAAAATTAATCCCAAGTAAGTAATACCATCAATCTAAAGTAGATCGCTTAAACCAAACTAAGGTGCTCATTTACAGTTCAAGTGCCATTACCCTGACTAAACAGAATCCACTTCCAAAGTACATTTGACTACCTCCAAGTATCCAGGTGCAGTGCTCTGAGAAACAAATAAAACAAGTCATATTGTTTCTTGAGAGACAGGAACCCAAGAAGAATTCAGCCACATGAAAAGTTAGTTTTTTACTTCTTCAGGGGTAAGAGAGGGGCCCGATGGAAAAAGATTGGGAGAAGACATCTCCTCTTATGAGGAGAGACTGTGGGAGCTGGGCTTGTTTAGTCTAGAGAAGATTAAGGGGGATCTCATTAATACATATAAATATCTCAAAGGCAAGAGACTGGTGTCAAACTATTTTCAGTGGTGGCCTGTGACAGGACAAGGAGCAATGGCCACAAACTAAAACACAAGAAGTTCCACCTCAACACAAGGAAAAATTTATTTACCTCAAGGGTGGCAGAGCATTGGAACAGGCTGCCCAGGGAGGTCATGGCATCTCCCCCTCTGGAGACATTAAAAACCCACCTGAACGTGTTCCTATGTAACCCGCTGTAGATGACCCTGCCTTGGCAGGGTGGTTGGACTGGATGATCTCCAGAGGTCCCTTCCAATCCTAATGATGTGAAGACAATGTTCCAAACACAGAACAGCAGAGTGATGTGCACTAAACAGGGTGTGACCCAGTACAACCAAAATCAGAGACAAAAGAACCACCCTATAAAATTAATATTCCAGCATCTCTCCACGAAAGCAAAGCAGTGTTGCAGCAATTTCTCCTTCTCAGTCCCAGACTGCTTAAATGCCTCCACAGGGAGAAGACAAACAAGCCACCACTAAATAAGCCTCACAAAGTGTAACCCTCTTCAGAACAGACAGCTGATTGCTTTATTAACACTTTTTAAACCAATCTCCACCTGTGCTTAGAAGAAGGGCAGACCCAGTCAAATCAAAGTGAATTATCTTGGTTTCTATTTTTGTTTTTAGGATGCATTTAAATAGCACACAACCTTTACAGTGCGTTAATTACTTGACTTTGATTACTTCAATGCATTCATTACTTCACTTTTATTAGTTTTAATTTAATTTTTTAATGTATGATTTTATCAGAGCATTTAAGAAAAACAGAAAATAAAAAAATATTTTAGGTTGCTCTAATTACATGTGCCACTAATTAAAGTCTTCCAAAAATGTCTCAAGTTAAGTAGTCCATAGTATTTCCTGCATACAACACTTAATGAGCTGAATCAATGACTTGGGGTTTGGTCACAAAGTCTGTCAAAATTTTAGGATTAGTACAGTTCTGTCAGACTGCACTTCATAAGAGGAGCTTTTCTTTTTGCCCCTGAACAGACCAATTAAGAGGAGCAGTTGTGAAGAAAATACCATTTGTTCCAGAAGAGGATACTGTCGTCTAATGCTTCTTTCAAACAGTGAACTTTCACAAACTCGTTCCAAGTGCTTAGCTCATGACTTCCGTCCATGGAGCAGTTTGAATTCAATCCTCTGGCAACAGATATAGAGTACTTAAATGTTACTTTTTAATACTGCTTTGAACAAAAGAATGTAAGTAGATGATACACTTAAACTTTAACAAGGTAATGTTCATATCTTTCCCTAACGCAATTTGTAAATTAAAAATTGCCCTGCCCTGTTCTCTACGTACTCAAGTTTGAACATTCCCTCAAGGTTCCCACAATCCATGCCAATAAACCACACTGAAAATAGATTAACCTTTTGTCTAGTCTTATCACTGAGAACCTTTGTACAACATAACACAAAAAGCACAACAGAAAGTACCCTGCATCTCCTATTAAGACAAGGAACATTAAGTTCAGAATAGCGAGAAAATTACCTTAAATGTAATTTAGTTCACAACACTGACCCTGATTTTTAAACACTAATAGTTACATCATACAGGTATTCTCAAAACTTTGCATACTTTTAGTAACTTCACTTATTTCAGCATACCAAAGAAGATTCTGCTATCCTCTCATATTCTCTCCTCTTAAAAGGATATCTATAAACCGATACCTGGGTAAGCTTTCTTAAATATCAGACTACTTTCTTATTAACACTACGCACTTTATTTCATGTTTGTCATTCTCATTCCAGCCCCCCTTCCCACATTACAATGTCCATTTGTTTATGTTTTATATTTTTGTTACCCACGTGGGTTTTGACACCTATTAGAAGCAGCACTAACACCATCCTCTAGTCCACAGCAGAGACAGCTGACCTACTCATAAAGCAGCCCCTGAATGACTGCCTAAGGTTTTTAGGCTAAGATTAAAGAAAATAAATTAAAAAAATAGTGCTGATGAGCACTTTCAAGAACAAGCATGATATCGAGGCTGTAATCTGACCTTCACTGAGTCCTCACAAACCTACAGGTGATGTGTAGAGAACCGTTTGTGTGGAGACTGTTAACTGTAACTTTATTATACTCTTACTTCCAAGGCAGTTATTCCCAGAGCTTCCTTACAGTCAAAAGACATGCCCAGTTTTGGTTGTGGTTTGTTTTGGTTTTTAAACCGAGCTTTGTAGTTTTATCATTGCTTATTCCAGAAAATTAAGCCAGAAGATGCATAAATACCCTCATCCATAACTCACTGAATTAAACAGCTTTGCAGTACGATCAAACTCAGAAAGCACAAAGTAAGGAACAGTCCCCCTTGATAAGGCTTTCACTGATGGCAATTCAAAATGCTATCCTCTTTAGCTGCTGATAAAAGTGTTTGCACAACCAATGTGCTTATGTTGTGGTATCCATATAACTATACCAGGTGACATGTGGAATATCAAACAGTAAGTTTAACTACTATTTTTATTTCCATTACCTATAGAGCTGAGATGAAAAAAAAAATCTTCTATTACAGCAGACTGCAGTTTGTTCTTAGACTGACATGCTTCATTAGTTACTGTTTGTAGAGTTTATTTCAATTTAGGCATTCCTCTATGACCATATTTTCTTACTAGATATTTCCCTACCCCAAGCATGTATCTCTGTGCAGGGAGATAGAGGGATCACTAGTCACAACAGGCATGACTCCAAGCCGTCACTGGATGGTTTCCAAGAATTAAAGCTGCACACACAAGAAGCAGAAGCTGTTGAAGGGCCTTCTGTCTATACATATTTCTATGAAGAAAAAGGCTGCAGCAAATTCAGAGTACTTTTGGCACGCAGTTTTCAGGTAACTGGATCACCTGAACATGATCTTATACCTTCACTGTAACCTCTCAAGAAGAGATGGAAGGCGAATAAAAGTTTTTCTGATGTCATTTTCAGAGCCCCAGTTGTAAAACTTAGTAGTAGTGCACATGATCAACCTAACAGGGGAAAACAACAACTTTAAAATGCTGCAAGAAAACTGACACGCTGTAGTTCGCATAGGAGATGGGAAAAAGCTGAGGGTCCTGAAAGGCCACACATGTGGTAAACAGGTATGTTACAGAGGAACTTTCCTTCTTTCAGTGTTTCCATTGTCAATGTAAGTCAACGTGGTGTGTTATTATGGAAGCAGACTCCTTGAGACCCTAGGTTCTCTCACAATTAAAGACGAATTCACAACCACACTCAAGCCCTAAAACAATCAGGAATTAGAAAAGAAAATTAAGCCTGTTGCCGAGTTTCAAAACACATTGTAAGAACTTGCAGGTCAACAGCATGAAAGTTACTTTCTCAGAGAGAGGGGTCCAAGGCAGACCACACTCAAGTTCCTCCACTCACCTCCAGCCCCCAAACCAAAGGACACTCACACAAGACACATCATCTGTGATTACAGGACTTCTGACACAAAGAGATTAGAATAAGTTTCTCAGAGCAAAAACACTCCTTTCTAGTTCCTACTAAGGAATGCTTTCAAGGAACAACTTCACAGTCACAGGCTAGCCTGAATAAGTTGCCTCTCCCCTCCCTTTTCACCACTTTGCAGAAGAAAAGAATGAGAGACTGCTTAAGCTCAGCTACAACCTAATATCAAACCATGGCCTTAGGCAAGAGGTAAGAAGCCACTGAGTTTCAATCATTACTGTTAGAAACCTTGCAAATATAAAGAAAATAAAACAAAACCAAAAAAAAACAACCCAAGGAGAAACACATCATCAAATCCCATCTTAAAATTATTGAACTCCTACCCTTTCATGAAAATTTACCTACTCCACTGACTTTAAAGAACAGGGTTGATTCAAGCAATGTACTCCATTTCTTACATGTACAGTCCTACCCTACACCAGAAATATATTTGCATTCAGTAGTTCATGTATCTGTATTTCCTTCTCCTATCTGTCAGCTGAAAATGTTGGCCTTCACTGTGGTAGATATTTTCCAAGTCATATAATTAGTACAGCTTTGGCTGTTAATTAACCTCTTAAAAGAAAAACAGAGTAACAAGAAAAACACATCCTACTGTTCCTGCCTGTATTTAACCTTACTTGTTACAGGTCATTTTTATTGTTTCTTATCTAGTGCAAAAATCAAGACAGTACAAATATACACCAAGGCAGTTGCCACGTCACTTCTGCAGCCATGCCATGCAGCATGGAGAGTAAGAACTTGGCATTCTGAACAGGCATCCTGTGACAATGCATCTCAGCCAGGCCACATGTCACTGAACTCCACACAAGAGCAGGTCACGAAGCCACGCGGTCAAATGACATAATTCCAGCAATTCCTCCTCTTTTCTTCAGTTACCCATCCCACTTTTACAGGACACTTTTTCTGAAAACAGGGAGTGTCAGGCAACATTAAGGAAGCACTAGTGGGCACTATAATCATGAAATAGTTAAAAATAAATAAATAAATCACTAAAAGCTTTTTGTGGACACGTGTAGAAGACATTTATGTCAGTAGAAGTAATATGAGTTCCCGCAACATGTGAGGCTGAGCTCCAGCAGACACTTCTGAGATCTTTTCTGCAGGCACATTCCTTCTGTCTTTGCGTTCAGTTAACTACTGCCAACTGCTCTTCAGGTCTGTAAGGTTTATTTCTGCTTGTGGTCATTCAGAAGGCAAAGAGCAAATGTTCTAAAGAATGACAGTTCCAAACCAACTTTGCAACACCTCCCATCAACGTGGAGGAGAGCACTGCTAATATCAGTAGGGCAAGCTTCCAGGGAAGGGGAGCTGAACTTCTCCTCCAGCAGCCTCCACAGGCACCGCTGGCATTGCCAGTCCTCCTGTCATTCAAAGAGATACTATTTCTTTGGCTTATGTAAGTTCCAGCAGAGAGCTTTATAGAAGGAAACATATCTTGCTGCTCCCCCATGTAAGGGGTTGGATGTCGAGACAGGAAATCAGTGTGATATGCTAAATGCACAAGGTACTTTCTACAGCCATTGCCACAGCAAGAGAGAGCCTTCCAAGTGACAACTAAGTTGAAATGCAAAGACGTAATAAACAGTTTTTTAACAGTCATGCTAATTTTTCTGCAAAGTTTTTCTACTACTTTTGGGCACAGAGTCATGAACCATAGTGCTTCTAGTAGTTATTCTTGAATTATGTATGCAATAAGTTTAATACTTTTATGATTACTAAATTAGTTTCAACACACATGCAAAGCATTATAGAAATTTTATCAATCTTCAGGTATGAAAACCTCACAACAATATGTTCAAATGCAAACTAACAGATAACACAATTTTAAAGCAATTATGTTTTAAATATTGTTTAAATATTGAGAGTTGTTGTGGGTTTTTTTTAAAGAAAGCCAATTCACAATATGCAAAGTCAAAGCCGTTTCAAAAATACAAAACGTGGCTGCATGCAGCTATATTTGCCCTTCCAAGCTGACAAATTTGGTATACTTGATCCAAAAACAGTTTTTGCATCTCTGGGTGTAGAGAAACAGCAGGAGGTATCCTCTTTATATTATTCAGTGTTAGTTTGAGATCAGAAATGTTGGGAGAGCCTCCTTCCTGTGCTATAGAAAGGTGTAGCAGGCAGAAAAAAGAATCTATGTCCTGAAGTCATTGTAAACAGAGCTCCACAGGGTAGCTGGATACCTGTTGTTTTCTGGATGACCCTTGACTGAAACTCTGAAGTCCATCAGAAGAGCATTGCTGTTCACTGACACTGACAATCTCTGATATCCTAACCATTTCTGTGCTTCTGGTTCTCACTCTAGAGGTTTACAAATCCTCTCTTCACCTTTCTTTTTTACTCTCATTACAAAGACCTTCAAAGAATTCCTCTCTCGAGTTGTGTTTCTTATGAAGTAGATTAACTTGACTATTTACATCCCTGATTGCAGTAATTATAATTTGCTAAACTTATGGTAAGAAGAATGGAGAAATGTCTATGCACAAGTCATTCTTTACTTGCAAGGTTCTACTTTAATAGTTTTCTCATTCTGTGATCTAAGTAGTGTTAGATAATAAACTTTAAATGGCTGTGTGCTTGTGGATGGAAAGAAACAGCAAACAACATCATGGGGTAGGAGTGGAAGGAATAAATAATGAGGTGAGTGACTACTACAGGATCAGTAACGATGCAGGTCAGTAATGGCACTTGTAACCTTGCAGGTGACAGAAACAAAAGGAGAAAAGTGCTCTTCTACAAGTTCTCCTTAACACTGAAAATTATCTCCTAGACTGAAAGCACTGTTAAAAAAGAAAAGAGCAATAGATACAGCAGAGTTATAAAGCAAAATACTGTCCTGGAACTGAGACAGGAACAAGGGAAATAGAAGCTACCAGGCAGTACCAGTACAGGGTTCTAATTTGGCAGAGACTGCACAGCAACAGAGTATTAAGTTTAAGATCTCTTTCTATCGATCCTCCGGTTTCACAAACATAGCAAGAAACGAACAAAACTCTGCAGCTACAAAGGGACGGAGCAGAGGGGTAGGGAATTTCATTAATATGCTATTTCTGAAGCATCCTTGTACCATGACTCGGGAGATTTCAGCAATTCAAAACAATGAGTAATAACCAGAAAAATAATGTTAGCACTTTGTTTTTCTTCATTTTGTGCTTTAATGTTCTTCATTTTCATCTACCAACAATACTTTGTGGGGAGATACTGGTGAGTGAGTGAAGTGTTAGCAGACACTACGTGGAGACCTGAGGCAGGAGAGAGACATCAAAGCTCAGGATCAAAGGAAGGACTTTGCACAGATTACCTGCCCACTTTCATGAGCACCTGACAGAAGGAGCAGATGACCTGAAGATGGAACAGAAAAGGAGAGAATACCGATTACTCCTAACATTGTACAAAACTCAGCCTGCAGCAGTGGATTTAAATGACTAGATTATGCATGAGTTACAGATTATGTTAGTATCTAACTACCGAACTTGCTCAAAGTGGTTTTTTCTCCCTCTATTTCAGGCATCTATGACTCAAGTAGGTCCTTCAGCTATGAGCTAGGCAGATCCTTGGTCTCTTATGATGCTTGCTGCTCAATGACCAGGTTCCTAATGGAAGGTTCAACTTCCTCCCTGTCAGGGGGGCCAACATAGATGGAGCTATCAAAATAAAAATCAAAAAGGATGCCAAACAGCAAAATCTTGAAACAAAACATGAATTCTTCACGACTAATAGAAATCCTGTAAACTCCGAAAAGGCTCATTTTGGTCTCAATGCTTTAACTACTGCAATTTCATTCTCATTTTGTCATGATGACAAATCCTTGCTTGTACTCCCTTTTATTCCTTCATTAAGGCACTGTTCTATCTTCACTTTGCCAAAGTAAAAAATAAAAAAATCCAGATGTGCCCGTGCTTTCTTCCCTGCACCAGAGGAAAGCAAGTACAGGATTTCAGCACAGAGTGAACCTTAAATATGATTGTATGACTGCAATATGGCCACGAATAACTTCTGAGCAAATGCTCATCAACTGGAATTAGAAAGGCCATTAAGAGAAGTTCATTGTTTGAGAGTATGGAAACATAAAACATTTAGGATGACTACAACAGTTCAGTCAGAATTAGACTAACCCAAGTAAACAGGCAAAGTTAGGAATAAAACCTGAAGATCCACTGAGTTCTAATATGAGTCAGTTAGGATTACTCCGGGGCAGAAAAACGTTTTCACCCCCATCCCTGTAAATGTAGTGCTGAAGTTTAACATAAGCTTAAGCAAAGTGGCTTTGTTTTCTCCCCCCCTTATTTTTTTTTCTCCCAAACCCCCAGTGTTAGAATAGGCAGACCTTTGCTTTACACTTCTTACATTTAAATACAGTTTCAGTAATTTAGTGAGAAAAATATCTGTGCTCAGGCTTCTCTAAACAGGTAGACTTTAGTCATGTAAAGCTACTTACAAAGTACTGTTCACTCAGCTCACATACACAGATTACTTGTAGAAATAAACAATGAAATTCTAAGATTATATTCAGCGCAGAGTAAACAGCATCTCATTATTTTAGGACAAAGTTGTCAGGTGCTTCAGCTAAAAAGTAGTTCCTCAATCTATGAGGACGCTACAAACCGACTATTTTGTCCCTCTTTTATTTGCATATCCTGCTGGTGCTTCCTCTTTAACTCTATGCACCCACACAGCTGCCTACAGGTCTCATTTTCCCTTCTCTTCCAACTACTGAGTCCCACCACTCTTGCATTAGCTTCGGGTTTTGTGCTGAAATGGGTCAGTGCTGTAAAATTCATCACCACCCAAATCACAACTGAATTAATATAGTTAAACTGGTATATTGCCACCCCCTGGGGAGAGTGCCAGTGTCATTACTGAGAGGAAGAATAACATTCCCTGATATTTCAGAGTTTAAATATTAAAATTCTGGCCTCATTTGCACAAAGGATAACAGCAAGACACCTTATTTCAGATTAATCTTTAAATGCCAGATTAGAACTTGTCCTCCACCCCAATAATGAAGGAAAAAACCCAAACCCTGAGAATCAGTACTGTAAGCATGCTACAAGCACTTAGTGATGAACTGCTTTGTTTATCTTTTATTGATGTGAAATGTTCTGTGATTGGTATTATGATACAGGTTATTTAAACACAAACATTATAAATAACTTTGAAACAGTTAGTCACTGTAACTAAGGCAACGAGTCTCCCACTCAACTTCCAGAAATAGGAGTAGAGGAATAGAGGTAAGAACAAAATAAAAAGTTGGCAGGAGCAAGAAAACAAATTATCAGATATTAGTCCAAAATCAGAAAGGCCCAGGTGACTAGAGAAAAATAAAGGGTACAGCACCTGAGAAACAAACCAGCTCATGAAAGATGAAGTGGAAGATATCAGGTATATAATACCAAATATGCTTCTAACTGATACTATTCCACATCCAATTTCAGTGAATGGAAACAACCACAGAAAATTGGGAAAGTAACAATCCACGTCACATAGCAGATTGCTAGCTCAGAGTCACAACAGCCACTAATTTCCTACGAGAATCATCTTTTTTCACGGGTTCTAAGGAAGGCACTTCTATGAAGACAAGAGCACATTTGCCTCATTTTTCCCCTGATACTCATCTCCAAGGAATGGTCAGAAACTTTCAATGCCATCTACATGAATAGACCTTTATACCCTCACAGAAGGGCGCTGAGTTAACAGGATCTGCCACAAGGATCTGACTGCAAAATCAAGGCTTGCTTTGTTTCTCCCCCACCTTTTTTCCCTTGTTCTTTTAAAAAGGTTATTTTCTTCACTGAGAAGAACTGCCTGTTCACAAGTCAAAAGTTCCCCAGTTATCACCAGGCAATCTGATCCCTCCAAAGGAACACGTGGTAGGACCAGGTTCTCTCAACACATTCTAATGGAAGGGCTGGTAATTACTGCGTATAACAAGATAAATGGAGTTCAGGTTACTCAAAGTTGTCCATCAATTAAAGAAACTTACCTTTTCAGTACACATAAGTTCTCAGCCTGGGAGCAAGAGAACTAACAGTACAACCTCAGGTGTCTTGGTAAGTATTCCAGCTTCTTAATTTAATTATCTTATATACAGTTTGAAAAGATTAGATGCAAATTTTAGGAAGAACATATGATGAAGAACAGAGGACAAAGACTGGTTCCTAACTTTTACAAGATTTCCAAGAGAAATGCTAGGGGTTTTTTATAAGAACAGTAACTTTGAAGTAACTTCTACAAAAACAAAACAAAACCAAAAAAAAACAAAAAACCAACCCAATCTCATTAGTCTACGTTTGAACAGAATTTGTAGAGTAATACCACATAACTCCATTCCTACCATATCCATCCCTCACTGAACAGCAGCAGTTCCTTTTCATCACCACAGGAGACCATTCCTCCTCTTAAGAGTAACAAGGAACTAGTTGGGACATTTATTCTTGGCATGAATTCTAAAAGAATGAAGTCTAATGCTGGCAGTAATGAAAATAGCAACCACAGAGGTATTCAGAGCGTTCACTATGACACTGCAAACATTTGTTTAACTGCCAATTGAACAAGATCCATCTTAGCTAAGAGAAAGATATAAATGGGCAATAAAGAAGTCAGTGCTCTCACTGTTCAAGGACTTCAAAGATAAGTGGTCACTCTAATATCTCCATGCAGTTGTTCCTACTCAGATCCTTATCACCCACATCTGACTTCTGGAAATAAATGCATTGTCTCAAGCACAGTGCAGCAGTCATACAGAAAAATCCATACAAAATCCTTTCAAATGCCCATCATTATCAGCCCTAATTAGCCCTTTCCTACTACACATTTAGGATTCAGAAGAAACAGGAAATACATAATTAAAACTATGCTGCCCTGAAAGAAAAAAATAAAGCTTTACCAACCACAATGACACTGCATCCAATGAGTTTTGCCACAAGTAGTTACGTAGCTGCAAAACTTCACCAAAAAATCAGCTAGTTTTGATCAATTTCACACATTTCAACAAAACTATGCTGAGATGTAGGCTTATGGGAGCCTAAAAGATGACCCGTGGGCACATATGCAGGTAAGGCTTGTCACAGAAAAGCAATGGATCCCTGGGCTGCTGGGCAATCCAGATTTCACCTACACACTAAGACGAACCAGGTTCTCAGTTACTCCTTAGGCAAAAAAGAGACTACCTCACAACCCTTCAAAGCAAGAATTTACCTGTTCTGGGAAACAGGTAATGCACCTGAAAACTATGACTGAATAGCAACAAAACCAGTGAGACACTTAGCCTTTCACAGTTGCAGAGCTGAGAGGGCTTTGGTACAGGACACCAAGGCATACCACTACTGAGACCCACAAGCAAGTCACTTCTTTTTCTTCCACTACCCCACACCTCTCCCTTCCACCTCCCCCTCCCCTGCAATAAATTCTGATAAAACATCAGTAACTCTTGAACTAAACCTGGTTTTCAGTGCAGTTTCTTACAGTAGTTTCAGGAAGAAACAAACTTTTATAGGCTTTCTCTCACTTGGCATTTTAGTAGCTAAAGCAGCTTCTCATCTAGAACCTAGTATACAAGCACCCATACATGAAGACAATATGAACGCAAACAAAAGCAAACACCTTAATCAGAAGCTACACTTACCATATTTTTCATTTCTACCTTGAATGGTTTAACCTTCAGAATTGCAAATTCACTTCCTCTGTTGTTAAACTTGTCTATCTAACCTGCACAACGAACCAAGAGCAACAGAAAAATCTACAACTTCTAACTTGACACTGGAATGACAGCTTTTCTATACCTGAGTTAAAGTTCACTGTTGAGCAGTACAGGTATCAGCTTCGTTTAATATAGTTCAATTTAGCTTCAAATGCAATTTTTGCAAACATGGCTTATGAGTTTTTTAGATACCTAATATACTTTGAAAGCAAACACATAAGTCACTTCTGAAAGTGCATTGTAAACCCTCAGTTACGTCAAAACTTTGAAATATATTCCTACCTCATAGGCTGGCAAAGCAATAAAGCCTGAGTAGTATCACAAATTTATAGATAATGTACCTGCTGGCTGGTTGTTCAATGGGAGGAAAGGCCTGCTCTTCTCAGTGCATGGAAAACCTTTATTCTGAAGGTTAAACGTGTCAGATCAGCCTCCACAGACAAACAAATATTTGAGCTTCACAAACACATTAAGCATCTGTAGGATCAAAGTTTTGTTTATCGGTACTAAGTAAATTAAATCAAGTAAGCGGAACTGGGATTTCACCCTCTGAGCTTAACTAAGAGCCTCAGAGCAGAATTTCTCACCTCATTGTAGCTCCTGAACACTGCATTTACACTAGCTTACAGTAACTTGAAAAACTAAACTAAAGCAAGTGTAGGAAATCACCAAGCTTCTTGTATTCTGCAAATCTGCCTCTCCCCAGCATAATTCTGACATTTAAGTAACACAGAGCCCTTCTATATTATCAAAGAGCAAAATCAATAGGTTTATGCTGAATCTGGAAAAATAATCTTGAGAATTATATTAAAGCAACACTTTATTTAGCAGAATTTTTGTTTCAGAGAGTTACTAATCTGACTGTTGCAGAGGGAAACTAACAAATCATTTCCCTCCTTCCTACTTGCTGAAAGGTACAAACAACAGAGCAGCCTTCACACTCCCCCGTGAAGCAAAGCTACCACTGAAGAAAGGCTCACCAGAGGCTACAAACACACGCTGCAGTTCACTGTAGTCTAAACAAACGCACCACTATGAAGTAAAGTATGTGGTTCAAGCAAACAATAAGCACGTTGCGTGAAGTACTGAAGAGAAACACCTCTACTCCCATACAGTACCACAGATTGGTTTTTATAAGGAGCAGGTGGTGTTACAACCTCAGCACAGCATCCTGTCCTCAAGTCAAGACTTCTTGCAGCATGCTGCAGAACACTGACCCGGAGGAATTCTCTGTAACTAGCAAGGCTGAGAGATTTCACGTTGATATGATTCCTCTTGACTTTTTGGCATTCTTAAAGAAAAGAGTTTTAACAGAATTTAGTTTGAAATAACTGATTTGTCAAGGAACTGACACTTAAGCAGCAGAAATGCAGCTGCTGCTAAAAATCACTCACTCTACAAAAGACTCTTCAAAACCAGCACTCCCTTCCTTCCCTTTCCTCTTTTAAGTGAAAGAATACTTCAGTTCCCAGTGTATCAATTCACCTTTACAGATCCATGAAGCCTCTAAGAAAATCCACCTTGTACTTCTTCTGGATTAAACCCTGCATTACTGAAGAAGCTGAAAACCTCACATGCACTACTCTGTTAAGCCAATGGTCCCACACAGCCAAATATTTGACCTCAGCATCTGTCAGTAGCAGGATCCTTCCCAGAAGTTCAGAAATAGAGTACTTCCATATTAATACACTGATAATGGGGGTTTTGCAAACTATTTCTTAATGATTACTTGCAGAAGGGTAGTATTTTTTGGTTTTAACCAAAGGGCTTATTTAACAGAAGAGATAAACAAGCACTTATTTCTGTGGAGAGCCTCCCATAGAAGACCAGTAACAAAGCCTAAAAAGCAACCTTACTCGAGGGACACTAAATGCATTTTGGGTCCACAGCTGTTGCTCGTTCACGGATGGGGTCCTAAAAAACCAGAGGACTTCACCAAGTTTGCACACAATACAGCAGGACACAGAGATCCCAGCCCCATACCGCCGAACGCTTTCTGGAACAAAACCCCAAGGGATCGGGGCAACCTCGGTGTGCAAACACAGAGTTGTTATGTTAGCGATGTAAGGACTCACAGGTAAGGATGGGCTGATCGGATCAGCACAAGACACACGCAGGATGCCAGCCGCCCATCCACCGCAAGCTTCCAGGTGGTTTCCTCCGTGGGGTTTTTCTGGGGCAGAGGGGGTGGGATCTTTACGGAAGAGTAGTAAGGAGACCCACGGCGGGGTGCATGAGTTTCTACGGGGAATTTGGCCTCGCACACGTGAAAACACGAGCAAACACCACTCCTGGGAAGCATCTTCTCACAGGCGGCAAAGTGGCAGCGCGGACCCTCCCACCTTTGTATCCTGGTACCGCACAGGAGACAATAGGTAGGACACGGGAGACACCGGGGAAGGGCACAGCGCGAAGACAAGTATTTGTCACCAGCTGGGCTGGAGACCGAGAAGCCTGGCAGACAAAGGAGGGTGTGATGCGACGAGAGCAACAACCCGCCGAGGGCACGGACCCTCCTCCGCCCGCGGGGAATGCTGGCGGGGACGGCGGGGGGAGAGGGGCACGGCGCCGAACAAAAGAGCGGCAGGGCCCGGCAGGGAGAGGCGGCTCGGGGCACGGGGGGCTGCGCGGGGCCGCTCCCGCCGGGCGGGA